>OU015762.1:19708711-19784443 GCA_907173295.1 Fagus sylvatica | reverse complement strand
TCAAATAATTCCCTTTGTAAATGAAGAAAAGCCAGGATCAATCAAGGAATTAGCAGAATTAGCATGGTTCATTTTGATGCATAACAATTGATTTCATCCTAAAAAAGAACCCAAAAAAATAAAAATAAAATCACTGAATGCAATTTCTAAAAATAATTAATATACATCAAAACAATCAGGGTACAAAAAATCATAAGTGAACATAGATATAAGTTAAAAAATAAGTAATCTGAAAACAAACCTATTTCCAAATAAATATGTAATTCCACAGAATAGATTAAAATTAAGAAAAATAAAAGGGTCAGATAATGTTGTGAACTAGTTCTATTCCTAGACCCACAAAAGGTCTCATAGAGCTGGGATTAAACATTTATCATCATCCCAAAAACAAAAATGATCCACCTCTGAAATTTCATGTAGAAATAAGAAGTGCCTACCTATATTTGAACAAAATTGAAAAAAGGGAAGAAAAAAGTAGAGAAATAAGGTGACCATTTACAGAGGAAAAAGAAGAAAGAAAGGCAAGCAGTTAATAAAAACTTTGGAACCAGAGAGAGAGAGAGAGAGGTGCAGAGATGAAAGGAGGGTTAGGGTTTTAAAAGGGGATAACAGTGTGAGGTGTGGCGGCTAGGGCCTAGGGTTAGGTCGTTGTATATTTTATTTTATTTCCGACTATGTCCCTTGGCTTTGGATGTAATGTGGGCCGTGTTCAACTATAGTGTAGCCTTCAGTATCATTACCACCAGGCCTGGCCCAAAATAATGCTCCTTTAATGAGTAAGCAGGGGTTTGCTACCTCGGGTGTAGTCAAAAGTTTTTCACGTATCCACTTGGTATTTTTTTTTTTTTTTAATCGACACTTGGTCTGTTTCAATCTCCCCTTAAACTATAAAATCGAGTAATGTCTTCTATCATTAGGAAATGTGCAACTTGCTTTCCATGGTCTATTTTCTATTAGATCCTAACAGAACCTAGTAAAAATATCTAAAATACCCCTAATTTAATAAAACCCAACCCAATCTCTTAGATGTGGAGACATTGCTTGGTTTATATAGTTCCCATCCAATAGATCGCCCTCTCCATTAAAACCCAGGTTGAAAAGCCAAAGAGAAATGGCCAACAGGTTTTGGCAGTGTCCACACAACCTAATACAAAGAGAAAGAGACAAGAAGATAAGCCACAAGAAGAGCTTCCACCCATCCCGTGTACGGAGCAAGAAATGCATGCCATCCTAGACAAAAGGACCACTGATGGACTTATAAGACCTGCGGAGAGACCACCAACGGAGGAACAAAAGAAACATGAAAGGTACTGCCGTTTGCATCAATATGTTCATCACCCTACAATTGAATGCAGGACCTTACGAAAAATGTTTCAAACCAAGATAAAAGATAGGACCCTAGAGTTGGTCAAACCACAGTAAAAGGTGCAGAGGAACCCTTTGCCGCAATGTACAAATGGAAGAGGTGCTACTACAGTAGTCATTCATGGTAATGTTGCGGATCTAGATATAGACAAAGAAGAAGCAGCTCCTTTAGAGTCAACCATCAAGGAATTGCAAAAGAGTCCAAAGTTTCGATCTTTGTTCGATCAGTTAAGACTGGGGGCTAAAGCTAGGAAGATGGCCACCGGGGCGCTCGTTTCTATTGTAGCTAAATCCGGTGCCCAATGTTTTACCGCAGAAGCACATGTAAGCCGAGCTTACTTGGAAACCACCAACACCATCTCCTGCATGGATGAGGACATAGAAGTACAATATCCGAATCACAAGCGTCCGCTTTACCTCACCGCAAGCATTAATGAAGTACAAGTTCGACGAGCTTTGGTGGATACAGGCTCATCTCTAAATCTGATACCCATGAACACGCTGCAAGCTGCAAACATTTCAAGAAAAAAAATACAAGATACACCTATGGAAGTCACCGGCTTTGGAGGCGCGGCAGAGTACACAATGGGCCATATACAACTTGCTTTGAAGGTAGGCCCTATCTTATCCCTTACTCGTTTTCATGTCATAGACTCTGCGGTTTCCTATCATGTACTTCTCGGTCGTCCATGGTTGCATAAACATAAACTAGTCTCTTCAACTTACCATCAATGTGTGAAAGGAATGCTCAATGGCAAGCCTATTAGGCTTCTAGCAAACAATACCCATTTTGATGAGACAGAAGCACACTTTGTGGAGGCAACTTTTTATGAGGACCTTGCTCCCGCAAGAGAGGCCTCAACTTCTAGAACCATAGGAACGCCTCTCCCCGCATGGGAAGACATAAGGGATCATCCTAAAGCGGATCTTAGGAACATATTGGAGCTAAAAAAGAAACGGAAAGAAACCGTAAGAGAAACCCAAGATCAACGCCCCAAATGCATAAGAATCCAATTGCTTAACGAGAAGATGGTCTACCACTTATGAAGGTGCTCGGGGTCTAATTTCCCTCCGCAGGAAGACCCCGGCAAGAAGCTTGGTGGGGCTTTCCCCTCCTACTGTGCAATACAAGAAGCGGTTCACAATTTTGATGAAGGCTCAATGGAAGAACTGCAGGAAGAAGTTGACTATCAACCATCTCTAGCCGTAGAAGATCTAGAAGTTATCAATTTGAGTGATAACCCAAAGACTCAACGTCCTATTTCCATTAGTGCATCCCTCTCCACAAAAGAAAGGACTAGTCTAGTCAAGCTATTGAAAGAATACCAAGATGTGTTTGCATGGTAGTATGATGAGATGCTGGGCCTCGACCTAGGATTAGTAGCCTATGCCCTCAATGTGGAACTAGGAACAAGGCCAATTGTTCAGCCAATGCGAACTTTTCATCCTGAAGTTAAAGCCCAAATCACTACAGAAATCCAAAAGTTTCTTGCCACAAGATTTGTCAAGCCTATTAAACACCCATAATGGCTATCCAATATTGTCCCAGTCAAGAAAAAGAATGGCCAAATAAGGTGTTGCATGGATTTTCGCAACTTAAACAAAGTTTGTCCAAAAGATGAATTCCCTTTGCCAAGCATGGATGTGCTAATTGATTCTGCAGCAAGTCACGAGATGTTCTCCTTCATGGATGGTTTCAGTGGCTATAACCAAATTAGAATGTCCCCTAAAGATGCAGAAAAAACAGCTTTTCGGACACCAATAGCAATTTTTACTATATTGTGATTAGGGGTGGCAATTCGTGTTCACAGGGCGGGTTCGTGTCGGTTTGGCTAATATAATTCGACTATATGGGTCAACCCGAACACGACTCGTTTATGAATCATGTCATGATATGTCAACCCTAACACGATTTGTTTATTAAACGGGTTGACACGACACGACTTGCATAACCCATTTAATAAACGAGTCGGGTTAGGTTGACACGACCCGACACAACCCATGTGATTCGAATTACACAAATTGACCTGTACACCCATTTGACCCAAATTACACAAATTGACTTGTTTAATAAGTCATGCACAACTATTTAAATATAATAATTATAATTATACATTTAGAAATAATGATAAAGACTAAAATTACTTTCATAAAATAAAATAACAAGCCAAGTTCCAAATTAGAACAATAATAAAAATATTACAAGTCCAAATACTAAGCAAAATAAATCCACCTATAAAGTCTTGGTGTAAAGGCAAAATAACATAGGAGAACCAAAATATCAAGCTAAAAATACACCCATAAAGTCTTGGTGTAAAGGAAAAATTACATAAGGGAACCAAAATATTAAGCTAAATATTAATCACATATTCCCCAAAGAGAGCAAATAATTTGTCACGAACCTTCAAATATTCATATTCCCCAAATAATTTATAACAACTTTTGATATGCCGCTTTAGATTTCCAGTGTCATAAGAACTTGGACTCAAATATTCAGTTCCGCACTTATTGCATTTGCAATAGGGCTTATCATCATCACCCTTAGTTGGAAGCATCTCAAAGAAAGCCCAAACAGTTGAAGTCTTCCTTCGTTTTGCCATCCTCTCTTGAGTCCCCATTATAACTGGAACATCTTCTGGTTCAACCAGATCATCATCATTTTCATCTTCATCTACTAAGTGCCTCCCATTACTTCCTCATTTTCCATCTAGAAACATATAAAATCAATCACCAACATTATTATTTGTAGAGAAATGAGGTTAAACAAATTAAGCTAGAAAAAGTTTTTTTTTTTAAATACCATATTTGTAGATTCAGCAGAGTGAGAAAGCACATTAACTTGGGTGACAAATACAAAAATGAACATATATAAAGCAAATTAACATGTTTCGTAAGAACAAAGAGAGAAAGCACATACAAGTATACAACACTAAGAGGAAATACATAAGATGTATTTTGTCAAACGAATCTAACATGGACATATTTCTATATATTCCATACCATATATAACCATCCTTGAAAAGGAAAATAACTAAATTAAACAATTATGTGAATAATACAAATCAAAAGGAGCTGGAAGGTGTTCTCAAAACAAATTGATGAATCAAAATAAGCCATGGCCATTTACAGACCCAAAAGCTAATCTCTAATAATGTAAACAGAGCTCACAATTCTTAGAATAATCCAATTATCCCCATTTTATTCTATTTTAAAAAGTATTCGAGTGCTTAATCTGCTGCAATGCCACAAGCCAACTATCCATACAAGGTTTGACAAATCAAAAGGAGGAACAAGACAAAATTGATAAATAATTACCAAAACATTTAACAAAGAGTAACATTTTTTTCGATCAAAATTTTATAGTTCGTCAAATTTAGGAAAAGGGGTTCTTTTCTTTAGCAGCAAGAATGGCCTTAGTATTATATGAATGATCAAACAACAACAAAATCCACCAAAAAACAAAGATGATTATCATAATTATGGCAATCAGCCCACATAAAATTAAGCCAAACATATCCATTCCATAAAAAGACATAAAATTGAAAAGAAAAAAACAAAAACAAACAAACAAACAAAAAAATTTCAAATAGCATTGAAAACCCAAGAAAGATTGTATGAATTTACAAAGATCGAGCCAGAGATACACAAAATAAGAGAAACCCATTTGAAATTATCGATGGGTGAGAGAAGTAATACCTTTAGGAAGCTGAGGACTGAAGTGAGAGGCCGAAAGTGTCATAGAGAGAGAGAGGAGGCCGGTGACGGGGTGAGATGTGAGGGTGAAAGGCCGAGAAAGTGAGAGAGGACAGAGGAGGCGAAAGAGGCAAAAGGGAGGGTTAGGTTTAGATTGTTAAAAAATGTGTATTTATACCTAGGGTTGTAAGGTTATTTTGGTAAAATTAAAGTTAATTTAATCGGGTTACTGTGAGTTGACCCAAATTACCCATTTATTAAACGGGGCTATGCGGGTTCGCCTCGAAAATGACCCGAACCCATTAAGCCCCAACCCTAACCCGTTAACTTCATGTCAAGTTCACGGGTCATGTCAAATATTGCCACCCCTAACTATGATGCCGTTTGGTCTAAAAATGTCGAGGCAACGTACCAAAGGACCATGACCACCATATTCCATGACATGATGCACCGGGAAATAGAAGACTACGTGGATGATGTGGTGGTCAAGTCCAAAACAAGGGAAGACCACTTGGAGACCCTAAGAAAAGTTCTAGGAAGATGCAGAGTCAACAAGCTTTGCATGAATTCGCTCAAATGTGCATTTGGCGTTTCCGCAGGAAATTTTTTGGGTTTTCTAGTCCATAAATGAGGCATCGATGTGGATCCCGCAAAAGCCACTGCAATAGCAACAATGAAGCCATCCACTAATGTCAAACAACTCAAAAGTTTTCTGGGAAGACTCCTACATACGAAGGTTCATACCCGGGTTTGCATCACTAACTTCTTCTTTTTCTCATTTATTAAAGAAGAACGTGCCTTTTGTTTGGTCCCAAGAATGTCAAAAAACATTTGATACATTGAAGCAAATAATGTCCAAGTTACCTACTGTTTGTGCTCCTATCATGGGGAAGCCTCTAAAGTTATACTTGGCATCAAATAATCAAGTCATTGGGGCTCTCATAGCCCAAGATGATGAACAAGGGCAAGAGCAACCAATGTATTATGTTAGTCGAGCCCTCAAAGAAATGGAGACGCGTTACTCAAGGGCCGAGCAAGTATGCTTGGCATTGGTGTATGCGGCACAAAGGCTCAGACATTATTTCCTAACCCACCAGGTTCACTTAATGACGAAGTCCCATCCCATTAGAACTCTCCTGCAGCGTGCGGTCCTTTCTGGAAGACTCGCAAGATGGCTATTGCAATTATCAAAATATGAGATAACTCCAATCACTCCAACGGCCATCAAAAGCCAAGCAATAGCTGAGATGATGGTACAATTCCCAGGCGAATATGGCTTTTGTATATCGGATGAAGTCCCAGGGGAAGTTCATGAAGTTGCTACGGTGGACCACACCAATTTCTCATGGACCTTTAGATTTGATGGGTCCTCTGTCACTACCGAATGAGGGGTTGGAATAGTTCTATCCAGAGAAGGCCATGAAGCTGTTGCGATGTCATTCAAGTTAGGGTTCCCATGTTCCAATAATGCAGTAGAATATGAAGCATACTTAACTGGACTTGCTATAGCTTATGAGATGGGTATCAAATGCCTAAAGGCGATTGGAGACTCCAATCTCGTAGTCAGCAAAGCAAATGGAGATTTCTCTTTGAAGGAGCAAACCTTAGCATCATATCGAACCCTTGCCCAGAAGCTTGAAGAAAAATTCGACACTTTAACTATTGAGTACGCTCATAGAAGTGAAAAACGATACGCGGATGCATTGATAGCCTTAGGATCTCAAATGGCCTTTGAAGGAGCAAGCACTGATGTCACCATTGTCAAAAGGGACACCCCCATCACCAAGACAATGGAGCAAAAGTTAGCAGAGCCCCCCATAAGCGAGAATGATTGGAGAAATCCAATTAAAGAGGCTCTTGTTAATGGCTATCGCGCCACAGGAAGCATTATTGCGAGAAATGTTCCTGCAGAGTCAGCCAGTAGGACCAGAAGTGATGCGACAGCAGCAGATAGTAATAATAAAAGTCTAAAAGTGCTCAAGGACTACACATTCATGGCAGACCAATTATATATTAGACTCCCTGGGGAATTCTAGCAAGATGCCTCGGCAAGAAAGAAGCTACCAAGCGCTTATTAGATGTCCATGCAAAAACATGCGGACATGGCAAAAGCATCAGCCTCTACCGCAGACTTCAGAGAATTGGCTATTACTAGCCTAGCATGCGCTAAGAAGCCGCGACAATCCAAGGTGTGTGTCCTACATGTCAAAATGAGTTTGAAGATGAACAAATATATGCAGTGTTGGTGGCAGAAGATTGGCATGTGCCATTCTTTGAATATTTGTTTGAAGGGATTTTGCCAGAAGCTCGTGGAGAAGCTTACAAACTTAAGAGGCAAGCCCTTAGATACTTCACGGAAGGAAGTTCCTTGTTCAAGAAAGGCCTAGCAGGAGAACCTTTGAGGTGCTTAGAACCATCAGCGTCATGAGTGGCCCTTAAGGAAGCCCCAACCAATTCATCGGCATGAAGTAAGTGCAAATAAGTATACAAATGACCCAAGAACATAGGTGCAAGTGGAAAACAATTACTAGAGGAAATCTTTATGGCAAACCTGAAAACCGAAGGCTGCATGGCATAATGGGGATGCTCACAAAATACAAACTTGGTAAGCCAAAATGCAACAAAGGCAGCGCAGCAAATATACTTCTCAGACTCATCAGACCCCCTACGGAATGTGGTAACCCAAGTAGAATGCTTGGCAAGATGCCTGCTAAAGGAAGCACCCTTCCCACCAAAACCTTCAATCAATTCTTCCTTAATCACAGATTCCACCGCAGTCAATCTAAGTCTTGTTGGATCGACGTCACCAAGAATGGGTAGCATTAACAAATTCGCAACATCTTCAATGGTCACAGTGAACTCACCCCAAGCCAAAAAGAAAGTATGCGTGGCAGGACACCACCTTCTCACCAAATGGCGGGTTCCTGTGACATCACGATACATATTAAGACCCCGTGATATGACAATAGCCTTAAACACTCCAGCCTCCTTCAAGACCTCAACAAATTCGTTATCCACCAATTCTTCATTAACCCAATCAGCCCAAGTTTCAACAATACCACTTGGGTACCGGCTCAAGTTGTAGCGATACCGGCTCAAGAACACCCATTTTAATCTACAAATCAACTATCCCTTCCAGGTCAGGAATCCATGCCTCTTCAATAAACCCGAAGAACTCCCTAGATACCCAATACATGCTTGACACTGTTATGGAAGTGGCGGGAGGCACCGCGGGAAACAACCCCTTCATTTGGTACCATGGATCCCTTAATGGTCTAGCCATACCAATATTGCCCATCGTCATCGCTGAAGAAGAAAAAAGGGCCATTTGTGTCCCAACCCGCAATGGAGAAGCCTCGATCACCGCTTCGGTACCCACCTCAGAATCACCACTAACAACCTCTAAAACCATTACCTCCTTATCCTTCGGATCCACCGCTCCATGTGACACACAACCCACGGCCACCATGACCGTTCCTTTCTCTCCCGGAATCGCAACCCTGTGCGACGCAAACCCTTTGGTCGCCGTGGTTCTCCCCTTTACCGAGCCTCCTTGACTCCGCTCCGCCGATCCACTTGCCGTAAGGTTTTCCTTTTTCGTCAGCACCTTGGGTGGTTGCGATGGTAACCCAACAGAACCCATGAATGGAGATTTAGGTGGAGTAGACATTATGAGTGGTGAGGAGGAAGTTACAGATGGCAAGAGTTTTCTTTTTCTTTTTTTAAAGAGAGGAAGAAAAAGTTTTTTATTTACTGGTTGGAAGTAAAGAAAAGAAATAAATAAAAAATAAAAAAGAGAAAGAAAGAGATGGAGATATGCAGGAGTTGCTGGAACTGAAGAAAATCAAAATAAAGAAGATAAAATGCAAGTGTGTGTACGGATTGGAAGATTGGGATAGATTGAGATTTGAAAAAAAAAAAAAAAAAAGATGGAATAGAAAGGATGTGTACGGGTTAAATATATATATGCTTATCAATGAAAGAAGACATAAAGGGGGGATTTGATGTCTGAAGTAATAAGGGTGGTTGGTGTGATCTTTAATGAGGGGGTTTCAAAATATATATATATGAGTTTCATCACATTGGGAATTGCGGCAAACTCCTGATTCAAAGAAAAATGATGATGAAGATACAAGGATAAAAAATTTCAAAAAAAATGGAGAAGAAGATAACCGCCAAAAGCCAACTTGGATCTACTACTCGCATGTGTTGCCTCTTACGTGGCACATGTGCTTGGAGGGCTTAATGTTGATGGTTGTTCCTGCAAAGCTCATGATTATTAAAATGCCAATAATTCAAGCCCAGGTCACGGCAAGATAGAAAGCCCAAGCACAATAGAACTTTCCATAAAATCCAAATACAAAGGTTTATGGATCGTCATTCCTACGAAGCCCGTGGCTATTGAAAAGCCAATAATCCAAGGCCCAGGTCATGGCAAGATGCAAAGCCCAAATGCAATGGGACTTGCCATAAAGTCTAAACGCAAAGGCTAAATAAAAAATAGGCCCATAAACCCATCAAAAGGATAATGCAATTCCTTGGGATTTTATTGGGAACAAAGCCTAATGCCAAGACCCCAAAACAACACAAATGGGCCTATAGGCCCACAAGCACATCGAAGGGATAACACAAACCCTTAAGTTCTATTCCTTGGAGCAAGCCCAATCAAAAACTCCAGCAGAAGAAATAATAAGACCACTAAGCCAACTACGCCAAAAGAATACTGCAATAAAATATTCCACCAAGGGAATTAAGAAACTCAAAGCAAGTGGAAGGCTCAAGGCCATAAAATTCCACGAAATGGGTAATATAAAACATATAAAAAGGGTCCCACGACAAGTTTAGTCAAAAGCTCCAACGGACTAATAGTCTCACCAAGCCAACCATGTTAAAAGGATCCTGCCGTAAACCATTCCACAAAGGGAACTAAGACCCAAAACAAGTGAGGGGTCCAAGTCCATAAGGTCCCACCATGAAATGGGTAGTGCAACTTTTTGTATAAAGAACTCCAAAAGCCATGGCATTACCTCAAAGAAAGTCCCGACAGGAGCTAAGTCGAGAGATTTTTAGTTCCATTACAAGCTAGCAAAATTCAACAAGCTATTGAGACATCACTAGTAGAAGAGACTAATGTGATAATTGTTTAATGGCAGCAGCCCAGACCTTTGAAAAGCTAACTAATTTCCTTATTCTCTGTAGGGATCACGAGATGATGGTTTGGTGGTAGGGGAGTTTGTCCAGGGGGTTCATGAATTCGGCTAAAAACCGAAGGATTTGTTTGGGAAATACCTCGGTCACCAAAGCTCGATTCTTGTAACCATGTGTGTGCACGCAAACCACGAAACAATTTTCTTCCTCCGTAAACCAAGGCATTTAATGCAACCGTGTTCCTCAATAAACTCCATTAATGTCGTCGCCTTCCTAAAAAATATTGATGATATTGCAGATGAAAAGAGCCTGGAAAAGTAAATCAAAATCATGCAGACACTACGGCGGAAACATGAAAAGAAGCAAAAGTATGGTCGAAAGAAGCTTCTGCCATGAAAAAGAGAAAAAGATGTGTCTTGGGAAGAGAAGAAATGGTCTATCAATGGAGATGGTCCTTGTCCTAACGAAGTGACAGAAGCTCCCTCCAGCGGAGAAAAGGTCCATTATAAAAGGGGGTAGGCACTCGCAAGGCAAGGGGGAACAACATAAGGCATAATACCAAAAGCCTATATAACAACCTTCAAAAACGCCAAGTACCATCCATAGTCTAAAAAAAACCACCAACTCATCTTCAAGTGTGCACACTAGCCTGGATTTTCTCTCCCCCAAACCCGTCTCCCGTGGTTCACTGTCATATTTATCTTAGTTTTGTTCTTTGTGTTTTAGTGCAGGAGCTGTTTAAGTGCAAAGAGCTGTTCATTAGACCACAATGGGCTGTGTATCTTAGTTTTAGGCCGTTATCTTCAAAAAGCAACCATAGCCACGAGGCCCACTTCAACGGCCTAGTGAGAGTTTGGTCCCATTCCTCCAACTTACTCCTTCACAAAAAGACACCCACACATATGAAACCAAACTGGTGCAGAAAAAACAGCAGTGTTGGATATCTGAAACTCGTGATGAAAACTATGAAAACGATATGAGAATGTTCATGCTAGGGAGAAATGATCCTAAACCAGACCTTCTATCAAATCCAAATTCTAGTCGCAATTCAGCATCTTCAAGTGAGGTAATGGAGGATATGGTTGGCCATCATATGTTCAGAGATCTTAATGCTGAGAACTTGAAGATACTATGTGATGCATTAGAGAAAAAGGCTTCCTGGCAGAAAGACATAATTTCTGAGATTGCAACAACCATCCTTCAATGCAGGTCTGGAATGAGCAAAAGGAAAGGCAATCAGAAAGATAGAGAAAACAAAGAAGAAACTTGGTTGTTCTTCTTAGGTGTTGATAATGACGGCAAAGAAAAGATTGCAAGGGAGCTAGCTAAACTCGTTTTTGGCTTTTAAAGCTACTTTCTTTCCATTCCTATGAGCAGTCTCTCTTCAACAAGAGCTGATTCAAGTGTCAGTTTATTTTCAGTTCCATTAATTTTGAAAGAGGATAGGAACATAAGTTTCAAACTTTAGCTTAGTTCTTTGAGATAAATGTTTTAAATTATCACAAAGGGCCCAAACTTGCTATAGAATGGTAAGATGATTCCGATGAAGTAAAATCTTAATCTTAATTTCCTTCATATGCAACATCAAGATTACTCATACCGCTATCAGTTTACAACGAGTAGAATTTTGTTCAATGACAAATTAAAGACGATTCAAGGTTATTGGTAATGGCTTCCTAGACTGTTTCTAAGAAATGTACTTGTATCTCGTATGTGCAATTTCTTTAAAAGCATGCAATGGAAACATCACATGAAGAATGTGATACATGCCTCACCCAACAAGACAGTTTCCAAGGGTTTATTCAAATTGAAAAAATGAGTCCCAAAGTCATTAACGATATAATAAAAACAGATTAATGGAAACATCACACGAAGAATGTTATACATGCCTTTCCCTCATGGTTAAATGCCTTATTAAAGAAAATTTATTCAGTACGGGGAAGAATTGAGAAGAAACAAAATAATGATCCTAAATAGCAAGGGTCTACTACCTCAGGCCTTGGGTGCAAGCCCAGCTTGAATTTTCTGGATGGTGGCAATATCAGTCTTGAAAGACTTCGCCAAGATTCCATCATCAATGCTGGTGTTGAAAACAGTATTAGGGACTGACACAGTTCCCGCATTTGCACTTCCAAATGCTGAAACAGCTATTGCAGGAAGATTTGGATCACTATTGTACTGATAGTGCACCAGCCCTTTTGGAAATACAAACAAGTCTCCAGCATCGAGTGTCTGGGTAAAGAGTTTGTTTGTCGTGTCTACAAATCCAACTTGAAGGGAACCATCAAGGAGAAACAAGAGCTCAGCTGAGCGAGGATGTGTGTGAGGCGGGTTGACAGAACCAGCTGGGAATTGGAGAACAGCAAATGAAACACTCTGGCCAGTAAGAGCTGGGAATTCCACAATGCTTGCTTTTGAAACTTTAAAAGCTGTCGGTGGGGGTGCCCCCGAGTACAATCCTCATGCCAGTAAATGTAAAGAAGTTGCTATTGACGAAGGTAATATTTGGTGGAACTATAAAATCTGAGAGGATATCTGGATCCCCAGCAATCACCATATGGAAAATAGCAAAGGAAATAACTAGTGTGAATATCAATTCATGCTTAAATGTCATAAGGGCCATGGTAGAAAAATTGAAAGCAAAAGGTAGAAGCTTATAGAATGTGTTAAGCGTTAAGGATGTATTGCCTGTTGCTTGGGACTTCAACAGCATTTATAGAGCAACATGGCAATTACAAGTTGTGCAGGCCTATGAAACAGGAGGTGCAATTGGAAACTACAATGTCCTTGTTTTAACTGAATTTTCTTGATATTCTCAAGTGGATACCTCTGCAATAGAATCCAAAAGGCATATTGACAAACTGATAATATTAAACTTCAGTTAATTACTAGCCAGCAATATCCTTTTCATTGATGAGAACCAATAATTTCTACAATCCTACTAAAACCATTTGTTGATCCATCCACAATATTCTTCCAGCTCCTATCCAGGAAGCAAGTCAGTCATTTTCACAGCCAGCAAATCTAGAAATGCATATATCTTGCAAGACTTAACCGTTCTTGTATAACTCTAGTAGCATCTTTGGCAGATATCAGTTGTATCATTCAATCATCTCGTCTCAGCTTTCACTCCATCGATTGTGGCAAACTTTTTTTCAAAGGAAGCAAAATCATTATAGGCAGAGATGGACATAATAACTAATTTGCGATATTAAAAATAAAATAAAAAATTATCGGACTGCAAAAATACTATTATGATTTCGGAAGTTTTGATTTCAATTTGTTGTGAGTGTAATATGGGACCGAATTAATATGAGACTAAGGGAGGCCATGCTCCACCTCGCTCCCAAGTTTTTTTAATAGTATATATACTAAATTATTAAATTGTATATAAAATTTTGATTTAAAGTTTAGATCAAACTTCCTCTTAATTAATTTAGTCCAAAGGGCAAAGAGAAATTACAAATAGAAATGAACATTTAGATTGACCATTTGAAATGTATTAGGTCACAATGTCTTTTCTTTTATTTATATTTTGTTAACACTTAGACAAAAAAATTATTTTTTTTATTAATTTTTACTTGAATCTTTGTGTAATTCTCATTTTTAAAGGGTGAAAATATTTTTTTCATACTCGGGCATCCCCAAAGATGAAATTATGGTTCCGTCCCTAAGTGTAGTTTATTTTGTGCAAATAGAAATAGAAAAATAGAACAAATAATTACATAAGAAACACAAGATTTATGTGGTTCGACCTTAGGCCTACATCTATGGGGAACGTCAATGAAAACCATAGGCAAAGCCAAAAAATTTTATTTGGGGGTCGAATTATAGAACAAACAATCACAAAAAAACATACATTTACACTTAACCAAAACTCTCCAAGCCTCTTAAGATTTATCTCTCAACTTTAAGCTTTGTGGTTTCAACCTTATACTTTGCTCACAATGAGATTGAAATATATGTGGGGTATATAAATTGGTTCCTTGATCTTGACTTAAACAATGAAGTGGAGTATCAAAGCAAGACCAAGAACACTAAATGAAAGAGTAGGGATTTTCAATCAAGCTCAATCTCTCTCTCACATGGCTATGCACCTCAAAGGCTGAAGCAAAAAAAAAAAAAAAGATCCGCTCAAGCGGTCTATAACTCTATATTGTGTGAAGAATGATCCTCTTTAGCTTGCTAGAGTGGGTCTGTCGCTTGAGCAGCCAAAAGGCAAGTTCATGCAGGGTCTCGTGTTGGATTATGAAATATTGTTCATGTAGGTGGGACCTTTTTATTAAATATTGGAAAGGCTAATTAATACTTGTAACTTAAGTCTATAGCTGAGAACGAACAAGCCCGAACTTTGTTTAGTGCGATGACTGAACTATCTTGGCTTCCCTGTAACCTGCAATAAATATCCAACAACTGCTCAAATGAACTTGGTCAACCCAGTGGGGATTGGCCTATAATTCTCCAATGATTTTGTTAATAAATGAAATCCACCCAAAAAGACTTGAATTTCTAGTAATTAATTCTAGGGAGAGAACTCACTCTTTTTTTCTTCTTCTCTTCCATTTATATTCCTCATTTTCCTAAGATATTTATCAATCCTTCCGCCCTCTTATGTTATCTTCTTCTTGCCATTAATGCACTCTCTGCATCCCTTTTATGACAGCCCATCCTCCTCGTTAAAAACTCCCTTTGGTTTAAATGAGCCTACACTTGCCGGATATTTTCCTGACATTCAATACGTTATCTTGGACCAATTTCTTACTCCCTTTTACTGTTTGGTTTATCCGAACAAAAGATTGATCAAGGCCGAACAGAGTTAGAGCACGATCTCCGTTCGGTCAAGAACTGAACACGTGTCAACAATTCCTGGACTAAATTTCCCGGATTATTTTCCTTCCCTCCAGTTCACACTAGGGGCTGGCTGATGCAAGCTTGATCTCGCTTTAGCGAGATTCTACATATTTGATTTTTTTTTAAGCAATAACTGTACAAGATTTTATTTTTATTTTTTTGAAGCAAGTAACTGTACAAGATTTTTTCAAATCATCATATTTTCGACGGTTAATCTAAATACACTATCACGAATTTTAGCCAATTTAAATCCTAACACAAACAAAACTCTTCCCATCACTTTCATTATTAAAGCTCCTAAGGACTATCACAAACTACAAACACCAATCAAATCTAAGTAGTGATTAAACTAACACAAACAAAACTCTTCCATCACTTTCATTATTAGCTTAGTCATCATATCAGTTGAATTATCTATTGTAGCAATCTTTCTTGCTACAATGATGTCCTAAAATATATTCTCCCGAATGAAATGATATTTGAAATCAAGTTGTTTGTTTATCTTACGATACATCTAATTTATAGTCAATGTTAGATTTGATATCATCTCGCTCTCGCGAATGAAGTGATATTCACAATGTGATACATGCCTCACCCAGCAAGATACTTTCCAAGAGTTTATTCATATTGAAACAGTGTGCCTAAACATCAAGTTCATTTTAAAAAAAAAAAAAATACAAATGCAGAGTAATGCCAACCCAAAAAGAAAAATACAAGAGTAGTGGAATGTTTGGCGCCATTTTTTCAGATTCTCATTTTTATTTTTTTTTTGGAATATATGATACCATCATCCACTTTTTCAATCCAACTACTTCACCTCATCGTTAAATGCGTTATTAAAAGAAAAATTATTCACAAAAGAAAGAATAGAGCAGAAAAAAAAAATGACCCTTTAATAAGTAGCAAGCTTCTGCTACCTCAGGCCTTGGGTGCAAGTCCAGCTTTAATTTTTTGAATGGTGGCAATATCAGTCTTGAAAGACTTTGCCAAGATCCCATCATCAATGCCGGTGGTGAAAACAGTATTAGGGACTGACACCGTTCCAGCATTTGCACTTCCAAATGCTGAAACAGCTATTGCAGAATTCTTTGCATCACTATTGTATTGATAGTGTACGAGCCCTTTTGGAAATACAAACAAGTCTCCAGCTTGGAGCGTCTGAGTAAAGAGTCTGTTTGTCGTGTCAACAAATCCAACTTGAAGGGAACCATCAAGGAGAAACAAGAGCTCAGCTGAGCGGGGATGGGTGTGAGGCGGGTTGACAGAAGCAGCTGGGTATTGGAGAATTGCATATGAAACACTCTGGCCAGTTAAGAGCTAGGAATTCTGCAATGCTTGCTTTCGAAACCTTAAAAGCTGTTGGTGGGGCTGCCCCAAGTAGAATTCTCATGCCAGTAAATGTGAAGAAGTTGCTATCAACGATGGTAACATTTGGTGGGACTATAAAATATGAGAGGATATCTGGATCCCCAGCAATCACCATATGGAAAATAGCGAAGGAAATCACTAGTTTGAATATCAATTCATGCTTAAATGTCATAAGGGCCATGGTAGAGAAATTGAAAGCAAAAGGTTGAAGCTTATAGAATGTGTTAAGCGTTAAGAATGTATTGCCTGTTACTTGGGCCTTCAACTGCATGTGTTAATTTATACAGTGCAGTCCTATGAAACAGGAGGTGCAATTGGAAACTACAATTTCCTTGTTTTTAACTGAATTTTCTTGACATTCTTAAGTGGATACCTCTTCGAAAGAATCCAGAAAGCATATTGACAAACCGATAAATATAAAGTGCAGTTACTAGCCAGCAATATCCTTTTCACTGATGAGAACGGAAAATTTTCTACAATCCTACCAAAGTCATATGTTGATCTGCCAAACACAACAGATCCCTTTTGATTAACCATCCACTAGTTCTTCTGGCTGCTATCCAGAAAGCAAGTCTGCCATTCTTTTTATAATTCAATTGTTACAATAAGCGAAGAGAAGGATTCAAAACTTGATTTTCCTCACAAAAGAAACCAAACAACACTACTAAACTACAAAAGTCTAAGTCATTTTCACATGCAACAGATCTAGTACTGGCAAGAAACGCATATCATGCAAGAGTTAACCACTCTTGTATAACATCTTAAGCAGATATCAATTTTACGGATTAGCACAGGGACAGTCTTTTTTTTTTATAACAAATGTGTCCAAAGTTCCTCAAATCTCTGCTTGATTAAGTGACAAGACGGAACAGTATCCATTGACAGAGATTTGTTTGGTTGAGATGGTTCAGCCATGGTTCATGTGTGAATTTTGACTTTTTGTTGTGTTTCATTACCAATAAAGGAAAAGAAATGATATTTTTAGAGATTTTAATTAATTTTTAATGTTTTGGTGCAAGTCATATTAAGTATTTTATTTTTATTTTTTGTGCTTCATGTCAGATTAAGTAAAATCACCTAGGCACTCAAGGACATGATTAGGTGATACAGGTCATACTCTTGTTAAGAACATTTCACCTTAAGCACAACCTAGGTCTGCTCTATTCTTAATATTCTTGAATGTCACGGATATAAAAACAGGCAGAAAGGGCAAGACATTAACATGAATAAGAGCTGATACCACAAATTGCAACAGAATGAACTGCAACACAAGATCATATCCAAGGGAAGAAAAAGAACCTCTTAACAGATTAGAAACCACATTCCGACAGCTGCTATGTCAATTATTGTTGGAGAAAGAGAGATATCAACAACCATACTTTGTACAAAGACCAAATCTGTCCAACAGTAAAAAGTTTGGATACATTTTATTCTTCATCATCATCTCCAAAGCAAGAAGTTCAACATTTCAGCCCTTATGGGTGCCCTCAGCTTTCTGCAAGAGAGAAAATCATAGAGAAAATGAAATTGAAATATTGAAGGAACACCAGAAGAAGCAGAAGAAGAATAGCATAAAAGCAGGAACAGGCTTAAGTGAAACCAAAACTAGTGAAATACCAAATCATCCAACAAATAAGTCTTCACCTTTATAGATTGCTAAAGGGCCACAAAAATAGATCATAAAACAAGCATTGCAATCATCGCATGCATCTTACACCAGACGCCACCACGCCCACTCAAAAACTTTGGATTGGGGAATAGGACAATATTGTGACAGATCTCTAACGTACATTCAACTAGTTATCTTTAAATGTTCAATATCTTGAAAACAGCAATTTTGGTTCACAACAGGAAAACCGAAGTCAGAACTATCAAAACCATTCTTATTGCATTGTTTGAAGAAAAAGACTGTGTAATCCCAAAATCCACAGTTATATCACATAAAGCTATCATTCCATGGTACAATTGCTATTTGACTAAATGTTTGTAAAACTTGTCTGGCCATATGGACTACATGCTTCAGAAAGCCATACTATCAGCTGGGGTAATTTCTTCAGGCAAACTTCTCCAAATCTGCCACGTTAGGTTATCTTTAAGGGGTAAGTTAGTGAATTTTGATCCCATGACTTCATATTTCACAAATTCTTATGAAAGAAGCACCATTTGAGAATAAAAGCAAAACAACTCATTTGGAAGTTGGTCTTTGGCCCTTCCCGCAACCCAATTAAAAGGGGCCCAAAAAAAAGGGTTAATTAGTCAAAGTTTGTCAAAAGCTTAGAAAGCCAGCCTAAGAACAACACCAGCAACCTATACTTTCACAACTCCCAAACCCTTCACCACCGCCAGGATGCTGCCCATTGCCACTACAATACCACCCACACAGCCAAATTCCAAGAACTCATTTCCTTTGCTCTCAGACACTAAGCATGCATCTCTCAACTCCTACAAACCACCATAGCTCAATACACCAAACACCCATCCACCCATCACCAATGGCCCCCAACAACCGCCATAGCACAACCAATCAGCACAAACACCCCTCCAACCTCCATAAGCCCAAATCAATCTGCATGACAACCAAAACTCACAGACTACCAAAAGACCCAAACGAGCATCAATTATCAGCATTCACCATTAACGATGCCACTTCAAACCCTTTTCAAACCCACACACATACACACAGACTCATCGTAAAGAGAATTAAATGGTATAAGCAACGATTAGGGTGCAAGAAACCCCCAACTCCTACCCTGTAGCCTTGCTGCCCCCAATCTGGAACCCACACCTGACCCCCCTCCCTATCCTCCCAACCCACAACCCACAAGCCCCACCCCACAATCCCCCACCATCACCACTGCAACTAACCTTGGGCCCCCCACCCAAAAAAAAAATCCTAAGCTTAATGACTCAAAGGCCCCCACGATCAACTGTGAGAATCAACCATGAGCCCCTCATTCAGCAATCAGCACAACCGCCAACCACCACCATGCCAATCCCACCACTCATGGAGGATCTTCAAAACACACACACACACACAGAGTTGAACACTACAAGAAAAAGTTCTGGAAACATCATTTTCTAAGTTTTCCATTTCAAAGCCCAATGGTAAAAAAGTTATCGAAAACACTCAGCCCAAACAAATGATTGATGGAAAAACAGTTTTCTATTTTTAAAAGCTGCACCCAAACAAGGCCATCTTACTGTCATCAGTACTTAAATCATCCTCCTCAAACCATGCTTTTTACTTGTTTAGTTTTGTATTGCGTTAGCAAGATGCCTATCTTGTAAACCATTTGATATAATTATCACGACCTGACATTCCAAGCTCAACCTGGCTGACAGCAAGACACCTTTGTCATTGGCCATTAAAACATTTACTCCACTACATGCAAAGTTCCTTGTTACAACAGAAGACATATGATTCATATTCAGCATTCATAACATACCAACATCCCATATATCTATAATTTCCCTTACATATACTAGGCAATTGAAATGAAAACCCTATGCTTGATTTGGTTGCTAGGAAAAAGTAAGAAAATAAATCAAAACTTTCAAAATATGAAGATTTAGACAACTAAAATGGAGGAGAAAGAAGAAACTTCATTTTTTAGCCTAAATCAACTATTTGGCTTCAGTTTGCAGAATTTTTCAATTTGTGGAGATAAAAGTCAAGTATTAAATAGTTTCATGATTAACCACTCTTTGCTCTCATGGACAGGTTATTCAGAAATTTAAGCATATCATATTATGTCCACAAACTCTAAGCTTTTAAGAAACTTAGAAACAAATAAATATGCACTCCAGATGGGAAATTCCAGTGACAAAACAGCCAGTCAGCTTGTTTCGTTGATCGCAGGATTCAAAAGCACATTAAGACCAGCCATCCGGACAACAAGAGCTAAGGGCTCATTAGATTATTTTGCACATTACACTTCTCCACATTTTTCACTTTTTATTTTTGTTTTAATTTTTGATCAGTGGAAGTAAACAAAAACTGAAATTGCATCTGCAGCATGAGTCATCAACGCAAATTATTAAAAATATAACAGAACTACAGAAGGCAAAGACATTAGAAGAACAAAATGAATAAACAAAAAGTTGTCATAAAAAAAGGCCCTAACATTTAAATATCTCTTTAATACTCATTGATTTGGGATCCTTGTGAAAATAAATTTGTACTCTCCAACCCAGCAACGCAAATTTCACAGTGTGTTCTTAACTTCTTATATCATTTTTCAGTTCCAAGAAGGGTCCATACCTTGTCAGCTTTCTCTTTCTCCGCCTTTTCTTTGTCAGCCTTTTTCCTCTGCTTCTCCAACTTCTCCCTCTCCATTTTCTTCACACAAATAAACAAATTGGTCCATTAAGGCTCAATGAACAAGTATGATTAAGCTAATATAAAATAAACAGAGAAAGCTGGTTGCAGAAGCAAAAATGAATTGGTTGAAACCGTTTGGTCGCTGAGAAAATTGCGTGAAAGGAACAGATAAAGACAAATAGACAATCCATATACAACGCTGAATCTAATTATCCTAATGTGGTTTGTGAGTGCCAAAATTAGCTTAAAAATTATTAAAATCCGAAAAAAGAAAATAGTGAGAAAGCCTAGGAAAATAAAATCAGATTTTCAGATCATCTTAGTTTCAATTTTTTCATTAAAAAAAAAAGTAAGCAATCAATAATTAAACTACTTTTCTTTCCAATTTTTTTTTTCTCAGCATCCAAACAGAGTTTTAGCTCAATATGTTCTCTATGTAAGAAACGGAATCGCTCTGTTTGGTTGCTGAGAAACCTGAAGAGAGGGAAAAAAAAAATCTAACCAAACAGGAGCACTATCAAGCTCACCAAACGGAATCGTTCATTTTTTGGATAATCAAGAAGGATTTTATTGCAACGAGCTTAGACAAGCCAGTAAACACAATATTACGAATTTTCTGGGGTCCGAAATGACGAAAAGTCATATTATCTTGAAATTTTCTTACATTTTCTCAACATCCAAACAGGTCTGAGAGAAAGAAAATAGAAAAAACAAGATTAAGACCTGGATGTAGACAGTCTCAGCAGCGCGCTCCTCCTCGCTGAGAACACGGCCCTTGTCGTCGCTGAAGTAGCGAGTCGCACCCCGAGTGGAGTCCATCGGACGAGTCAAGCTCACTGAAACTCGGCTCAGCACGGATCTCATCCTCATGGCCATTTTGACAATTTAATTGTTGGGTTTTCTTCGTTAGAAAATAGAAGGTCCGAGTCAAGCTCTAGTGTTGTGTTGCAGTTATTAACTTATTATATTAGTGAGTGAGTGAGTGAGGCACTGGAAGTTTCCGCTTTTAAAGCGGGTTGCGTAAGTTGGGTAATATGCTGTTTGGATCGGGTTGATAGTTGATACCGAATGTAGAGGAAACCGGGTACAGTTTCCGCGGCGCACTTGGGTTATAGACTTACCCCTGGATTTTAAAATAAATTGCATTACTCACACAGTCACACTAGTAATTTTTCACTTTTGGATAGAACCCATCATTTTACCTTTTTAAATTTTTTTATACAAAGACTAACTTTTAATTTCACTCATCAAAAGTATTACACACGGTGTATTAAAGTATTGCATGATATTTTAATCCTTAAAATAAAACCCAAGGATTTATATGTCATAATCTAAAATTTAGAGGATTTTGTGTATGGGAGACCCACATGCATTAATTTCACATACATGTGGGATTAATGTTGTATATACTCCTCTTCTCAAACATGAAAATAAATAAATTGTATAGGCTCGTTATACAACATAATGCCTTTTCATTTCTACCATTTTTATCAGATATGCAATTGTTTGGGTAGTGACCAATCTTTTTACATTTATAACAAATAGGTTTTTTGTTGTTTTGTTTGTTTGCAATTTTCTTAGAATTTTTTGTCGGTGATTTTTCTTTGTCTTTGCAAGTTACATTTGTATTATTTTTATGTATAGTATTTATTTGGCCATAGTGATTTGTTAGGGGAGTTTGTTTTTTTGCAGAATAAATGTTGTCGGCAACTATTTGTTGGTTTGCATGGATTTGTAATCATAGACCTAGTATTTGTAGTCATAGACCTAGTATTTGTAATTATAGACCTAAGTGTTTGTAGTCATAGACCTATGGTTTGCAATGATAGACTTAGGTTCCCTATGTTGGTTTGCATAGTTTGTAAATATAGACCTATTATTTGTAATCATAGACCTATGGTTTATAATGATAGACCTAGGTTCCCTATGTGTAGCTTTGTTTTTTCTTTGTGACAAATTATGTATAGTCATACAATTTAAAACTTTTGGTTTATAATTTTTATCAAACCATTCAAAAAAGTTGACTTCAGCTTTTCAATTAGGGAAAAAATTCATCAAGACCATATACATCACTCAAATATAGATAATATTGTTCATAAATTTGAACATGCTCATAAATTGTAGACAATATTATCCATATTTTAAGTACGTGTAAAATAGTAGTATGAAAAATATTAAATTCATTTTTAATTAAACATGTACAAAGTTTTTATTTCATTTTATTTTATTTTATTAGTATACAAAGTCATGTTGTGAGTTCCAAATAATTCAATTGGTAAAGTTTCTTCTTATCGCATAAGAGACTTGAGTTCAAATCAAACCTATATCAAAATTAATAAATAAATAAAAGGTTGAATAACTCCTCAAAATCTATTAAAATTTTATTATGAGCAATGATTAGTGGATAAAAGTTTCTTCCAAACTCTAGCCCATTATTTATAAACTATTCATTTATATTTCAATCACATGACTTCTTAAGTTATTCAAACAAGTTAAGAATTTAAAATAACTATTAAGTAAGTCATATAATTAAAAATTGATGTTTTAGTGGAATAGTTGGAAAAATTTACCTAAAAAAAAAAAAAAAAAGGCAATATTTTGCTGCGAACATTCGACATGTGGCGACAACTTGACGTGGCACAATTTAAACCGTCAATATCTTTTAACGGGTCTGATTTGTAGAATCGAAATAGATTTATGATCCCTCTAATAAATCCAGCGGAACCGGATCGTGATATTCGGATAGGTTTTGCTCAAACTCTGAGTCTGACCCGACTCATCCTCGTCGATCAGAAGGAAAATCAAACCAAACCAGCGAATTTTGAAGAAGTCCATCTCGAGAACGAAGAAGATGTATCATCCTACCAGAGGTGGAGTTCGCGGTGGTCGAGATCGTAAGCTCTCTATTTCTCTCTCGCTCTGTGCTTATCCTATTAGGGTTTTTGTGGCGATTAATCTGTAGCGATGTAATTTGATTTCATGGAATTCCTTTTTCCTAAGAATCAATTGAATTTGTGGTGACCTATATCTGCGCTTAATCGTTGCAGACTAAACAATCAATTCATTTTCCGTGAAAATTAAAAATGTTATTGCAATTCATTTTCTGAACAAGCCCTAGCTGTCTCATTTGTTTGAATTTGAAATATATAGGAAGGGGGAGCATTTTAGTGAAACTCCAGTGCTTGAATTGGATCGCTTGTGTGATGCTTAAAGACGCTGTTTTCAGTATAATAAGCAAGAAAAATTCATTTGAATTTCAGTTTATAGCAGATTATAAATTGATAAGCATAATTCATTACATTGAGGGTTTTTCTTTGGTGACTTGGTAAGCAATTAATGCATCTGCTTTTTCTGGAAATATGCATAGATAAGGTTAAATTCTCTTAAATGAAGTTTTTTTTTTGTTAAAAAGAAAATTTTCTAAAAGATGTTATCTTGAAGTTTCCTAAAGGACTTGACAAACAAAATATGTGAGTTTTTGTCGATATGATTGTTGAACATAGTTATGTTGCAACTTTATAGTTTTACATTCAGAACTTCCTTCTCATTATAATCTTTCTGTTAATCTTTGGTGCTTTGCTTGTGATGTACAGAGTTTAGTTGGGATGACGTAAAGGCTGATAAGCATCGAGAGAACTATATTGGTCACAGTATCAAGGCCCCTGTTGGAAGATGGCAGAAAGGTGAGATTTTGTTATTACTTTGACGTTATTGTCTTAGCATTATACATTCATGATATCTTTATAGATGGTCTTTAAATTTATCTTCAGTTTATTCTCATGATGTAATTCCTTGATGTGTTAGTGTTCATACTTTATGCACACTACACTCTGTTTTAATAAAATTTTGTCTATTACCTATCAAAAAAAAATTGTATCTATGATGGTTAGGTAATTATATGATCATTTTCATTTTTGTAGCTTACATGGTAGACATTCCAAAGACTCATAGAATGACTTAATATGGGATTGGTGATCCATCGCTAGAAACATTGATAAAAAGTAGTGTAGTTAGAAGTTTCCCCACATTTAGCTGCATACTTGAGAGTTCTTTAAGTTTCATCAGTATGAGGCTAATGGCTTGAATTTGAAGTGGTTCTCTGATTGGACAGCCACTAGCAATGTTGTTTTGTTGCTGAATTTTGCACAAAATTTGTTTCTTGCATTTAGAAATTTCGCTTTATGTTGTCTTTCATAGTTTCATGTATTACTAGACAAATTTTAGGTTCTTAGTTGATAAAGATTTTCTGAATTGCTTCTTTTATTGATGTAACAGGGAAAGATCTACACTGGTATAACAGGGACAAAAAATCTTGGGATGCACAAATGGAGGCTGCAAAAGAAGAAATAAGAAGAATTAAGGAACAGGAGGAGCAATCCATGAGGGAAGCCCTAGGCTTAGCTCCTAAGCGGGCTAGCCGACCTCAAGGCAATCGGCTTGATAAGCATGAGCTTTCTGAACTTGTGAAGCGAGGCTCTACTGCAGAGGACTTGGGTGCAGGCCATGCTGAAGCTGCTCAGGTTAATGGTCTTGGTTACTCAAGGTATATGTCTGGAACACAAAAATTAAAGTGATTAGGTTCTGCCCTTATGTGTCATTTTTTCTATTGATATTGTATTTCTAGATTTTTCATGATGCAAAACTGAGTTTGAGATCCATAATGACGTTTCTAGCTTGCAACTTTTTCTAGAAAGTTTTTGAAATACTATGACGTGGTAAAAATATAGAAAAGGATGCCATCCTTTTTTGGGGTCAGTGTGTAAGGTTTAAGTAATGACAGAGTTGCTTAAAAAGTTTTTAAAAAATGGTATCTGACTTCAACTGGTTGGGAAAGGGATAATATATGGCCATTTGCTTGAGCTTGTATATATTCACCTTTATTGAGGGACAAGTTGTGGATAGTTAAGTGCATCTTTTGGAGCAGACTAGAGTTTCCTTGATTGGTCCCTTCTCCAAATTTTAAGTGATTAGTTGAATTATAGCTATTAATTTGAATATTTTGGTATTAGGATACACTCTGTTTATTGGTTTCAATGCAAATTCACAAAAAAATATGTTCACTAGGAATGAAGGGGGCCATGTGCTGAGGTCACAGAACATGATGATGGTGCTTTTGGCTTCTGTGTGATAGTATGACTTAACCCTGAAACTAATTTTTGGGAGCAGGCCCAGTCCTATATGATAAAAAATCTAGGAATTACTTACTCAAAAAGTGACATAAAACATCATTAGATGTATATTAAAATATTTGTCCTACATTATTATGATTTAGTATTCTATTATCTGGATGAGTCCGAGTTTGAATTACCAGAGTCTAGGCCTGGCCCCAAAGATTAGAGTTCCAGAAAGTAGTCTTTGCTTGGACCTAATGGGCCCCTCATTTGTGATGGAGCTTGAGTGAGGGTTGGCATGTGTGGGTTGGTCTTTAGATGGTTCGTTCTTGTGCCATAGCTTTGTAATTCTTAGCACAGGAGTTGCCTGGTCCTTTGTTCGTGCCTGGACCAGCCTGATCTCAGCTTGGTGTTTTTTTTTTTTTTGGTTGGTTTTGGGGAATAGGAGCAGTAGTGCTCATCTTTCAAATGTGGTTCCTGAAAATGTATCTCAGGTGTCTTTTGAACAATATCTGGCGTAGCTAGCTTGCCAATCATTGTACTTATGCTGCCAGTTAACTGCACAATTCCAATTCTTGCGTGTGTGTGTGTGTGAGTATGCACACCTCGTAGAGAAAAGAAACATGACTTAGAGTGAAGTTCTGTGGGAATGTTCTTTTTGTTAGGAAAGAAGAAACCTAACCCAGATATATGGGATGCCAACAACAGAAAAGAAAGAGCAGAAAAGATCAACGCACACACACAAACACACAGATTTACTCAAAACCAGCGCTACGTTCATAGGGTGGTTGCAATTTTTATTATGACGACTATAACAGGAGTTACAGGAATCATTAGCATATATATATACTGCTCTATTACTTGGGCTACACACGTGGGAAATTACAATAAAGATCATGGGGCATCTAAATTGCACTCAAACACCGGAAATACCCCCAATAATTGTACGGACACCAACTTTGTTCGATCTGGGGCCTCATGGTCCTAGATTGCGGGGAACTCTGTTCACCTCAGGGGCGAACCCCTGGCATAACTTACACATTAGATCATGCTCTACATACATCCTATCACTGTCTGACTTTTGGGTAAAGTACACCAGCTTCAACTCAACATTTGTATAAATGATACTCCCCTCGTTGAGGTTTTATAAATGCAACAATAAATCCATGTCTGAACATTTGTATAAATGATACTCCTGTTGTTGAGATTTCTACAAATGCAACAATAAATCCATGTCTGACTTTCCTGACTGACTATTCCATTTAAAAAAAATATATATATTCCTACTCATTTATACAAACCTTAAGGGAGGACGGATGAGTGTCATTTGTCCACAAACCTTTAGGGGGGGAGAGTATCATTTCGTCTATAGTTTGAGTAAGAATCTTTTAAAAAAAGAGGAATATTCCATTAGAAAAAAGTCACAGTTTGAAAAGACATGGATTTTTTTGTTGCATTTATACAAATCTTAAGGGAGTGAGTGTCATTTAGTAAAACCTCAAGGGGTGTAATTTGCCCTTTATTTTATTACTGTACATTTAATTAATATCCTACCAATGGTATTTGAAAAGTTCTATTGGAACTGAGTAGATTTAAGGTAGCTGTCTACTTTCCATTTTCTTTGACCTGGCATACAGTCATGGACTGAACAATTTAGAATTTAAATATGGAGAAACACTTACAAAATTACTTAAAATCATCCAAGAATGTTCAAGCATTAGAGTTGCCAATCTAACTCATATCAGGGGCTTTTTAAAGAGATTTTAGGGATTTTATTTTCGTATGAAGTTTGGTGTTTAGAGCTGCTCTTTCTAATACTTGAAAAGACTGACATGAAATTGTGGCACCGTACCCTGTAACTCTCACATGTTGACCTTTTCACTGTACTTGGTTCTTTTAATTTTACTTATATAGGTTCATTGAGTGTGAATCTGAATCTTGGCACCAACCTTAGTACCAACAATCTTATTGATACACTGCCTTCTGTTTCTTTTATCTTTCTTTTTCATTCTTTTCCATGTCTTTTCTCCCCTTATGTTAATTCTTTTTTGTACTGCAGAGCACCCCGCCCTTGGGAAGAAACAAGTTCTCTTCAACCCACAGTGAGTGATGTTTCACCTGAAACAGGAAAGATGGCTATGGTTGATCAGTCACCAAGAAACACTCAAGAAAAGGAAATGGAGGATGAAAGCAGTCGAAAGAAAAGGAGACGTGAAGATAAGAAAAAAGAAAAACATGAAAGGCGTGAGAAGCGGCATTCTCGTGATTCGGATGACAAGAGGAAACACAAGAAAGACAAGGACAGAAGGAGACATGACACTGACTCTGACTAATATGTTTATAAAAGTCTGAAACTTGTGTTTCACTCTTCTCTATGTTCATGATAGATTTTCAAGTGAAGATTATTTGTTTGCATTTGTGTTGGTGATAGACAGACGGAACTGCAGTATCTATTATATAACCCCAGAAAAATTATATTTAGAGTGGTCTGGTTACTGCCTCAACTTGTATTCTATACCTTTTAGCCTGTTATGTGCCATGGAGAGTCTCCTTAATGGGGAAGGACCAGCATATATCGACCTAGGACTGGGTATTGGAAGCGCCATAGTTGCCCATTGTGTAGGGGAGCTAGGCAATAATTGCAAGCGTCTCTTTGATCTTTAGTTGGTGCCCACTGCCTAGTGTCTAGGTTTGGTGCCCTGGGTATAGAATTTAGTATACCCCAATGATTGGATGTCATGTGAATTGTCACAGTTAAAGAACCAATGTAATATCCCTTGTTGTTTTGGCGGACGCCCTTCGTGCAAGTTTCTCTGAGGAATTTGCTTCCACATTAATCATTAAATTGTCATGGAAAAAGCATTTTTGCATACCAGGCAATCTTCGTGTTATCTAACTTTCCATGGGCTCGACCTATCTGTCTATCTCTGATTTTTACTTTCAGGAGGACTCAAGTGGTTTAAGTTTGGCAATCGTGGCACCGTACATCATAACATGGTAGCTATGGTCTTAGGATGGTATCCCTTTGACAAAACTAGTCACATTTTCTTGAAAAATTACAAGAATTACAATTCAAGAGCATGTTTGGTGACAGTTTCTGTGTTTGAATCCAAAAAATGGTGGGCCTGGGTCCAATTTTGTTTGTTTGGCACTTGGTCTCCTTTTTTGGATTCAAATAAATTTACTATTCAAATGATACTCAAATGGCCCAAATAGAGAAAAGAATTCACTCACCAAACATATCCCAAGTCTCCTGATTGTTTAACTGGTAAAATTCTTTTGAGAATACCTTCTAGAAAAATATAAAGGAGTGCAAATTCATGATTTTTTGATAAAAGAGATAGAACTTTTATTGATTGGGCTGTATAAGAAATACAATGTATAATAAAAGTAGTCAGGGTGGCCAAACCACACCTAACACAACGAAGCCAACAAAACTTAAAAGAGCCGGCACATAAGCTCAAGAAAATACCAAAGAAACAGACTGAGAAAAACCAGCAGTAAAAGAAACTAAGGCAAAACCCCACTTCGGACCGACACACCACGGAAATCCCCCCATAGATTGTTACCAACCTCCACCACCTTAGCTGGTGGCATCAAGAAACCATCGAAAACAAATTTGTTTCTCGCAGCCCAAAGAGCCCAACTGATAGTCACCCATTGGTGGCGCTCATCCTTCGATAATCTCCAAAAGAGGTAACGTGCAATATGGCTAAAATCAGCCGCCGATACCACCGACTTTTGCAAACGCGGCGACGTCAAAGACCAAACATCCCGGGCATACGGACAACCCCAAAGAGCATGGGAGACATCTTCTTCCATTTGTTGACACACCGGACACACTGGCGTGGATAAAATGTGGCGCTGGAACAAATTTGCTCTAGTGGGAAGGATATTATGATACGCTCTCCAAATTAGATGTTTTGATTTGCCCGGCGTCTTGCTCTTCCACAGCTGGCGCCAAAACCAACGATGATGACTAGAGGTGGAAGACTTAGCCAAAGGAGAAGCAGAACCAAGCCGAACCGCAGCACCATAGGCAGACCGAACCAGTAGTATCACGTCCTCTGACCAGGGGCCCCTCAGTCCATGTGTCACGCCAAACATCCACCGATAAGCCATTCCCAATCTTCCATCGCACCCCATCTATCAACAAATCCCGGGTAACCAGAAAACTCCTCCAAACAAAGGAAGGATTGGAACCCACTTTTGCCGATAGAAAATTACCATGAGGAAAATATTTTGATTTGAAGGTCCGGTGGAGTAAGGAGCCGCCAGCCTTCCTTCGCGAGCAAAGCCTTATTGAACGCCGCCAAATCCCGAAAACCCAAACCTCCATCATCTTTAGGCTTACACAAGAGACTCCATTGCATCTAGTGAATTTTCCTGCTCGGCCCTTTTGCACCCCACCAGTATTTAGCCACTAAACCATGATTAAACGAATCAATTCTGTTAAATTAACCTTGCGGTCTTTTTCTTCTATTTTTTTGCTCAACAAGGAAATAATTCAATATCGGTATCAGGACTTTACACCTACAATGTATCTTTGGTACATTGAAGTTGTTGGTAAATACTTTTCATCCACTAGTGGGTTTCATAAATTATAATAAAACTCATCTCTTTCTTAGTATCCTTTACAAGGGTAGGTTTTGGAGTGAAATTGAAAAGATTAACTTTAGAAGCGAAAATTATAGTATTACACTAGGAAATTACACATTACGATTAAATTTAGTTTGAAAAAGCTAATCTAAGCTCTAGTTAATAACTCAATATTAATAAATCTCTCTTTTCATCAAGTTTGATTGCTTAAACTAAATCAGTTTTTCTATTTATAAAAAAAAAAAAATAAATCAGTTTTATTTAAAAAAAAAAAAAAAAACTAAATCAGATTTACTTCTTCTTCTTTTTATCTTTGATAATTTAATTTGATTTGATTTGATTTGAATTTGAAATGAAATGAAAAGACCTGGGTCACCATCTGAAAATAACCATATGCTTTAATCCCTGACTTGAGTAAAAGTAGTAAAGATACGAAGGATAATTATGATTTGATGCGTATATATAAATATAAACTTTTTTTGCACCTAAAACTCTGACGCTAAAATAGAGAATTCCATTTTAGGCCGTCCTAATTGAAATTATAAACCGCATATCTGAATCACATCATGATTCTAAAATTATCGTTGTCCGAGATGAAAAAAAGTACCTTACAAAGGAAACAGACAAGAAAGTGGGGGCGGGGGTGAGGTTATTCCAGTAAAGAAAGAAAAAAGTGAAGGGTATTATAGGAAACGAAAAAAGAAACTATTTTAATTTGCAGAGCTTGCGTGTGCTGGTATAGCGGCGAGAGAGAAAGAGAGTGGAAAGCTTGCTTTGCTTTGCTTTCTTGTGCTTTCTCTCTCTTCCTTGATTCTCAATTATTTCAGGGACTGACCAATCTCTCTCTCTCTCTTTTCCCTTTAAATACACAACCAAACCTAACAGCTCTGATCCTCAAATTTTTTAAAAAAAAAAAACGTTTCGATTATTGCTAAAGTTTGATTGTTTGGCGTTTCGAAAAAAGGCAAAAAAAGATGGTGTCGGCGAACCGCGAAATGGTGGCGTTCTGCTTCGACACTCTCCTCGCTCACTACAACAGCGAAGATGCTCCTCCACCAGCCTTCGATGACGGTCACCAGTATCTCTCTCTCTCTCTTTCTCTTTTCTATATATATAGGCTTGTTGTATTTCATTGATTATGATGTTCTTAATTTTCGGAGTTTTTAGTTTTTAATTTTTTTAATTTTGAGTTCATTTATGCAAGTAGAGCTTGTTTATTTTAAGTGCTGTGATGTGGTGGTAAAATTAGTAATTTTTCTCAATTATTTTTCCTGCATAGCTGATTTGGGGCTACATTTATGTCTCACATTAATTTTTATTACGATTGTTTTATATTTGATAACACACTGTTTTGTTGTTTTCAAAAATCAAGAAACCCTATTTTTTTTTTTTGGGAAAAAATAAAATAAAATCAAGGATGAGCAAGAGTCTGAATTGGTTGACTTATTGGAGAATTGGTTTGAGGGTAATGATGAGAAGGGGTTAACTTAAGCCCCTAAAAAGATTAATGTGTGTTGGTGTATGGGGCAGTCTTCTTAACTAGAAGTCTCTCTCTTTGATTAAGCAAAAAATGATATGGGATTTGTGTCTATCTTGGCTTGCTGATGATTTCTAAATATGCTTGAGAAGTTATGATATGAGGTTTGGAGAATCTTTTTGCTATGAATGGTGCTTTTCATGTCCAATTTCCCTTTACCAAAAAAAATAAAATAAATAACTTTGATAAGTTGATCTATGCATGTTATTGTTCATTGTGTTATTCTCTATCTCGTTAAGTCTTAACCACTTGAGTGAACCGAATTAGTTGGAAAAAGGATTAAGTTGCGAATAGAAATTAGATGGGAGTAAGGCTTACTTGAGTCTATTGATTTTAACTACATAGACTTTTATTCCCTTAACAATAAAATCATTCTAGTTTTGACTTTGTTGAGTTTATATGATGGTTAAGGTTTTAAGAACACTACTCCAAAATTATTCCAAATAATAATTATATTGCATGTGTAGCTCTTCTTATGAAATTTTGGTTGCGCTTGATTTCTTGTCAGGTGTGCTTATTTCATGTTCTGTTTTTTTTGTTTTTTTGGTCTCAAGACTTGGCTGTTATATGGGATTTGTAAAAATGAAAACTCTAATAATTTTTTTTGCTCTTTGTTTAGCAGTAGCATCTCCATTACATGGTTTGTGCATTCTCATTCATGTATACTTTTACTTTTGGTTTTGGATGAATCCAATAACACCATCATGCATTTCCCCTCAAATTTATTTTTGATGGTTATTGGATATATGTTTACATTGTTGTTTATTTCATGTTTTCTTAAAGAATGTTATGAAGAAAAAATATTGTTCTGTAATTTGCATGGTAGAACTTTGTTTTACATGATATCCTTATCGGACTCAAATAAATACTCTGGTCCAGCCCATTGTTTGTGACTTGGAAGAAAGTGGTGAATGGCGGGGAGCCTCGTTTACGTGGATGTATTGGAACTCTAGAAGCTCGTTGGTTGATTAATGGCTTCAAGGACTATGCTCTAAACAGGTATTTTCAAAGAAAAAAAAAATGTTCGTTTCTTCTAAACTATATAGGTATTGTTTATTCTGGCACATGTACTTCACACTCATGCCCCCCCACCCCCCCCCCCCCCAAAAAAAAATGTTTGTAGTCAAAAGTTGTTATAGTGTTTGGCACACACAGTACGTGTATTTGTGTATTTTTATTTTTTTAGCAATTGAAAGTATTTTGGTGTTAATGAGATGAAAACAGAGGAGAGAAAACCATATCATGCTATTATCTGAGAGAGAGAGAGAGAGAGAGAGGTGGTTTTGGGAAGTATGGAATATGTTAAGAGAATGGGATAGAGACTAAGGAATTGACAAACACTAAAATTACTGTTTGTTCTCTTTTCTCTGTTATCTTTGTGAGTAACTAAAAAGTTTTGGTTCATTTTGGTGTTTAACGTCTACTAAGTCATTTAGTAGGAAGGGTGACGCCAACTCAGGGCTTGCTTTGTATGAGAGTTTATATATACAGTCTATGAAGGTTGTTGAAAATAGAAAGGGAAACACATACATGTAATAATGAAAGCAGAGTTTGGCTTGGTCCTTGCCTATTTACAAGTAAACATAATAATGATCACAACTATAAATAGGAGGGTGCCCAAAATTTCTTTCAATTACAGAATATAGTTGCAAATTATTGGGTACTGAAGCTGCTTAGATCTGTGGCTTGGGAAAATTTATTTTTTCCAAAAGACTTCAATGTTTGGTCTTATCAATAGATGAACCACTGAAGACCCTGCTGCTCTTTTTGTGCCCATTATTGATGCTGGCCATGTTAACCCTGAGCTAGATGAGGTTTTAATTCCCATTTTTAGTGCTGTTAGATCTTACCAAGAGGTCCTAGGGATACATACATTTGTTTGAATCACTGTCGATACTTTGAAATTATTATAGGTCATGTCGCCCCCTGGCCCCCCCCGAAAAGGAAATAATAAAAGTTTGTTCAGATGGCTTTTCAAGTTTGATGAAGATGACAAAGTCCTTCTAATGGTTGAAAAATCTGGCTATCAGCTCTCATATCTTAGAAATGGAGCTTCTAATTCTTCCCTTTGCCTGGGGGAAGCCTCCTAGACACGGCTTTTGTCTGAGCTTATTTATCTTGAAAATTGGTAAGTGGGCCTGTGGCTCTTTGGCATTGGGTTGTGATTGAGATCTAGATTTAAGCCTGAGGTTAAGTGGGGTTGTCCTTGCCTTATCCAGAGGCTCGTTGGGACCAGAGAACAAGGATATTGCAAATGTTGTTTTATCTATTTTCAGTCCTTCCTTTATTGCTATACCTATTGCATCCCTCTGAATCTACTTCTATCTGTGATGTTTTGCAGTGCATTGAGGGACCGCAGGTTTCCCCCCATACAGGCTAAAGAATTACCTTATTTGGAGTGTACAGTTTCCATTCTGACTGATTATGAAATTGCTAACCACTATCTTGATTGGGAGGTATCCACCTATTCACTTGTTGACTTTTGTGACACTTTAGGTTAGGATGTATTGTATTCTGCCATGATCTATTGCATTCTCATACAATCTGATTGACGTAGGACTAGTATGTACCAAGCAAAATCAGATCTGACAGGTGTGGACAGCTGAGATTTTTGAGGAATTAGGATTAGGGCTTGGTAGGTAAAAAAGGCTGGAAAATAGTGAGGAATATAGGGTTTCTAAAGTTGAAAATGAATATTAGGATTTGGGAATGAAACACATCTGAAAAACGTATATGTGTTTGCAAGGTTTTATGTTGCTGGGAATTTAAGAACGGAAAAGAAAAACAATAAAGCTTCTAGGCATCACACCTAGGATTTTCTTGGCATCACACCTTGGAGAAGGTTGTATCATACAATTCAAACAAAGCTTCATAGCTTCTAAAAATTTAGATAACTTATTCTTCTTCGCCCTTTTGAAGATAAAGCTTTACATCCATATAAATAGATCACTAATACCATTTATCAAAAAATAGATCACTAATACCTAACCTTGTCTATATAAAAAAAAAGAAAAAGAAAAGATCACTACTACCTAACCCTAATAGGACTTGGACTCTTTGGGCTTCAATAACTAAGCTTAACTAAATAATTACTCTCACAAATAAAACCCAATAAAATAAGACCCAATGGACTAATAGACAACCCATGTCCAAAAACTAGAAAATTACAAAATTTCCTGTGACAGTTAATAATGAAATTGACTTCTTGCCATCTGCATCAATGATAGCATTTCCTTGTCAGACAGAGTTTTCCTCCAAACTAGTTTGAAGGAAAGTTCCTCCAACCCACGTGACAACATTCATGTATACTTTTAGTTACATGACCTACTTAAAAGTCATGTGACTTGTTTAAATTATTTAATAAATCATGTGATTTAATTCATGTGGATGATCTTATAAGTAATGAGTTTGAGGAGATTCCTTCAACTCGGTTTGGAGGAAAATCTGTCCTTGCCCCAAGATACCTTATTTGATCATGAGTCCTGACAGTTTGTTATGTTATGGTTGTGTCCTTGGATGGGGATGATGCAAACAGTGAGATTGATTGAAGTTGTTAAAACTGTAATTTTATGAAGAAGTTGATTTTAGATGTTATTGTGGAAAAAAAAAAAAAAAAAAAAACTCCTGTAGATACTTCCAAATGCATCCAAAATTTTTGGATGGGGGAATTTACAGATTGATAATGGTCATGATCTGGTGGTGATTGGATCTTTCAGCTCTTTTGACTTGGTGCAATGTAGAATTGATTGTTTAAATATTTCAATTGGTAATGCTCTTATCATGGTTTTCCCTCATACAGACCAAAGAACCATTTCCATTCTGACTGATTACACTGGAAAATACTTGTGTTTTACTTGAGGAACTCTTGTAGTATACGTTTATTCCTTTTGTCTATTCCCACTCTCTGAACTTAGTGGGTTCCTGTTGCAGGTTGGAAAGCATGGTATGATTATTGAGTTTACTGATCCTGATAATAATACAAAGCGAAGTGCAACATATTTGCCTGAGGTGGCTGCTCATGAAGGTAACCATTCTCAGTTCAGTACAAATTGACTGGGTGAACATTTTCTTCAATTTTTTTATTGTGAAGAAAATATGAAATTCTTTGACCCACAGAGTTGTTCTGGTTGTACCATAATCTTCTTGAAATATATTAGTTCTTTCTGTCAAATATGTTGAGTGGATGAACCATGAGGCTTGTTTCTCTGTTTAGAATTTTGTTACTTGCTTTCTTTTTATTAACTTCACACGGGTGTTCTTACCACATTCGACGGAGGACACAAACCTAAATTACTGAGTTCAACCTTAATGTATCATTTTTGTTTAGTGGGTCACTTTTCGCCAGTTTTTACTTTTTTTTTCAAATCTGCTCTGATGGTTCTCATCGTTTTTCTTATGCTTTAGTAATTAGTACTACCAGATTGAAATGATAAAATATAGATCTGGTTAAAAAATCGTGTGCCTCTTTCTGCCACATATTGTGGTGGAATGCCAGGTGATGTAATTGTATTAGTTTACTTGAAACTAGAGTTCCATTAGTGGCTAGGTTTATGTATCTAGGAAGAATAAGATTTTTATTCCAAGGTTACATTGAGGTGCATTTTAGTTCTCTCTTTTTTCCCCCTTTCTCCGACTAAGAATAATGATTGTAAAGCTTGGTTTTGTTCAGCTAACCAAGTTTTCTTTTTCTTTTTCTTTTTTTATGTGTGTGTGTGTACTTTTGTTTAGGTTGGACAAAAACGGAGGCAATAGATTCGCTGATGCGAAAAGCTGGCTACAATGGCACTATTACTGAGTCACTCCGGAAGCATGTACGACTGACCCGATACCAGAGCACATTGTTTACAATGCAGTACAGTGAATATGTTGCCTATATCAAGGCAACCCGAGGTGCAGCTCCATCTATTGTTGGGGCTAAGCCTGGGAACCATTGATTCTTCCAAATAGCTTTTGCTAAGACTACAAAGCTAATTTGGTCTAAGACAAAAGAACTACTTAAAAGAAAAAAGAACTGGGTTGGAATTCGATATGTTTGTCTACCAGCCCAGACACCTAAGTAATTGTTGTGACCTGTCCATATTATTCTTCAAATTCATTTGATTTTGAAGAAAGACACCAAAAGAACAGGTTTCCTTGATTCCAATATCCAACTTTCACATTCAGCAGCTTCTCTGGGAAAGCTGTGCTGGTGTAAAATTTCTTAGTTGGTAGCTTAAAAATCATCCCAGACTGGTTTATCTAATCATGTTTGTCTTCAGCTCCTGTTTCAAATGATAATTGTTGACCCATAAGTTGAGAATTGTGCTTGTGGTGGTTGGGGTTAAAACGTTTAGTTCAGTTTGTGCATTATTAGTGACACAATTATAAGAAATATAACCATGATAATAACCTTAATCGCGAGAAATATTTGTGGTTTGCCAGAAAAGGAAAAAGTTTGTTATGTGTGCCTACTGCATGCTATATCTCACTGATTGGGTAAAGGATTTGGAGACAGCATGAGCTCCAATTCTTTGCCAAGCCCAAGACTAATGAAATTTTTACCATGAACACCATTATGGGTAATAGTCCGGTCATTTTTTTAAGGGTAATTCTACAATACCTATATGGGTACGGTACTTCTAATAGATAAAATCTCACATTAATGGTACCAATATCACATATGATATTACCTACTTCACATATGATGGTATCTACCATCACATTGCTTGATACTTTAAATTTTTATTTATTATTTAAATTTAATATATAGAAAAAATCAGAGAATATTAACATCATATATGATAGTACTTGCATCATATATGATGATACCAATTGAGTAGATATCATACCCACAAAAAGAGTGGATATTGTAGAATAACCCATTTCTAAGTATTATTCATGACAATCCTGCTTACAAATATTCATTCAAGATTTGTTTTGTTTTTCAATCAGCATAGTCGGTTTACCTTGTTAGACCTTAACTTATATAGGGATACTAGTTATGCTAGCAACCTAGGTTCAGTCTCAAATAAGTATAAGACCCACTTATGAATTGCATAAAGCTTGAATCCCTTGAGATTTTAACATTGTGTTTTTGGAATTTTGGATATAGAGGAAAACACAAGAAAAGAAGACTATATTTGAAGGTTTGGAGGAAGAGGAGAGGAGAGTAACAAGGGGGAACAAGAGGAAAGGGGAATGGTTATTTGTTTTTACTTCTTTTATTTAGATGTTTTAAAAATAGAGAGAATGAGAGGTAGTGATGTATCATCAATTATACCAATTTTAATGTTAATTTTGAACAAATAGTCATTTATACTATAATGTAAAACCAAAGCTTTTTTTATTTTTGGTTGATCTCATAATATTGCGCCACATAAGCTGGTCTGACAATTTTACTTATAGTAGATATAATAAGAAGAGATATCCTTCCTTATCAATCAAGTATTACTGAAGACATTGATTTACTTAATCTTGCTTTCCCAAATACCTTGTCAAATTCTTGTTTTGATAGTATCCAACATAACAACTAGGGATGGTAATGGGTTAGGTTTTGAGTGTTTTTCGGCTATTAATGGTTTGAAATTTTAATATATATATTTTAATTGAATTTAATATTTTATTCTATAATATAAATTTTCATCTCATTAGAATCTTGACACATTATATTTTCTTTAATAGAAATAATATATTGTTCCATATATATAAACACAATCATAATATGCCTAATACTATAATATATTTTATATATAAACACAATTTAATAGGATTTGGTAAATAAAATTTTTTTAGGTTTTGGGTTTGGAAATACTTTTTCCATTCTAAACCGAAACCTAACTCGTTGTCATTACTAATAACAACTTCAGTAGAAAAAATAACCAAAAAAGAGACAAATTATTATAATATGATATAAAATTCAACTCCAACATGTCATTATTTTTTGTCTCGAAATGCCACAATCAACTTAGGTAAAAAGTTGTGAATACTATTATTAAACAACAAAATTTAAAGCGAGAGACATTTTATATAATGAGTCTTGCTTTTGAAGTAGCCTTGAGATTTCTCTAATTAAATCTGAAACCATAACACGTAGAAAATGTGAAACACAATTAAAAAATAAATAAAAATAATGAAGATAAAGAAGAACGTAAAAGAATATACTTATAGTAAAAAAAGTTGGTGGTCCATTATATATATATTAAAAAAAAAATTATGTTTAATGCACAATGAGAATAAAATATAAAAGTTTTGACTAACACACAGTTACACTCTCTAAGTTTGGCATATTTTGAATTTTTTTTCTCTAAATTTATTAAGCCACCACTATGGAGTTAATTTTCTTTTATTCAAAAAACCCAAGTGAGAAATCCTTTCTCACATCCTAATCCATATGGTTAATGACATAATTTTAGGCCTATGTTTAGGCTAATGGAATAATCGTAATCCATGTGGCTAATAAATTGCTCCTAGATAATATTGGGAATATGAGGTGTAGATGCAATACAAGGAACAAGAGAACCATAAAATTTGAAGGCTTAGAGGCACAAATATTGTTTTAGACAATATTTGCCCCTACTATGTGTTGCTATAGGGTTTATGCAAATTTGTCCCAGGGATACAACTAAGTTAGAACTATAAAAGTAGCAATCTTGAAAAGTTCTGTAAAATTCGATTAATGGATGAACAACAACTTAAAAAATGAATATGACTTCCTATTTATAGATGTGAGGTTCTAATTGTGAAATGACACTACGAAAGGTCACTCATTAAGAGTTATAACATTTCAATAATTATTTATATATTTTTTTTTACTGTTTGGCACAAGAAACCATGTTAGAAGCTTCAAGAAAATCCTCCAAAAAGTCACAACTGTCCACATAGCCCGATTCTCAATCAATCAAGAATCAATCTAGAAAACAACAATTTTTGTGAACACCGTCGATATATCCTTGATCAATCAAGACTTCAATCATAAAAACAAAAACAAAAACGAAATTGATTGCTCTCTCGATTGACTCCTTGATCAATTGAGTAACAACTCTTGATTTAAAGTCAATTCACATAAATTATATTACAACCTACACATGTATATACCTACACATACAACATATATATCTCTAATGGAAGGGTGCATTTTCTTCCATAACAGAGAGAGAGAGATCATAATTTACTTTCCAAATCTAAAATTGGAGGTAACTCTTGGATTCTTTGTGTAAATGACATTTCAGTCCGTTTTGACATACCGTTCATACCATTTATGAAAGCAACTTGTAAAATTCAGAATTTCCTCTAATGCCAAACATTTTTCATGTTTCTTGTAGCAGTGAGCTATGCCACGATGGGCCGTCTAATACACTGGATCGTGATTATAAGAGTACTTGATAGTGCAATATTTATAATTCTTCATAATGCATTATGCAAAGAATCTATTGTCCAGCTCTTCTCGCAAATTTTCACAACGTTCCATATTTTCTTCAAGGCAAATATGAAATATGCTTTTCATGTTATCAAGTTGAGAGGGATGAGGAAGCAAGATTGGAAGTGAAGAGGGATGGAAAGACGTAGAGACAAGATCATTAGCTTGTACTTTCACTAGAACACGAATACAAATATATATCTTCATCATAAGTTCCTAGCCTTTGATCCTAACCTATTTCAGAAATTTTCTTATTTTGAAATTAAATTCAAAACAATAAGTAGAAGTTAAAAGCTTATATCTTAAATAGAATTGCATGACTAGATATATTTGAAATAAAAGATAAATTGATTTATTCATAAATATTTGTTGTTGAAAGAAATGTGGCCTAAGAATTGCGACTTTCGAAAGTATGATAATTAAGTAATGTATTTTGGCCACGGTCACAAGGTTTCATAATAATTTTTATGTTAACATGTAACTTTTCACAAAAGTCAAGTATAATCATAAGAGTGCAATTAGATGTAAATGAAACATGTGAGAATGCATGATCCAGTGGTTATAATGTATTAGATCAATTCCCTCATTTTAAAGGCATTAAAAGATGATATTGGTTCGAAAAACATGATAACAAGTCATATTAGAGTATATGAAGTTTAAATCATCCTACTATTTGTTAATCAATATAGGGAAAATTATTCAGTAGTCCCGAACTACAAATAAATGAGTAGTCCCTCCTCTCATAAAGTGGTGGATTCCATCATAAATTTAATTATTGAAATCTATCACTCATGTGAGAGGAGAGACTACGCATTTATTATAGTCTGGGACTACTAATCACTTTCAAAATAGGCATAGATCCCCAATCACACCCAGAAAAAAATGGCCCAGGCCCGATTGTAGCTTCTTGAATTGTATGGGTTGTAAGGATTTAGGCTCGATTTTGATATGCTTTGCTTAATTGGCATGGACTGTGCGAAAGAATAGTCTCTAACAAAATTCTAAGGCTCTTTGACGGTGTTTATTGGTGTCATAATATATACATATATATATATATATATAGTCCTTCTAAAGTAGGCCACTGGCAATATTCCACAAAAGGGGTCTCTAAAAGACAGAAAAATTTGGCAATTTTGTGGTGGAAGCTTGGGAAGATTTTTTTATTTTTTTAAAGAAATTTTTTACTAACTTATTTTTGGAGCACAAATATGAAATTTAGTGAGTTTAGGATTATGTTTATTTGGATACTTAAAGATCATCATGTTGTTATAAATTGTATTATAGCCAAACTAGTAACACCATGTCACAATAAGACAGGCATAACGTGTGCTCTGAAAATGAGGCTAGAGATTTAAATAAGGAAGATTGTGATAACAAATTGTGTGGATTTGATTAAATTATATTGAATTGTATGAGTGTGTGTTGTACGGGTGTGTGCTAAATCTCACATTGGGTATTTACTAGGTGAATCTTAGGTATATGAGTATCAGTTCTAACTTGACTAAATGCTTTGTAATGCTTGAATTTTGTTAAATAATATTTTGGGTAAATTACACTGATACCGCTTTCTTTTAGGGAAACTTAACTATACTCTAATTTGGGAAAATGACACTCCACTTTCAAATTTGCAAAATAATTAACACTCAGCCCTCTTTTCCCCCATTTTTAAAGGAATATTTCCACTTAAACTTAAAATAATTGGAATATAATTTTTTATTTTAACTTTGATTAATTAGGAATTGGTTAAAAAAATAATAAAAAATAAATAAAAGGCGGAGTGTTAATTATTTTGCAAAATTGGGAGCGGAGTGTCATTTCCCTAAACTAGGGTGTAGCGAATCTACCTAATTTACTTTCCAAATCTAAAATTGGAGGTAACTCTTGGATTCTTTGTGTAAATGACATTTCAGTCCGTTTTGACATACCGTTCATACCATTTATGAAAGCAACTTGTAAAATTTAGAATTTCCTCTAATGCCAAACAATTTTCATGTTTCTTGTAGCAGTGAGCTATGCCACGCTGGGCCATCTAATACACTGGATCGTGGATATGAGAGTACTTGACAGTGCAGTATTTAATATTCTACAAAAAGTCACAACTATTCACACAGCTCAATTATCGATCTATTCGATCGATCTAGGAAATAGAAAGTTTTGTGAACACCTTCAATTGACCCTTGATCAATCGAGAATTCAATCATAAAAACAAAAACAAAAAATCGATTGCTCTCACGATTGACTCTTTGATCAATGGAGTAATGCAAAATTCAACTCTTGATTTAAAGCTAATTCACATAACTTATATTACAACATACACATTGACTCCTTGATCAATGGAGTAATGTAGAATTCAACTCTTGATTTAAAGTTAATTCACATAACTTATATTACAACATACACATGTATATACCTACATATACAATAGATATATCTCATGCATGGGCGCATTTTCTTCCATAACGAGAGAGAGAGAGAGAGAGAGAGAGAGAGAGAGAGGTCATAACCTACTTACCAAATTTAAAACTGTAGGTGACTCTTGAATTCTGTGTGTAAATGAAATTTTCTCTGTGTAAATGAAATTCCAGTCCGTTTTGATATACCGTTCATACCATTTATGCAAACAACTTGCAAAGTTCATATTTTCCTTTAATTCCTCATATTTTTCATGTTTCTTGTAGTAGTGAGCTATACCACGCCAAGCCGTCTGATACAATAAATCGTGTTTATGCAAGTACTTGCCAGTTCAGCATTTATAATACTTTAAAAAAAATTTCATGGATGCACTCGAGGCTCACTCACGAAGATTTTAGTGGAATACTAAAAAAAATGAAAGATATTTAGCATGGAAGTCTTGGGATCAACTGTTCCAACCAAACGGAAATGGAGGTGTCAGGTTCAGGTATGCAAAAGACTTTAATAGAGCATTATTAGCAAAGTTATCCTGGATGATTGACATCAAGAGAGATAGTTTATGTTCGAGGGTTTTAAGAAGTAAATACGAAGTCTGCAATGATTGGCTACAAGAGAACCATCAAAACTTAGATCCCCAATTTGGAAAGGCATTGAAAAAACAAAATCTCTAATTGTGCAAGGGGCTTGCTACGTGGTGTGTAATGGAAAGTCTATAAATGTTTGGTTGGACCTTGGATACCTTGGGTGGAAGGCTTTAAACCCAATCCCAAGGATCACACAGTGTCCGCCAATCCTTTAATGGTTTGTAACTTGTTTAACCAAGAAACCTTTATGTGGAATTTAGAGTTGTTGCTAGATATGTTCAAGTTAGAGATAGTTGAAGCTATCAAGAAAATCATAATTTCAATAGCGCTAAGGATGATAAGCTGATTTGGATAAAGGATCCCAAAAAGCAATTCTCAACAAAGTCTGCTTATAGACTAAGTCAAGAACATAGAGTTGTGAACTCTACAAATATCCAGTGGCAGAAACTATGGAAGATGAAGCTTCAAGAAAGGGTGAAGATACTGATTTGGCGAATTGGAAATGACATTCTACCAACAAAAGGAAATCTAGCTACCAGGTTGGGCCAAAATGATACAAGCTGCCCTTTATGTTATGAGGAAATTGAAAACAACCCCCATTTATTTTTTTATTGCACTGTTGCTAAGGCAGTGTGGTTTGGTTGCAATTGGGGGATTAGAGCTGAGATGCTTAACATTGTGGACTGTGCCAATAATGTAAAGAATATTATTGATCCCCCTTGTGATGATTGCTACGAACTTTATCTTAAAGTCAGGTACAAGAGCAAAGATCCTTACAATTGCACTCATTATTGATGCAATTTGGAATCTAAGGAACCAGGTTGTTCTCAATGGGGACTAGATAGACATTCAATCTCTGATAAAGGTTGTTGAACTTAGATTTCTAGAATGCTTGGAATCTTTTGATCCTAAGAAAGATAGGAATCACAAAGTTATCCAAACTTGGTCCTGTCCACCCATTGGGATGGTTAAATTGAATGTGGATGCAGCTACAACTGATGAGCTTGCTTGGTTGCCTGTTGTGGCTCGGGATGACAGTGGGAATATCTTGAAGTTGTGGACAAAAGTTACCTCGTTGAGTGACCCAGTTGTAGTGGACGCAAATGCTATATAATGGGCGATCCAAATTGCAAAACAAGAAAATTTTGAATCATCATTGTGGAGAGAGATGTTAAACTCTGTTATGATGCTCTAAATAGTGTAGTTGTGCAGTCTCTCTGACTTATAGCAAACCTGTGTAATGATATTAAAACTTTTAGCTGATCTTTTTGTAGCAGTATTTTTTGTTGGATTAATAGGGAGGCAAATTTTGTGTTTCACTCACTGGTTAAGTTTGTTCCTGAGATAGTGTAAGACCTTTTTGTTATTCCCTCTCTATCCACCTCCAGACTTTGAGGCTTGGTATAGAGATATGCTTTATATTCCTGATTAATAAAAATTTTGGATTTAGCAACAAAAACAAAATTATAGAATTTTCTACCTATGTGAAAAATGACCATTTTACCCTTAATGCTATTTGGGCTCAAAAGAAAGGATTTTAATAGTTGTGAAATGAGGTGTTTATAGATTAATGTGGTGTAAATTACACTGACAATTCCTTTTTTTGGAGAAACTAGACTCGTTGCACCCTATTTTAGGGAAATGACACTCCACTCCCAAATTTGCAAAATAATTAATACTTTGCCCCATTTTTTTTTGTTTATTTTTTATTAATTTTTTTAACCAATTCCTAACTAACTAATCAGAGTTAAAAAGAAAAATTATATTCCAATTATTTAAGTTTAAGTGGGGAATATTCTTTTAAAAATTGGGGAAAACGAGGTTAAGTGTTAATTATTTTGCAAATTTAGAAGCGAAATGTCATTTCTCTAAAATAAGATGTAGCGAGTCTAGTTTCCCTAAAAGAATGGGGTGTCAGTGTAATTTATCCATTAATATTTTAGTCAAATCAGTTTTTGGAATTTCAAGAGGGAAGGGGGTAGGAGGTAGAACACATCCAAGGACTTTTTATTTCTATATTGTGCTGATGTGCCTCGGTGTTGTTCTTCTTCTTCTTGTTTTAGTGGTGTTCATAATGGTGGCTTATTGATAGTGTTTAGTTTTTTGAAATGATTTGTTATAATTTTAAAAAACTCATTTAACAAAAGTAATTTCTTAATTTTAAAAAATTTTGGAATTAAATTAAAATTAAAAAAAAAAAAAATCAAACTTGGATACTTAATAGTGTACTTCAAAAACAAAGAAAACATAAATAGCAGAGCTTGACATCATGACATGTCTAAAAAGAAAGATTACATTGAAAATAAATAGAAATTAGGTCTCACATTCTCAAAAAAAAAAATAGAAATTAGGCCTTGATTAAAAAAGAAAGACTAAATTGTAATTTACACCATCAAAGTTTGGGCTAGTTTTGATTTTGTCCTAAAGTTTCAAAATTTGGATTGTACCCCTAATTCTACGTATCATTTGGAAAAGGTTCATTATGTCAATATTCGATAATGATAAAAACGTTAAGTATCATATTAGCTCAAACCAACATAGTTTTAACAAATGAAAATAGGTCGTTTTGTTCATTGGACCAAAGAATTTCCCGAAAGAAGGATGAAGAAGGATGAGTTTTTGTTATTTGGTTTGTTCTTTGCAAGACTTGAGGTTGGATCTGTTCATATCCGGTCAATCAAATTTGGTTTTTCTTGTTTTGTGGAGAGTAAATGTGATTGTTCTGGATTTGATATATAGGGACATTTGGTTAGCAAGAAATGTTGGAAAGAAAACAAAATTTTTAATTATTTTATTTTCAGTTTAGTTTATGTATATTTTTATGTTAAATACATTGTTGGTCTCTAACGTTTACACATGTTGCATGTTTATTCCCTAACATTTAAAACTCGTAAAATTGGATCTCTAACGTTTCAAAATCATGCAACATCGATCATTCCGTTTGTCTCTGTTAGGTTTGTTTGTACGTAACTAACAAATTGATGACGTGATAATTTTTTAATTGAGTTAGCATTTTTTTTTTCCTTTTACATGTTAGTATTTGACATGGCATAATCCATGACCCAATTAAAAACTTATAACCCAATTAAAAACCCATTACACGTTAGACCAATTCTTCGCTTTTTAAACGTTAGAGGACCAAACGTGCTAGTTGTGTAAACGTTAAATACTAACAATGTATTTAACCCTATTGCATGTAATTGACGTGGCATAATGGAATCACCTGCCATTATTTAATTAATTGGACCAATTGTTGCATGTAACCAAATATTGACAACATGATCTTTTTCTAATAACTACATAAAATGATAATTAAGAAGTATTTAATACTTCTAATTTATAGAAGGATTTTGTTAACCAGTATCCTTAGGGTAATAGTTAAGGAGCATTAAATGCTTACATTTTACGAGAAATAACGAATTTTTAATATTAAAATAATAAATTGAAAGTCTAAAATACCCTTAAAAGTTGTTTTTGTATTATTTTAATATTAAAATTTCACTATTTCTTATAAAGTGAAAGCATGAAATGCTTCCTTAACTATTGCCCTAAGAGTACCCTTTATAGAAAGTAATAATATTTTAATATTAAAATAATACAAAAGTAGCTTTTAAGGGTATTTTAGTCTTTTTTTATTATTTTAATATTAAAAAATCTTGATTTTCCGTAAAGTATAAGCATTTAATGTTGCATCACCATTATCCTAACTAGTCGCAAACCTGTGCGATGCACAGGAAAATTATTGAAAATAAAATCTAAATTAATTTTGATTCCTTTTACTTTTTATTATTTTTTTTTTTTTTTTTTTTTTGTAGTTCAAAATGTTGTAGGCAAGATCGATAAAGAGACTTTACGAATCGGATTTAAGATAGATCCTATTTTTTGGTTTAAAAAAATAACTAAGAAAGTATTTACCATAGGATAATTAAAATTTAATATAATGTAATTTTTCTTTTGGCATAAATTGAATATAGTCCAATTTTTATAAAACATGATTCATGTTTATATTTACCATATGGATCATGTTTCATCCAAAAATAAAATAAATGATACTTAAAATAAGAAGAAGGACAAATAAATACATGGACACATGATTATATGATCAAACCTAAATAATTTTCATAACTCATTTCAAGCTCACATGGTTTCATTATAACAAATCCATCATCTTTCTCCATTGCCAGCAACAAAATTAAATGAAATACATAAGAAAAAAAAAAAAGGAACTCTAAAAATCTTGATGAAAATTGATAATTATGATTATTATTAAAAGATATTTATATTGTGTTTATATATGGAATATATGTTAGTATTAGATATTAATTATGATTGTGTTTTATATATGGAATAATATATTCTTATATTAAAGAAAATATGATGTGTCAAAATTCTAATGGAAAGTTTAATAATAAGAATAAAATTTAAATTCAATTAGAAAATATATATTAAAATAATGAGGTGTAAAATTTGAAATTTTAAAAACTTTATACCAGTTGAGCAACTGGAACCCATAACATAACTAGTTTAATCAAAAGTAAAAAAGATTCAATTTTACGTTATAGACTTATAGTATAACAAAATCCTTATCTTAATCGCAGTTGTGGTGAAGGTTAACCGTCAAAGTCAGAGGTTAGATTATAATGAAGGCATGGAATGGCACGGTCTTAATAAGCCCTTTAAGCACCTTGACCACGTCGCTTCACTAACTACCCTCCTCATTCTAGAATACACTCCTCCTCCTCCTCCTCCTCCAAGTCTTAGAAGCCAAGCAATTCGTTCATCTTTCCTACTTCTTCAGGTTCTTTCTTCTTCTTCTCTCTTTGATTCATATTGTAATTAACTCTCTCTTTTCTTGTACCCTCCAACTAAATTCATTCTTAGCATCGGGGTTTTTTTTTTTCTCAATTTGCCCATTTTTTATTAGTTAGATCAAGAATTTAAAGAATGGTTTGTGGGTTTTGTTTCTAGTATCCATTATTATATGTTTGGATGCTGAGAAAATTAAAAGAAGCTCTGTATTTCATGGTCAATGTTTAAAACCCCTTTTTCCCTAGGTCAAATGGTTGTTTTCCTTTTATGACATTTCCTAGGAACCAAATGGTGCCCTTATGGTTGGAAATGAATTACTTTGTTTCCGCCACTTGGGTTTTTATTTTTTTGCATGAATTATGTGGTAATTTATAAGTAGAAGCTATAATTAATACTGGGTTTTTGTGGATCTTCATGTTATTGTTTGGTTTGATTTTGATTTTGATTTGGTTGGTTTCATTTACGGATTTATGATTTGGTTAGGTTACTGTTGCAATAAGGGACTAGTGAAATCTCTTTGTGGGTCTCGACAAGTTTGAAGCTATAATTCTGAAATGAGTCAGAGGGGATTAATATATAGCTTTGTTGCGAAAGGAACCGTTGTCTTAGCGGAGCACACGTCGTATTCAGGGAACTTTAGTACCATTGCCGTTCAGTGCTTACAGAAGCTGCCTTCAAATAGCAACAAGTACACGTACTCGTGTGATGGGCACACGTTTAACTTCCTCCTCGACAATGGATTTGGTATTGGTCTTTTGGTAGTAGTCGAATTTTAGTTTTAGTTTCTGACTACAATGATTGTGGTTGAATTTGTATTTTTTGGAGTGCAGTTTTTCTTGTTGTTGCGGATGAATCAGTTGGGAGGAGTGTGCCATTTGTGTTTCTTGACCGGGTGAAGGATGATTTCAAGCAGCGCTATAGTGCAAGTATAAAAAACGATGCCCAACACCCACTTGCAGATGACGATGACGATGATGATCTGTTTGAAGACCGATTTAACATTGCATACAATCTTGACAGAGATTTTGGGTGTGTATATGCTTGTTGAGGTTTGAATTTGAAGTGTTCTTGATCACATTGTTGTATTAGACTGTAATGCTGTGCTTTTGTTTACCAGACCAAAGCTTAAGGAGCACATGGACTACTGTATGAACCACCCTGAAGAAATAAGTAAGCTTTCCAAATTGAAGGCTCAGATAACCGAGGTCAAGGGGATTATGATGGACAATATCGAGAAGGTACACATATAGATAACTTATACATACCTGTGCTGATGCATTCTGTTCCATTGTTACTGTACATCTTTGACACTGATCCTAGTTCTTTGTGAAAGTTATCGTTTTATTTGTTTGGGATTTTTTTGGGGAAGGGGGGTTGGTTTAGATGTAGACTGGGTCCAAGGAGAATGTTTTAGTAATAAGTAGACTTGTCTTACTGTTAACTAAAATTTTAGTGAAAACAATTGCTAAAGTTTGTTTGCTACTCTTTCCTTAAAGAATCCTTCAGGTTTCTAAAATGATCATCATGGTCATGAAGCAACAATTTTTTTGGGAGAGATACTTGAACTTTCAATGTGCCGCTATGTATAAGAATTTTTATTGCAATTATGCTAGTTAAGATAGAACACTTGGTGTTGGTTTGCAGAACCTAAATGCTCATGTTTTTGAATTAGGTTTTGATGCTTCTATAATGTATTTTGCAGTTTGAGGTGATGTAATTGGGTTGGAAAAATTCTATGAATAAACATTGTTTATTATGGTGATTATTTGGCAGGGTGAGTGTGGGTACTCATGGGAGCGAGGGCCAGGGTTAGGGGGACAAGGCGGGGAAACAACCCATCCTATTGTCATCCCTAATTATATTGCCTTTTCATATCCTCCATGCTTGCAAAATATCAAGATATTCACATATTAATAACTATCTGATTTACAAAATGTTCAAATCTTAGGGTTTTTTTTTTTTTTTTTTTTTTTTTTTTTTTTTTTTTTTTATAAAAAAAAAAAAAAAAAGAGTTTATGGATTGGATGGTGAATGATATTCAATTAATACAAAATTTGACGTGTAATCCAAAAGTGGGATTGTCAAAAAACTAAACTAATTGATAGTTATCAAGTGGTGTAACACTAACAAGGAGCCATACTAGATGTAATATATACCTATGCCATCTATATTTGCTTCTTTTGGAACTCTATGATGAGCTTTGATGAGCTAAATACGTAATTATGCTAAAAAGAAAGTAACGTATTAAGAACTAAGGACCTTGAATAGGTCCAACCAAGAATGGAGACATTGTTGCAACATTAGTAAAATCACTTATCTAGATAATGGCCTTCATGTAGGTCACACCAAGAATGTGTGTGTGTTATCATGTGATATTTAAGATTGATAAAAATAATATAGTTTCTTTTTAATGTGAATCTGTTAGATCAATAGATTGAGTGATATATGTGGTTAAATTTGAGAATATTTACACCACTTTATAACTTTTCATTTGATGAGTATTTTGACAAATCCATTTTAGATTGCATTGGATGTGCATATGTAAGAATCAATAGATTGAGTGATATATGTGGTTGTGAGTCACATTTACACCGCTTAATAACTTTTCATTTGATGAGCATTTTGACAAATCCATCATAGATCACATTGTTTGTGTGCACATGTGTGATCATGCAATCTTTAAGATTGATAAGAATAATATGTTTTTTGAATGTGAATATGTAAAAGAATCAATAGATTGAGAGATAGTGTGGTTAAATTTGAACGCCACTTAATAACTTTTCATTGGATGAGTATTTGGCAAATCCATTTTAGTGCATTTTGTGTATATTTTGACAAATCCATTTTAGTGCATTTTGTGTATGTAAGAGAGAGAGAGAGAGAGAGAGAGAGAGAGAGAGAGAGAGAGAAATCATGTGATATTTAAGATTTATATGAATAATATGGTTTTTGAATGTGAATATGTAAGAATGACTAGCATCTTCTTACCTTTTTTTCTTCAAACCCAACTATTTTAAAAGTTTTAAACCCTTTAATCACAAATCCTCCTAAACCTTAACCCACCACAGGCACACGTAGAAAATTCCCCTATTTGTCATATGTCAATTCGGTATAAGAGCCAAAATTCTACTGCAAGTTCTGAAATTTTCTTCAGCAACCAACCGCTTGACGGAATTTCTTTTTTTGGACAAGTAATAAAAAGTTTGTTGAACGGACAAGCTCTAATTAAGAGTTACACCAACAAGCTCTACCTTAAATGGCGCCTTCTCCTCTTGTAATAGCAAGGTGGAGGGTTAAGTCTTGGCCGCTAGACCCACTGGGACTGTGTGTAACTTACCAATATAATAATAATAATAATAAAGAGTTGCACCTGGTATAAGTTTTGTTAATTCTACATTGCTCAATAACTTTTCGTTGAATTTTTTTTTTGAAAAACCTATTTTTGACTGCATTGTCTGACTATACCCTCTATTCTTCTAATATATCAAGATTCGCAGAGATTAAAAACTGTCTCATCTATAAAGCGTTTCAAATATTAGTTTTCTTGTATCTTGAAAATTTATAATAAAAAAAAGAGAGTTTATTTAGCAGATGGTATATGATATTTGATTGACCAGAATTTGGCATATGTATTAAGCACAAAGAGAAATTGTAATCCAATGATGGGATTATGAAAAAAATATTTTAATAAAGAATTACATTAGGTGTCACTTGATCATGATACAAACACACACACACACACACACACATATATATATATATATATATTTTTGATAGGTACACACACACACACACATATATATATATATAAAATGCTTTAAAGGTATTGAGGATATCATTAAAGTGAATGTGTGATCTCAATGTGTTTTGCAGTTAACACATTTCGAAATTAGGCTTACAAGTATATAGGAAGATTTCTTAGTTTTTTAAGGAATTTGCTTTATAAGATGGCAATGTCTGTAAAACGAGAGTCTTGTAACCTTCTGCCAGAATGCATGGGCTACGAACATGAAGAAAGCTCGCTAGTGTCTGCTAATGCCAAAGTTTAAGCACTACCTATCTGTAGTTGGATAGCTTAAGTTTGCAAAGAGCTAAATGATATTTAGACTACCATACTGCCGTAGTGATAAGTGAAATTCTGTAGGAAGATTCCTTAGCTTTTTAAGGAATTTGCTCTATATGATGCCAGTGTATGTAAAATGAGAGTCTTGTAACCTTCTGCTGGAATGCATGGGCTACGAACATGAAGAAAGCTCGCTAGTGTCTGCTAATGCCTAAAGTTTAAGCACTACCAATCTGCAGTTGGATAGCTTAACTTTGCAAAGAGCTAAATGATATTTAGACTACCTTACTGCCATTTAGTGATATGTGAAATTCTCTAGTTCATTTAATTTGGGACTTCTTGACAAATGTAGATGGTAAGACAGTGAGCCTGCCTGAAATAATGGTGGCCAATGGTGATAGTAACCTACATTAAATTGGTTTGCTTAATACCTTTTTGTTCTAGTATAGCATCTTCTTTTGTTGGGAGCTTTTAGTTTTTGAGATCAGTTGGATGATTGAGTTTGTGTTAGATTTACTTGAATATTTTATGTGCTGTTTGGTTGTAATCATCTTCTTCTTCTTCTTCCTTTTTCAATAATGAAATTTCATCTATTTCCAAAAGAAATTTTGGGATGTTAGAACTTTTTTCTTTTCCCTTAATGAAATGGCCGATGAATTTCTAGAGAACACATTTCAACTGTTGTAATCAATTTAAGATGGTTATGTAGGTAATATTTTTCTAATTATAACCATCCAACTGCAACATCAACTACAGAATAGTCAAGCTAACATCAGAGATTGATGCTGGTTCTTTGCCATGTCTGAAATGATTACCCTCAAGACTTGACAAGAAGAGGAGCTACTGAACTTCTGGATTGGGTTAAACCTGAATAAATTTGCTTATGTTTGATTCATTTGAGTTGGTAGAGATGTTATATGGTTTCAATTCTTCCGCAAGTTTTTGAAATGTAGGGAAAATAGCCTAACCAAAAAAGAAGGGAAAACACACACTTATACATAAGATTAAACTCAATCACAAGTTCCTAATCAGATTGAACCTTAACAAGAAATCTTGGACCCTGAAAATTTTTTTTGTTAAACCGGAAACTTATCCAATAATTTTACACAATTCCTCTTGGTGTAATGCAGGTTTTGGATCGTGGGGAGAGGATTGAACTTTTAGTGGATAAAACTGAGAATTTACAATTCCAGGTACAAGACATCTGCCATTCAGTTTTACAACCCTAACAAGGTTTTTAACGCATTTCTGACTAGTTTGCTTTCTGGCCAGGCTGACAGCTTTCAGAGGCAAGGCAGGCAACTTCGTCGAAAGATGTGGCTGCAGAGTCTCCAAATGAAGTTGATGGTTGCAGGAGCGGTCCTTGTGCTGATTGTCATACTGTGGCTTATTGCCTGTAAAGGTTTCAAATGTTGATGTGAAAAGGCAGAACGGATTCTTAAGTAGTAATTGTCTGTTATTTTAGTAATTGGTGTACAAAAATTGTTATTTTTCCTGTATTTGGAGACTGTTGCTGGAACCTATACCTTAGTACTTGTTTTACCCTGTAACTAGACCTCGGTACCACTCTAAGGTATTGTTAATTAGTTAATAATCCAGAGATATAGTTTATTGAGCAATTGCTATTTTGTTGTGTTTAAATGTTAGATATGCTTTGTTTTTTAACTTATTTTTGTAAGTGTTCCTTTATTTCTTTCAGATATTGGGAGTTAAAAGTATGTCTTCCAAACAGATGTGAGCTGAGCACTAATCTTCCCTCTCTCATATTTCCTAGTCTGACCAATTGGAACCCTAACATTTACAATTTCTGTACGCCCATCAAAGAACTATTTAAGGAATAATTTTTTATCAATCATATTACCTTGTTTCATAATTTCATAATTTCATTGCATCATAAAAAAGAAAGAGAAAAATGGAATTGCTTTTACGCTTATTGAAGGACTCAAATTTTAATTGATTTTGGATTAGGGTTCGCATGATGATTTGAAATTTCTCCCTTAATTTTGACGTCCTCAATAGAGGTAAAGCTTAAGATTATAAATAGTGAATTGCTCCCTTTATTTGATAAGTGGACATGAAATTGATATGTTTGGATACCATATTTGTACAAGGTACATACTTGGAAGTCTTTTCTTCATTTATTTTATTGGTCGTATTAAAAACTCGATTTTTTTTTAAAAAGATACAAGTAAATAAAGTTAATAAAGAGTTGATAAATTAGGAAAGTTAATAAAGGGTTGAATAAATAGATTAATTATTGTTCTTATTGTTAATGGTTTGGTTCGAATTTTGCCATCCAGATGCCTCATAGAATAACAAATCTATACTATAATGTAAAACTGAAGTTTTTTTTACTTTTTGTTGACTTCATAATATTGCGCCACATAAGCTTTTGATGTCTCACTATTTTACACTTCATTATTTCAATATATATTTTTAATTAAATTTAAATTCTATTCTATAATTAAACATTCTATTAGAATTTTGACATAATATATTATTCCATATATACAAACATAATCATAATAAATGTTTAATACTAGAATATATTCTATATATAAACACAATAATTTTTTTTTTATAATATATATAGACACAATAATATTAAATTTATTTTAATAATTATCATAATTAGACAAAATATAATAGAGAAAAAAAATCATATTATGTTAAACTTTCCCGTGCATTGCACGGGTTACCGACTAGTAACTTTTTATTTTAGAAGAAAAAGGCTTTAATATGCGGTTAATTCCCATATTGGAATTCACCACCATTTCCCCTATGGGCCCTATCATGTCTAAATGAATTATTTGATATCGACATTCATGAGTGTATTTTCGCTTCCCACATCACAAAGTCATTTTTTTCATTCTACATATCAATTGAAAGGTGACCCACTCCAATGAGTTGTCCTAATAATTAGGCAATGTCAAATTATTAGGACTAATCATACGGGTTTCGTTTGAAAGCATTATGAATTGGACATGGAGCGTGGGCGTCTATGTATTATATGAATATGATGATGATTATAATTTATGAACAAAGAATAGGCTCCCTTTTTGTCCTATGAGCTACGTCAAACAAAAATTGCTCGGCCTCTCTTCCGGCTCAACGGCTAGTAAAGTTTTTTTCTTTGGAATGAAACGGCTAGTGAACTTCAACTATATTTTGTAGATTTAAAAGTAGTATATGGTACCGTTAAGAATAAAACTAAAAAATCCTCCTCAAACTTGACTACAACGTGTGTATAAACCTTTCTTCATCTTCTTTTAAGGTAATTGGTAGTATTAACCTTTCTTCATCTTCTTTTAAGGTAGTTGGTATTAGCAATAAATTGCTTGCTAAAAGAAGATTAAAAGGAGGCCAGATTAGCAAAATCTAGGCAATGACAAAAAGAAAAGGAAAGTAAATTGATTCCAAAACCAAGGAAGATATACTTATAAAAATAGAAGTTCGAGTAAATGGCCAAAAGCACCCGTTTTGATATTTTCTTCTTGCCATGCCAATATATCTTGCTGCTAAAGATAAATTTTACACTGAAATGGACAAAACATCGTGTTGTTATAAACAACAAAGTTATGGACACAATAAATGATCATAGTATATTTCACAACTATCAAGATGATAAATTGTTAGTGGTAGATAATAAATTCATTCAGGCATCCCCTTCCAACAACCTAAAAACAAAAAGAACGAGAACCCATCTTCTCTACCCATGTGGATTGCCAATTAAAAAGTCTTAGTTTCAACCCACAACAGATCTCTATACTTAGAAGCCTCTGAGTGGACAACAAGCACTTTCCCCTTATGGTCCATACAGACAACTGCTAACATTACTGAAGAGCTTCACATTGCTGCATCAAAGTTTAGTTTTACTAGAGTCAATGAAGGAATCCAAACATCTTCACTCGACTATTTGGACAAGATTGCTTCCCAAGCCTTTTTATGAGAGAAATAAAATTTTTGGATTTAGCCTGCCACAAAAAACATGATCGATCTCCTTAAGTTCTTGAATATGTTTATTCCTTACCAATCATAATATATCACAACACACTATCAGGAGTAGTAAGTTATCTACTTCCTCAAGGGAGAACTTGAGCATTTAGAAGAAGGCTCACCTAAGGACCCAACACAGTGTTAGGTTGCTCATCTTGCATAGGGAACAACTTTTGTCCTCAATAAGGATTCTTACTATTTGATCACTTCATGGTTTAGGAAAAAAATTTGGGCTATTTTTCATTTCAACAATTGGAATCTCTTATGAATAGTTAAGTTCCATAATCCATTCCAATGTACTTTTCTTATGGAAGAAGCAAAATTATATCCAAGAGATTGGTTAGCATACACTATTAATTTGGTTAAGTGGTCGCCATTCACATTCCAAATCCAAATAAAATATTTATAAAAAAAAAAATCTTAAAATTCACCTCTATGATATCCTAAAAAGTATTATCGATGATGTGATATTATTCTTAACCTTTTTTCAATATTTGTAAGGTTAAAATTTGTTATTAAATTTTATATTGGTCACTACTAATTTTATTTGATTATTTATCATTTAAAATGTATTACACCAACAATTAATCAATTATGAAAAAGATATTTGTCTATATAAACTTATTGTATCCCAAATTCTTGTACCATAAATATTTCCTCCTGTTTCTTGAATCATAAACTTGGGATGAAAAAAAAAAAAAAAAAAACACTTGGGATGAACGGGTTTATTGGCTTAATTTAATGCTGTCGCCAATTCCCTGACGCGCCGGCCCAACGAACATAAATTATATTTTTTCTTGTCGCTAAAGAAAGAGAAAGAAATTCTGCCGAGGTATGTATGGACAAAAGTACAAAGTAAAAAAAGGAAGAAAATCAATGGCGATAATCCCCAGAAGAGGAGGATTAGGAGTTGACATATTGACCTGTGCTGATTGTTTTCAGAATGACGTGGCATGAACTTGCACTTGAAATCAGACCAAAAAAAGAAAAGGAAAAGACAAAAAAGTCGACCCCCCAACCCAGCCCCAGGAGATTTAGCAAGTGTCAAAAGAGTAAATTAACATTCTTACCGCCCTATCTGTTATCCTTGATTGAGTCCCTTCCATAACAAGCAATGCTATTTATAGTACAATCTCACATTCTCACTAAACTCTCTACCCTTACTCCACATACTTCCATCCAACATCACCAACCCCACCTTAGCCTCCTCCTTTTATTTCTTTGCTTGAGTGAGTGAGAATCTTTTTCTTTCTATGTTGCCGTCACTTTCAATTAGTTTTCTGCTTTTATTAATTCCTCCAAACCCCTTTTCTAACTAACGCCATCTACTTCTTCCCATTTAGTGCTTCGTTTGCTGCTGCTACTTTAATAACAATGGGGAATTGCTTCGGTAAAAACTCGAAGAAATCAACGGCCGAGATTGTACCACATGACAACATCAAAGGGATCTCCCCGTCCCCATCCCCATCCCCGACCGTCCGTTTATACGGCTCACCCACCTGTACCGTCACAGCCTACATCCGCTTCGCTCTCCTTTACAAGACCGTCTCGCTCCGTTTCGTCCCCTCCGAGACACCGAGTTTCGGGTCCGAGACGCCGGTTCTCCAAATCGGATCCGAGACCGTCTCGGGCTCGCGCGAGACGCTGCTGAGCTACATTGAGGCCAGGTTCCCGCACCCGCCTTTGGTAATACGGAGGGGTGATGACGTGGAGGAGGAGGAGGATGAAACGACGCCGTTGGTGGTGAGGGTGATAGGGCTGCAGCACAAGAGCATGACGTGGCACGTGGAGAGGCTGGTGAGGTGGGTGGATGATCTGACGACACGTGGTGGGAAGGGGAGCGTGGATCCAGCGGTGGGGAGTCCACGCATGGAGGTGAGGAAGTTTGCTCGGAGCTACTCGGAGCTACTGGAAGTGATGTTGGAGCACGCTCAGATGGAGGAGAAGGTCGTGTTTCCGATCTTGGATATGGCTGATCGAGGTAAGGACTAACAAAATATATATTTTTAGCAACAAAAAATAAAATAAAAAAAGGAAAATGATTTTTTTTTTTTAGAATAGTGACTGACTTTTTTCAACTAATAATATATTTTTTTTTGATAAAAAAAAAATAGTGACTGACTTTTTTCAACTAATAATATGATCTTACTTGATAATCACTACTTCATCAATTTCATGAGGATTGGCTCTTTATCATTAGCAGACATCATAACTTAAAAGAAAGTTTACCAATTAAGTGGGTAACTAAGTGGATTCCATGTTATGGTACTTTATTAGAAAGTGAATATTTGAGTTATCTATTTTATATGATTATGCATGAAACTTTAAGGGGTGGAGTTTTGAGATGAGTAAAAGTGTAAACAAACATATAGTAATTGATAGCATTGTTCTACTCATATGTTTCCTTTATGGTCTTGTTATTGTTTGAATTGTATTTGATAGATGGATTGTGGTGTGGAATGAATGAATAATCTATCCTTTTGAAATGTTTTAAAATGCAACTCCATCTGGTTAGTCTATCCGTTTTATTTATTTATTTTTTTGTCTAAATAGTGACTAGGAGGATATTTGAAACCCTATCTTAGTGCTTTTCCTCATAATAAAGCCGAGGTTGGAAGCTTCAACACCCCTGTCTCTATCTTTTTCTTTGGTAGAGGATGGACATGGACCCCTTTTATGTGCTTTTTTCACGTGCTTTGGCATCTTTCCCATTTAAAGCTACCCCACCATATTAATTGTGTTTGCTACACTTATTTGCTTAAACGTATGATAAAAAGTGACTTTAAGCAAATAAGCTAGCCAAATGAACACTAAAACGCAAACAAAAAGTATCTTATTTGACACTAAAATGATAAAAATACTGTGGAAGCAATCAAAGACATTACATTTCTCATTCCTTGAATTCATGTCAGTGTTTATGCAGAGTAGATTTTAGTTTATGTTTCATTTGTTGGAAAAGGGGAAAAGAAGTATTATAAAATAAAAAAGAAAGATAGTGTGTGTTTGGGGTGAAAAGTGACTTATCTTTGAAGGATAGCACTTACTAAAGATACTTGTAAATGACTGATGATGCAGGACTATGTAAAGCTGCAAACCAGGAACATGCAAGGGACCTACCCATCATGAATGGCATCAAAGAAGACATTAAATCTATTGGAGTTTTGGACTCCGGGAGCCCTGTCTACCAAGAGGCTCTCTTCAGCCTTTCCACTCGGCTCAAATCATTGCATGTGAGGACTGCTCTATAACATAGTGACATTAAGAACCACTAGACAATGCTTGCCAATTAAAGGATTGAATATTATAATGAGACATGATTTGCTCCTGTGTTGAATCCTCTTTGATTTTTTATTACCTCTTTTACTAGTCTTGAAGTGCAAGTTAAGATTCACAACCACAAACACTATGGTGCTATGAGTGTGGTGCTAATTTGGATTCTTTTGTATTTTGTGCCGTGCCACAGGAGCATTCTAAACAACACTTCATGGAGGAGGACAGAGTTTTACTACCCTTGATGGAGGCAGTGGAGCTCAGCAAGGAGCAGCAGAAGAGGGCATTGGAGCAGTGTTTAGATGTCATGCAAGGGACTCACTCACATTTGTTTAACTTTCTTCTTGAAGGTCTCCTCCCTCTTGAAGCTATGCAGTACTTGGACTTATTCACTAGCTGCAATGACAGAGAACGAACACCCTCCATCCTAAAATTGATAGTCGATTAAGATCTAATTTTGGGCTCCAATGATTTATTTGCAGGGATGAGCCACTGGATATGCCTTGTTCATATAAAGTAGAAATAATGAGTGTTCTCTTTTGTCATTTCTTTTATGGTTGAAAGAAAAGGTATAGTTTTGTGATGCCTTGCCTCTGCTTGCATGGCCCTCTGGGCACACCATTGCCTGGTATTGCAGTTTGGAAGGATTTAGGATGGGTGGATAGCTCTGTGATCTTTACCATGGAGAGGGATGTTATGATGTTACACTACCTGGTCACTATCCTCTCAGAGATGTATTTTGAAAATGAACTTGTACAGTAGTTGAATTAAATATAGATAGAATGTTATGTGAGTACTTTTGAAATTGATGAAATAAAAAGAAGGCGGAAGTGATTTCATGCTCTTTTTTTTTTTAGGAATTTAGCTCATTTTTAAATTTGTATCACATTTCTCCTTTTCAATTGATCAAGGAAGTAGTAGCTAACGAATTTTTTCTCCTACACTCCGTTTGGGAGGGGGGAAAGGAATGGAATGGAATGGAAAAATAAGAATATTTTAAGAATATTCTTTCCTTTCCCCTGTTTGGAAGTTTAAGTAGGAGGGAATGGAATGGAATGGAAAGACCATTCCCTTGTTTGGAAGTTTAAGTGAGGGGAATGGAATGGAACACTCATTCCTCCCTATTCCCTCCAAATCCCAAATTTTCATTCCCCCCAAAATTGGGAGGAATAGGAGGGAATGGATTTAAGTTTAATGATTTTTTCACCAAACGTCCCAAAATGCCCTTAGTATTTTTGTAAAATCCTAAATTACCCTTATAGATTTGACCTTTTATTTTCCTCAGTTTCTATGGTATTTCTATAATATTGTATTTCTAAATGACCATACATGGACCTTTAACAATGTCAATTTTCTTTTAAAAGTTTATTTTGTGGACAATGAATCTCGAATTTCCATTTATTGGGATTATATTTTAATTTATATTGCTTAGATTTTATACTTGTTTATAATTAAGCGGATTTTATACCACTTGTTGTTCTGTACTGGTTTCTTTCTCTGTTAGCAAGGGCCAGAAAAATAGAAACAAACTCCCATGGTATTTCTATAATATTCTATATGGTGTGGTAATTCTATAGTATTATTTTATAGATTAATCCTACATTTTATAAAAATAAAAGGTATTATAGTAATATTGTTATAAAATGATTCATTTCCATTCATTCTAATATTACTCCCAAACAAAGTTACTTACATTTCATTCCATTCCATTCCTCTATTTTAAAACATCCAAACAAGATTACTTAGTTTCATTTCATTCCATTCCATTCTATTCCATTCCATTCCATTCCATTCACTAAATTCATTCCATTCCATTCCATTCTATTCCATTCCCTTATAATTTATTCATTCCATTCCATTCCATTCCCCTCTAAACTCCCAAACGAAGCCCTACTCTGTTGTGTCCAGCATGAGTAGGGTGAGGTTTGGGCTTCAAATCATATTTGACAGAAAGGAAAGACAGCTTTTTCTCTCAAACTTGGGCTAAATGTATTCAACTTCTTTGCTTGGGCTGTTGAGTTCCTCATTACCCGGGCATTAAAAATCCTTACAGTAATTTAGTTGGTCCAAACAGACCAAAAAGAAAAAAATGGTTGGCTAGTAAATAACTTGTGACTCTCCTCTAAATAAAAAATATAGTACGTGTTTTAAAAATTATTTTCTTTGCTTTTTTGTGTTTTATCCTACTAAGATCCTTTAGTAAACATTTTTTTTTTTGGTCTAATAAGTTGAAAATTAAAGACAAACTGAGGAATAAGAGGATAAGGGCCTGAAAAAATTATTATTTTATTTATATTCTAAGATAGTTTCTTGTTCTTATATATGTAATATATGTGTGCACACGAGTACAATTTCTTTTTTAATAGGGATAACGGTAGATCCAAAGTACAAATGTTTTTATTTATCATCATTTTCTTTCTAAAATTGTTCCAAACGGGTACTCTTGTTTGAGAATTAGGTATGTTAATGGGTTTTCTAGTACTCAACCTAATAGTCAGGATTTGAGAATTTTTAAAATGGGTGTGTGATGAGTTTAAGTCCAGATAACTAACTAGGATTTGGGAAGAGTTTGAGTTTTATATATAGGTACCTGAACCCGACCCATATATATATATATATATATTTATATATATATCCATATATTATATTTTAGGGTTAGTGCCTTTTCAGGGGCACCATCATCAAGACTTAAAGTTAAGTTTGGGTTAACATTGAAACTAATTGGGCCTTGGCTTGTCCAGAATATTACAAGTGAAAGGGCTAAGAGTTTGAGGGTAACATTACAACATAAGGTCATATATATAGGCATTTAACAAAGAGCAAGTCTTCGGAGGAGGAAGTCTTGGTCTTGGAATCATCATGACTTTACTATTTGCTTTTGGAAAAAGCATAAGTAAAATGTTTTTAACATTGGTGAAAGTGGCAGAGAGTAGATGCTGTCTTTATCAATATATATATATATATATATATGAATTACCAAAATACCTCTCGAATTTATTTATTTTACACAAAACTAGGGGCTCTATCATAAAAAATAAATGAGCATCTATTTCGCTCTTAAAATATTGTTTATTTAGTGTAAAAAATACTTACTAATACTAACATTTTGTTAAATAGTATTATTTTAGGCTAAACCTTTTTCAAATGAGTGATAAAACTAAGTGTGTATACAACTTTTTTCATAACTTGTTGATGTAATAAGTCATAGCTAGTGTAGTATTCATTTTCACACAGATGACCACACTAACATAATTTTATTCTAACATACCACTTCTATATTAATGAAAAAATTTGTGAAATTTATTATGTGAATAGACTTATTAAAATAAACTATTGACTCATAAATTCTAAGAGAGAAGTACATAATTAAATGATTAAAAAATAAACTATTTTTTTCCCGATAAATGATTTTGTTAGTAATGGAAAATTCTTTGATCCGTGAGTAACATGCATGAATTTAGAATAATCAAAATATCAAATAGTACCAAAACGAGACATTAAGACCACGAAACTAAAGGATAGCATGTTAATAATAACAGCTTATTTATTTATTTAAAAATTAAAATGAGATATTTTGTGAAATTTATTTATTGATTTTTAAAATAAAATTTGAAAAGGAAGCTCCTCTCCAACACTTCATACCAAAACATTTTAGCTGCTTTGGTGGCGGGAAATCGAAAAGGCTCAGGTCATTTTGTTTCTGAGTGAGTGAGTGAGTGAGCGAGTTGCGACTGAGAGAGACTGAGTGGGAAATGGGATCGGAGGGCACTCTTCCCGAATGGGCATCAAAGCCTTGCATTATGGGCATCGACGAAGCTGGACGAGGCCCTGTTTTAGGTACCCCTTTTTTCTTTCCTTTTTTCTTAATTTCGTTGTGGTTTTTGAAAACATTTTATTTTGATTTTCAGGACCCATGGTGTACGGATGCTTGTACTGTGCTCGCTCCTATCAGAAAACTCTTTCCTCCTTGAACTTTGCAGGTTTACTTTCATTTCCCTTTTCTCTATTATATTGTCACAAGGGTTTGCTATTTTTTATTTATTTTTATTTTTTCTCTTTTAATTTATTTTTATTCTTTATTAATGGGAAGGAAATAGTTTGTTACGATTTTTTTGGGCCTTTGATTTCCCCTTATTATGTTAAGCTGATAAAATTAGTTTATTTTCTCCATGAAATTATTAATTAAATACAGAATAATTTATCACATTCATTTTAACTACAAGTGGGTCAATTTTTTTACTAATAACCTTTGTCTTCAAAGATGAAAGTTCATAGGAGTGTGGGTAACCTCCCAAGTTCCTTTGCCTCTGTAGAATCCTGCTGATAAGTCTTTTTTCATAGGGGTAAGAATAGAGTTGTGAGTTGTGACTACATACTACAAAAAAAAATGTACTTTTTATGTGCCCACATAAATCGTTCTAATTGTGCAGGACAAAATGATCTTTAGTTACACAATTGATGCATTACCTTATTTTAATTCATAGTCATAATGAAAAATTAAGCATAGCCAATGGGCTAAGCCTGTGGTAAGATTAGAAAGCAAGTATTTTGATATATAAAACATGTAGTCACCGAAAAGATGAATGCTTGCAAAATTAATTTCTTTTATCTTTAATTTTAGAAAACAATATAGCTGACCAACCTAAGTTGGGAGTCAAGATTTTGTATGTTGACGTTTGTCTTGATATATAGCTTCAAGTTTATCGCTTTCGAATTGTCTTGGTTCTCTTCCATTTATGTACAACTCTCTTTATCATTCAGTTTAAGGTATTACTTTGTTTTTCAAGAAACCTCAGGGTTTGCAAGACTAAGCAGGGGCTTCATTTTCTTGATGTTCTTCTTGTTCTAGAATGCCACTGACTTACTTTTGTTGATTCACACTTGAATCATATATGCTGTGTTTACATATTTTATAATAAAGGGAAAAATTAATTCTGGATGCCTTCTTTAACATCAAATCAATTGTGAAAATGACTATTTCACCTGCAAGGGTCTTGTTAGCAGTTGCTCTTTGGTGCTACCATATACAGAGAACAAGTCGCTCCAAAAACTTTTTTGACTTCTATCTTTGTATTTCAAGTATGAAGTTAGTTAACAATGGAAAAAATGACCTGCTTGTCCGTTCAATATGGTTTCAGAAATCACGTGTGCCACTCAATGATTAGATTTTCTGTTTTGTTCTTTGTAGATTCAAAGACACTAAAAGAAGAGAAGAGGGAGGAATTATTTGAAAATTTGAAGGCTGATGAATCAATTGGATGGGCTGTGGATGTCATAGATCCAAAGGAGCTCTCAGCTAAAATGCTAAAGAAGTTAGTAAAGAATATAAGAATCTCTAGTTTTTTTTTTTTAACTGTTTGTTGTTTCTTCTGATTTCTGTTTGTTTGTTTATCAACAGAAATAAGATAAACCTTAATGAAATATCACATGATTCCGCAATTGGCCTCGTCGTTAGGGTACTAAACATGGGAGTTCTTCTAACTGAGGTAAAATTCCTTACAACTTTTGTGAAATTCATTGTTTCTTAATACATTTTTGTTTATTTCAATGGCTGTATAAAATATATTGGACCAAATATCCATTGTATTCGTAATATCAAGGACAAAGTGAATGGACGCTGTATGGCTTTTGCGATGTGCCATTAGATTATCTGTCCAGTATTATGCTACTGGATGTATTATTGCTGTCCACATGATGCATAGATTATCAAAATTCAAAGGAGTATTTCCATTTGCAGACATTAGCAAGGGAAAATAAATGATAGAATACGATCAAAGAATTGCGTAGAACGGGGAAACTTTCCATTTTTTTAGATATTCAAAATCAAATATATAGGGAGCCGTATACTGGTTGTAAATTTTTTTGATTGATCTAGTATTTGCTTAAACATTTTCATTAATGTGGTTTGCAAAATTATCAATAAGTGAACAAAGAAGTGGATTTGTTTTCATTTGTACACTAGCATTAAGCATCATATTTATTAATAAAAATAAGTCATTGTCACATTATTATCAACATCTTATACTTTTCTACAAAATTAGTATTCCCAACTTCATCGGATGAATGAAGCACGATGTATGTTGTGAATAGTCCTGGTGCATACTTATCTTGAAGATTGTTAAAAACAAAATGCTATTGGTAGTATGCCTTCTTTATTGTTGCCTCAAGGCCTCATAAGCACCATTTCTTTTTTCTTTGAATAATTTAAACTGCAAGCCTCAGAAACACAAGTAGTAAAGAGTTAAAAAGTTCTTAACATATATAGGCCTGGAAAACCACTCTGTTGACACTCATTCTTTGGACTTTGTGGGCTCAGCTCAACACGGTTAAATGATGCCATGATAAAAATGGAAAACATCTATGCATGCATGTGTTTCAGGTTTATGTGGATACAGTGGGAGATCCTGAGAAGTACAGAACAAAACTTTCTGAAAGGTTTCCTGCTATCAAATTTGTAGTTGCAAAGAAGGCAGATAGTCTTTATCCAGTTGTGAGTGGAGCAAGTATAGTTGCAAAGGTTATTAACTCCGCCTTCTCCAAATCCCCTCCCATTTAAAAATCCACATTGACCATTTCTGATATTATCTTTCATTCAATCATGCAGGTCACAAGAGATAGAGCCTTGCGGGAATGGGTGCTTGATGAAACAGCAGATAACATGCTCAGAAACTTTGGTTCTGGATACCCTGGAGGTGAAAAATGCTCTATTCTCAATTCTATATTTTTTTGTAACTATTGGAAACTTATTTGTATTTTGAGGAATCTGGTTTTGTTTTTATTTATAGATCCTGAAACCAAGGCCTGGTTGAAACAGCACAAACACTCGGTTTTTGGATTCCCTTCATTGGTCCGTTTTAGTTGGGGCACCTGCACTCCCTACTTCAAGGACATTGTTGAAGTCTTATGGTCAGTCCTCGTCGACCACTTTCTGCTGTTTGAAGTGTTGTTTTGAAGTTACTCTAACTTAGGAAAAACCGTAAAAAAATAATAATAATAATAAAATAATTCTTTCTGAAAAATAAAAAAGAAATTCAGGTGGTTCACAACCCTATTGATGTGGGCAGCGCAAAGAAAATTTTATTCTAACTAGGATTATTAGGGTTTAGTCCTAATAGTCTATATAAGTTTGCTGTTGTACTCCCATTGAGACAAGTTTGATTGAATAATAAAATCTCTCTTGGATTTTTTCCAATGGTTTGGTATTGACTCCTAGATTTGTTCTCTCTTACTTGGTGCTGACATTAAGGAAGCCTAGTTGCTGACTTCTAAGTCATGTATCTTTTTATTTATCTATTCTTAAATTTTATTGTTGCTTTTGTTTTGGTTTTGTCCTACGTCAATTTTGGTATCAGAGCTCGTTGTTCTACATCACCTATAAGCAAACTTTGTTTGTCCTTTTTATTTAATTTTTTTTTTTACTCTTTTGTTGCTGGGAATTTGTTAAGGGCACAGCTATGACTAAAAGGCATCAACTTTATGTTCAATCAGAAGATCTTGGGCAAGTCTTTTTCAGTTGTGACCGATTTCATGACGAATTCCTTTGTGGATTTTATGAGACTTCAACAGGGTCTTTCTGAACTAGCAGTTTATTTATTTATTCTCATTTTTTTTCATGACCAAACCAAAATGAGTAGAAAGTTAGAACCACTTTCCATTGAAGAGGGATGCACCTCTGTGACTTAAGACATCAATGTCTTCCTGTTTGTTATGATACCAGTACGATACTGTGAACTTGTTAATTATGAATTGATGCAATATATGTGCAGTTTATCAACAAGCATTCCTACACCCCCTTTCTCCACCCTAAATCTTTTATGTCAATTTTCATTTGATTTCAGTTTTATGGTTGTTTCCACAGGGAATCAGATAAAATGGATGAAGATGGTTCCGGCAGTAGTAATGGCAAGCGGCAATTGAAATTAAGCAATGTTGGTATCACTACATCCAAGAGGAAGAGTGAAGAAATTGAATCAAGTGGTAAAGGACGCTGCAAGTTTTTTCAAGCTCGCAAACTTGAGCAACTCACTCATTTCTAACTCGTCACATTTTTTACATGTTCGGGTAACTAATCTTCTTTTTCAATTCAATGATCATATGATTATGCCTTCACATGGAATTTCACTGACAGCATATATACAGATGGTAGATAGGGAATTCCAGTTGTGCTAGATGTACACTAATGAAGCGGAATTTGGATTGAGTAATATGGTTGAAATATTATTGAAGATTATTACTGAGGGTAGCTTGTCATATAAATTATACATTCATAACTTAGTGGTGGTGAAGACACCCCTATTTGACTCCATGACCCTTGGGATTTAATATTGGGTTTGAATGCACTGTTATTTTCGAGTCACGGTCTTTGTGCTAGTGCAGATCACTGATGCAGTTAGAAAGAAATCGTCCAAATTACTTTCTGACCCATGGATGGTATTAATTGAATAAACTGGTGCACAAACATGCACACTTAAGCTTCTTATTCTTTTTAGATCCTGAAGAAGGCTTAGTTAGTTAATATTGGTTTAAATGCAAGAGTGTTCCACTCAGCTAAACACAACTTCATATGACCGACTGAACATATGATAAGAACTAAAATTTCTAAACGGTATTTTTTTTTATAGGTAATAGACAAATTTTATTAGAGAATGCTTAGAGTGCATAAAGCATGCACAATAAGAATTACTAATTTACAAGGACAAAAGCATGATCAATACAAGATAAGGAGGAAATAAAATCTAAATTGGAGCTGCTAGTAGTAAAGTTCCTAGACTCAAGACCAATCAAATAAAGAAATAGAAAACTCATTCAGCAGTTGACTCTCAGTTTTTTCCTTATCCTTTGAAAGTACGGCTATTACGTTCCTTCCATATCGTCCACATTAAGCATAAAGGGACCAGATTCTAGATATTCGATGAATGTCTCCCAAACAGATTCCACCAGCCCTCAAGTAAGTGAATCATTGGGAAGCACCCATTGTACACCAAAGGTGCGGAAAACAAAATTCCATAACATACTCGCCACAAAACAATGAATGAGAAGGTGGTCCACAGATGCAACACCAATTGGCGAGAATATAACCTTGATGCATCAGATTGTCACAAGTTAAAATCCTATTACCAGGCAGCACACCAAACGAAAAACAGACCCTTTGAGGAGCTTTAGAACACCAAACACTTTTCCAAGGGAAACGTACCCGAGGGGAGTTACGAATAGCAAAATAAAAAGATCGTATGTCAAAGAGCCCATTCTTCTTCTGCTGCCACCATAAAACATCATTGTCCATAGAAACTGGACTATGAGAATATAGAAGATGCAGAAAAGTTGTGACTCCATCTATATCCCAATTATTAAAGTTCTGCATAAAATCCACGTTCCATTCCAAACCACCATTCTGACAGGAGAGAACAGAAGCAACAACGGCTTCACGGTCAGCTGCGCACTCAAATAAAGAAGGAAAAGACTCTTTTAAGGGAGCTTCACCACACCAACTGTCATACCAGAATTGAGTTTGAGAACCATCCCCTACCCGAAATCCCACATGTTTGATAAACTGATTTTAGCCACCCATCACACTTTTCCACAGTCCACAACCATGAGGCCCACGAACCGGATCAGTGCACCAGCCCCCTGTGCATAAACCGTACTTTGCCACCAACACACAACGCCAAAGACGATGCTCCTCCAGCCCAAATCTCCATAACCATTTGCCCAAGAGTACTCTTTTATTTTCTGGTAAGGTACACATGCATCTAGTGGGTTTTGAATTCACAACCTTACTCTTTACGCATTTCTTATTAGAGGAGGAAATGTTATTTATGCTAGAATTCATTGGTCATTTTCATTTACTTTCTGTTATTATCTCTCTATAGGGATTGTCCTAGTGTCCAGTCCAAGATTCAATCTATAATTGGAATAAACCAATAACCAAGTTCAATACATCCTCTGGTCTCTAGCGTCCCCTCCCCCCAATACATCCCTGGTCCCTCCCCCCCCCCCCCCTGCTTTCACGCACTCAAACACCTGTTCGCGTGCTTGTGCTCTTGCATGTACAAGAGTGCAGACATGCGCGCACACAATCCAAAACATCATCTGGTTTTTATTTTTCCTCCTCTTTGGATTCATGTGTTCCTTTAATTTGGAAACCTCCTTACCTTGCACCCTTTAACACCAAGCATTAATCTAAACAAGGCAAATGCAAATAATACATGCATCAAACTTTTCTCTGCATACTCTTAAGACATTAAGCACAAAACATTTACCAAAGTAAACACGATACAGGATTGTTGTTATTTACAGCAAAACATTAATCTATGTAGCTTACAACAAACAAGTTAGAAGCAACGTACATAACTTTTCATATCAGCAAACTATAAATATGCAATGAGAGAGGCCAAGGATCCCTGCAACCAAGGTTGAAAGTCCTATGGAGTTTCGGTTGCGGTTGCAGTTTCCAGACCCATGGTGATGATTCTGATGTCGATTATTTGCGGCACCTGCTGCATATACTGGGATGAAATTTCCACCTCCTTGTGCAGGTGATCTGGTCCCACCATTCTGACCAGCACCAGCGGATCCACCACCACCGTTTGCAGTACCTGAACCAAAGGCATGTTCAAACTTGCTGCTATGTTTTATACTACTTCTTCCACTGTCACCAACATAACTGCTGTCATGTCTATGTGCAAAGTGAGTTTCCTGCAAAGAATCTGCAAATGTAGTATTAGTGATTACCTAGCATAGTAGCATAGACCAATACTTGGAAAAGGTGACATGGAAAGACTTCGCCTTGAAAGTGATTTGGAACAGATGGATGCCAAAGGGTTCCTCATGGAGATGGCTTAGCCTTTGGCATAGGAACAATATAAGGGAAAAATAAATAAAGAAATTAAGTCTATGATGATAAATAGATCTTGATTTTTTTTAATATATATATATATATAACTGACACATGCTATCAATGGCATCACAGAGAAGAAAGCTTTTGTGTGCTTCAAGCTTAAGCAAAAGGGGATAGCAAACACATTTAGATACGAAGTAGGATGTTAGATTGGTTGGCTGGCTGGCTTCCAGTGTATAATGTAGAGCACAAAGTTGCCAACAATCTGTCACTGTGAGCCAATGTTTCTAGTTGATGTTGGGTTGAGCAATCCAATCATACTTTGGATGGCTTTGCAGAATTTTTCTAACCAGATTGAAATCAACTTGGCCTTCTATCATATTATTGATCAGTTGCAGAACTGAATTTCTTCTGGGGTTGTACTATTATTTTCAGTTCTACTAGTAGGTCATGAGAGTTGTCTCCTAAGATTTTCCCTTAACATCAAAGTACCAAAGCACTCTGTTCTAGCCTCTAGGTTAGCACCCCTATTACGTTCAATCTTGTGTTAAGAAAGAACTTTATCTAAGTTTTGTCTTTTGAAATTCATTGGGGTGCACTGCACGGTGTTCAAGTATAGACAAGAGTAGGAATAAATCAGGTTCGCTATATTTCATGCTAAATGCCCACTACTCTTTATGTTGAATATATTGGAAATTTGAAAACTTAAAAACTTCTTAATTACAAATTCCTAGCTCCTTTTGCTATTAGCTCGTAAAATATCGATGCCTTGTCATACCTTTGGAATTTTTTGCAGCAGCAGTATGAGCCTCTTTTTCAATGTGGAGACAGGAATTTGTTTCTATCTGAGAGATTCAAAGTTTAAATTATCACCAAAAAATAAATTCACTTTTGATACCTTCGAGTCTTTATGCCAAAAAACACAGTAATATCTTGAAAGTTTAAGGCGAATAACAGAAAGTCTAAAGGTTCAGTGTTTTGTGTACTATTATGTCCATATAATCAACATTTTTTGTAGACATGGGACTCCTACTCTTCAATAGTGGGCCTTAGTGGCTCAGGAAAGTCAATCTAATGTGGGTAATATGGTGTTTCTTTCTATTTAAGGGCACCTGTATATGTCTGTGCTCATTGTATTGCTTTTTGAACTTTCCCATTATACCAATGTTAGATGCTTTTGGCACCACCATAAGAGAATAAATTTACCAGAATCCATTTTTTAACAAAAAAAGGTGTGCACCATTTCTGCATGATACCATCGTACCATGGAATTTTGTAAAAAAAAGATAACAAAACATATATATCACTGCCTTACATTTCAGTTTTTCAACTTGCTTCTGTTAAATCAATCACATCTAATGTTGGAGCCTCTACTTTAATTTGTATAGTTTCTTGTTTTGGGGATTATGTCCTTGCAAACTCTGATGAGTCATTTCTCAATAAATTTACAAATACCATTTTTTTTTTCACAACTGTTAAGTAATAAGTTGTCGAATGTAAATGATTAAGTGATCTCTGTAATGATTTTATATGAAAATCAATAACAACTTGTCACCTCAATAACTAGTGAAAAATGTTGTCTGTAGCATTACTATGAGATTACAGTCTCAAAAGTACAAACCATAAACCTTTTGGTTTTTTTGGCTGAATAAACCATATGGCTAAAAATAACCTGAAGAAGGAAAGTCCTTCTGAAGAGGATGCAAAAATATAAAAGAGAAGAATCTGAGAAACATATAACGAAGATAAACAAAAGTACCTGAAGAAGGCAAGGCCTTATGAAGAGGAGATGAAGTTGCCAAAATATAAATATAGGAGAAGAATATGAGAAGCGCTCCTATTTCTTTACTTCCCATTTGGCTTCACCCTAGCAATCCATGCAAAGAGCTTCTAGACTTTATCCAATCCTAGTATATATTGTTTTCTGGCTGCTCTCTCTCTCTCTGTCTCTCTCGTTGCATATAATTGTAACTTGTATGCTTTGTTCATTCCATAGAGAAAGTAGAGAGCATGATACTATCCTTAGCTTATAAGGTTATACCTCTAGGTGATCTTATCAGTTGAAAAAAAATAGATTATATAGGGCCAACTTTATAGAAAAGAAAAGAATGGAATCTTTTGAAATTGTTTTGCCACTTTTGTGGTTAACTTGAAAAGTTGAATCCACCTGTCCTCCGGTCCACAAAAAAAGCACTCTAATATGTTTTTAATTGATGCCATTATAGTGGTAATAGCCCCTCTAATTTAAAGATGACCATATAACTTTCGGTGTTAGTGGAGGTAGATCTTACTGACAACCTTAATCTACCTATTTTCAACTTCTGTTAATCTTGTTTTACACCAAAAAATTCTATTTAACTCGTGGAACGGATAGATTCGAGTTAATTGAGTGGATTCAATAATGTTTCAATTGAGAGGACTTTTGAAATAGTGAGAAATTGAAAAATATGATAATGATAATACAATTAATATAAATAGAATCAACAATAAGAATTGGAGAAACTTACTTAGATTAATCAAAAAACGTTATACAAGCATCGAAGAATTAAATAACACTACTCCTACTTGCATTAAAGTAATTGGCAATAAGGAAATGTAAATGAATTACAAGAATTACACTACTTCTAAGCTCAAATGTTGAAATGCTATTATTGGATGACTAATTGTTGATGTTCCTTAGCAAGAGCCTTGTAGCTCAACTGACACTTCTCGATATTTTCAATGGAGACATCAAAAGTTTGAATCCCCCTTTCCCAACTATTGAATTAAAAAAAAAAAAAAAGATTGATGATGTTTCTTCTTAATGAGTAGCCCTCTTTTATAGGAAAAAAATATATTCCAAAGTAACTATTAGGTATTCTTGGAGTATATTTGACATGATATTCCACACCAATAAATGCAATCCACCTATACAATAATTAACTCTTTTTTTTTATATATTAGTTTTTGAGCTTATATAATATTTTTATATTAAATGACTTGCATTTATTGGTGCGGAATAGCACGTTACTGTATATTGAAAGTATCTGATAATTTTTATTTTTATTTCCAACCAATAACTACTCCATAAGATAAGGGAATATTTTCTTAAATTCTTAGTAATTGCCCCCTCTTTATTTTCAGTTCTTCTACTTAAGTTATAATTTCCATTTTTAGTTATTTACTACCACGTAACATTTTATCAATATAAGGAGTTAAGTTTTTAACTTCTTATAACCATAATTGTCAAAAAGTGACTCGTATCGAAAATCGATTTTTCATTTTTTTTTTTTTGTAATTATAGTGTATTGTAAGATACATAAACACTTTATAAATTTTAAAAATAGATATACATATATAAGATATATTTATTATAAATTTAAAGCATATTCAATCAATGACTAATTTAATCATCGCTCACTATCATATTCTTCATCTTGCCTAATAAAATTCATCTCCATAATTCCAGTTAATGTTATCATCATCTTCATCATCTTACAAAATCAGTTCATTATTAACATCTTATTCTTCAGCATCTCCAACATTTACTATTTTTTCTTGTTATTCTATTTCAGTAACTTTTTCTTAATATTTACTCTTGGCATTCAAGTTTTTTGGACTTAAACCAATAATAATAAAAAACTATGTTGTCATTTAATACTTTAGAAAATAAATTTGCAAATTGAAACTTAAGTGTCTAATGTACGTATGGTTCAAATTTTATTAGGCTCAACTATGTAGTCCAATAATTTTGTGTTATAAACAAGTTTAAAAACTTGTTGAACTCAAGTCAAAGCATACGATATGATACGTATCTATATATTCTACGATTTATGAACATGATTGATATGTACTTATGATACAATACTCTTTTTTTGTTCAATGCATATCACATAGCAACCATACTAGTAACAACTATATTTATAACTACCCACTTAAGATTCACATGGTATAATTGTCAAATTTAAACATAAAATTATTGCCTAACCTATTTGTGACATAATTTCCAAGCTCACACATGATGTAATTGTCAAACTTGCATTTAGCATTCTCCCCAAATTGTAATTACATCGGGTGTTAGACCTTGAATGGTCTAACACTTATTTTCTCACTTCGAGTACAACCCACTTGATTGCCAATTGTAATGGGTTGTACACTCAATCAACGAAGAGGATCTCTTAAAGTGGCCTTAACAAGAAATGAAAGACAAATGAAATGAGCAATAATGAAAGATACGTGGACAGTGAAAATTGTGAAATACACATTTCTTCTTCATTTCATGCTCAAGAAATAGAGAAAAAGATTTCTTCTTCACCGCGTGGACAAAATAGCATTGCCCAACTTCCTTAACAAAACACATGACCAATGGCCCACCAATAAGACATTCTTTGCAGTTTGCAGTAATTTTTCTCGATGTCAATGACTTCGTATGGTGACTTTATTTTTTGTTTTTCTGGCAGTGGCTCGACTTTATCGTGTGAATGGACTTATGGAACTTGGATTATTTTTTCCTAAAAAAAATATGAGATTATTTAAATTGTGACCCCACAATATGTGATTTATTTAAATGATTTAGGATGGTTTGGGTTAACTGTTTGAAAAAAGTGTGTTTTTAATATGTGTATTTTAAAATACGATTTTGAAATCACAATTAGCGTTTGCAAAACTAATAAAAAAGTATTATTTCTGTCAATTGACGTTTAAATAATTTTAGTCTAAAATATAAAACTGCTTTCAAGTATAAATGACTAAAAAATATTTTACTATACTGTTAAGTTATAGTGTCATTTTTTAAATGTTGTCAATATTACAAATTATAATAATAATAATAATAACAATAATAATATTTTCTTGACAACTACTATCACCTCCTTCGTCTGCATTGCACAAAATAAAACAATGCACAAAATATAAAATATTCACCTCACACATTGTTTTCCTAAATCACACTTTTATAAATTGTTTTCCTAAATCACACACATACATCCCTGCCTTACTTAATGTTCTTTCTTCTTCTTTTAAATTTTTTATTTATTTTTTAAGTCCATCCCATCAAATACATCACATGCCTTACTTAATGTACACTTAATGTTCTGTCTTCTTCTCTTTACTTTTTATTTAAATTTTATTTTTTTGGTTAAGTCCCATCCCACCAATTACCAAAGCCTCCAGAGTCCAGAGTCTTCCAATCTCTCCCACTCCCACTCCCACTCCCCCCTTCGTCTGCCTTTTGTTTTTTATTTTTGGCCTTTTGTTGAAGACTAAAGCTTTTTCCTTTGTAAGTTTTCTCATCTTCTCTTTATTTTCCCTCTTACTTCATCTTTTATTTTTCTTGATTTGGTTAAAGCCCAGTGGCCGCAGTTCTCTCAAAGTTCAGTTTCTTATCTTTATTCC
>OU015762.1:19689373-19708611 GCA_907173295.1 Fagus sylvatica | reverse complement strand
CTCTTCCATTTATATTCCTCATTTTCCTAAGATATTTATCAATCCTTCCGCCCTCTTATGTTATCTTCTTCTTGCCATTAATGCACTCTCTGCATCCCTTTTATGACAGCCCATCCTCCTCGTTAAAAACTCCCTTTGGTTTAAATGAGCCTACACTTGCCGGATATTTTCCTGACATTCAATACGTTATCTTGGACCAATTTCTTACTCCCTTTTACTGTTTGGTTTATCCGAACAAAAGATTGATCAAGGCCGAACAGAGTTAGAGCACGATCTCCGTTCGGTCAAGAACTGAACACGTGTCAACAATTCCTGGACTAAATTTCCCGGATTATTTTCCTTCCCTCCAGTTCACACTAGGGGCTGGCTGATGCAAGCTTGATCTCGCTTTAGCGAGATTCTACATATTTGATTTTTTTTTAAGCAATAACTGTACAAGATTTTATTTTTATTTTTTTGAAGCAGTAACTGTACAAGATTTTTTAAATCATCATTTTCGACGGTTAATCTAAATACACTATCATGAATTTTAGCCAATTTAAATCCTAACACAAACAAAACTCTCCCATCACTTTCATTATTAAAGCTCCTAAGGACTATCACAAACTGCAAACACCAATCAAATCTAAGTAGTGATTAAACTAACACAAACAAAACTCTTCCATCACTTTCATTATTAGCTTAGTCATCATATCAGTTGAATTATCTATTGTAGCAATCTTTCTTGCTACAATGATGTCCTAAAATATATTCTCCCGAATGAAATGATATTTGAAATCAAGTTGTTTGTTTATCTTACGATACATCTAATTTATAGTCAATGTTAGATTTGATATCATCTCGCTCTCGCGAATGAAGTGATATTCACAATGTGATACATGCCTCACCCAGCAAGATACTTTCCAAGAGTTTATTCATATTGAAACAGTGTGCCTAAACATCAAGTTCATTTTAAAAAAAAAAAAAATACAAATGCAGAGTAATGCCAACCCAAAAAGAAAAATACAAGAGTAGTGGAATGTTTGGCGCCATTTTTTCAGATTCTCATTTTTATTTTTTTTTTGGAATATATGATACCATCATCCACTTTTTCAATCCAACTACTTCACCTCATCGTTAAATGCGTTATTAAAAGAAAAATTATTCACAAAAGAAAGAATAGAGCAGAAAAAAAAAATGACCCTTTAATAAGTAGCAAGCTTCTGCTACCTCAGGCCTTGGGTGCAAGTCCAGCTTTAATTTTTTGAATGGTGGCAATATCAGTCTTGAAAGACTTTGCCAAGATCCCATCATCAATGCCGGTGGTGAAAACAGTATTAGGGACTGACACCGTTCCAGCATTTGCACTTCCAAATGCTGAAACAGCTATTGCAGAATTCTTTGCATCACTATTGTATTGATAGTGTACGAGCCCTTTTGGAAATACAAACAAGTCTCCAGCTTGGAGCGTCTGAGTAAAGAGTCTGTTTGTCGTGTCAACAAATCCAACTTGAAGGGAACCATCAAGGAGAAACAAGAGCTCAGCTGAGCGGGGATGGGTGTGAGGCGGGTTGACAGAAGCAGCTGGGTATTGGAGAATTGCATATGAAACACTCTGGCCGTTAAGAGCTAGGAATTCTGCAATGCTTGCTTTCGAAACCTTAAAAGCTGTTGGTGGGGCTGCCCCAAGTAGAATTCTCATGCCAGTAAATGTGAAGAAGTTGCTATCAACGATGGTAACATTTGGTGGGACTATAAAATATGAGAGGATATCTGGATCCCCAGCAATCACCATATGGAAAATAGCGAAGGAAATCACTAGTTTGAATATCAATTCATGCTTAAATGTCATAAGGGCCATGGTAGAGAAATTGAAAGCAAAAGGTTGAAGCTTATAGAATGTGTTAAGCGTTAAGAATGTATTGCCTGTTACTTGGGCCTTCAACTGCATGTGTTAATTTATACAGTGCAGTCCTATGAAACAGGAGGTGCAATTGGAAACTACAATTTCCTTGTTTTTAACTGAATTTTCTTGACATTCTTAAGTGGATACCTCTTCGAAAGAATCCAGAAAGCATATTGACAAACCGATAAATATAAAGTGCAGTTACTAGCCAGCAATATCCTTTTCACTGATGAGAACGGAAAATTTTCTACAATCCTACCAAAGTCATATGTTGATCTGCCAAACACAACAGATCCCTTTTGATTAACCATCCACTAGTTCTTCTGGCTGCTATCCAGAAAGCAAGTCTGCCATTCTTTTTATAATTCAATTGTTACAATAAGCGAAGAGAAGGATTCAAAACTTGATTTTCCTCACAAAAGAAACCAAACAACACTACTAAACTACAAAAGTCTAAGTCATTTTCACATGCAACAGATCTAGTACTGGCAAGAAACGCATATCATGCAAGAGTTAACCACTCTTGTATAACATCTTAAGCAGATATCAATTTTACGGATTAGCACAGGGACAGTCTTTTTTTTTTATAACAAATGTGTCCAAAGTTCCTCAAATCTCTGCTTGATTAAGTGACAAGACGGAACAGTATCCATTGACAGAGATTTGTTTGGTTGAGATGGTTCAGCCATGGTTCATGTGTGAATTTTGACTTTTTGTTGTGTTTCATTACCAATAAAGGAAAAGAAATGATATTTTTAGAGATTTTAATTAATTTTTAATGTTTTGGTGCAAGTCATATTAAGTATTTTATTTTTATTTTTTGTGCTTCATGTCAGATTAAGTAAAATCACCTAGGCACTCAAGGACATGATTAGGTGATACAGGTCATACTCTTGTTAAGAACATTTCACCTTAAGCACAACCTAGGTCTGCTCTATTCTTAATATTCTTGAATGTCACGGATATAAAAACAGGCAGAAAGGGCAAGACATTAACATGAATAAGAGCTGATACCACAAATTGCAACAGAATGAACTGCAACACAAGATCATATCCAAGGGAAGAAAAAGAACCTCTTAACAGATTAGAAACCACATTCCGACAGCTGCTATGTCAATTATTGTTGGAGAAAGAGAGATATCAACAACCATACTTTGTACAAAGACCAAATCTGTCCAACAGTAAAAAGTTTGGATACATTTTATTCTTCATCATCATCTCCAAAGCAAGAAGTTCAACATTTCAGCCCTTATGGGTGCCCTCAGCTTTCTGCAAGAGAGAAAATCATAGAGAAAATGAAATTGAAATATTGAAGGAACACCAGAAGAAGCAGAAGAAGAATAGCATAAAAGCAGGAACAGGCTTAAGTGAAACCAAAACTAGTGAAATACCAAATCATCCAACAAATAAGTCTTCACCTTTATAGATTGCTAAAGGGCCACAAAAATAGATCATAAAACAAGCATTGCAATCATCGCATGCATCTTACACCAGACGCCACCACGCCCACTCAAAAACTTTGGATTGGGGAATAGGACAATATTGTGACAGATCTCTAACGTACATTCAACTAGTTATCTTTAAATGTTCAATATCTTGAAAACAGCAATTTTGGTTCACAACAGGAAAACCGAAGTCAGAACTATCAAAACCATTCTTATTGCATTGTTTGAAGAAAAAGACTGTGTAATCCCAAAATCCACAGTTATATCACATAAAGCTATCATTCCATGGTACAATTGCTATTTGACTAAATGTTTGTAAAACTTGTCTGGCCATATGGACTACATGCTTCAGAAAGCCATACTATCAGCTGGGGTAATTTCTTCAGGCAAACTTCTCCAAATCTGCCACGTTAGGTTATCTTTAAGGGGTAAGTTAGTGAATTTTGATCCCATGACTTCATATTTCACAAATTCTTATGAAAGAAGCACCATTTGAGAATAAAAGCAAAACAACTCATTTGGAAGTTGGTCTTTGGCCCTTCCCGCAACCCAATTAAAAGGGGCCCAAAAAAAAGGGTTAATTAGTCAAAGTTTGTCAAAAGCTTAGAAAGCCAGCCTAAGAACAACACCAGCAACCTATACTTTCACAACTCCCAAACCCTTCACCACCGCCAGGATGCTGCCCATTGCCACTACAATACCACCCACACAGCCAAATTCCAAGAACTCATTTCCTTTGCTCTCAGACACTAAGCATGCATCTCTCAACTCCTACAAACCACCATAGCTCAATACACCAAACACCCATCCACCCATCACCAATGGCCCCCAACAACCGCCATAGCACAACCAATCAGCACAAACACCCCTCCAACCTCCATAAGCCCAAATCAATCTGCATGACAACCAAAACTCACAGACTACCAAAAGACCCAAACGAGCATCAATTATCAGCATTCACCATTAACGATGCCACTTCAAACCCTTTTCAAACCCACACACATACACACAGACTCATCGTAAAGAGAATTAAATGGTATAAGCAACGATTAGGGTGCAAGAAACCCCCAACTCCTACCCTGTAGCCTTGCTGCCCCCAATCTGGAACCCACACCTGACCCCCCTCCCTATCCTCCCAACCCACAACCCACAAGCCCCACCCCACAATCCCCCACCATCACCACTGCAACTAACCTTGGGCCCCCCACCCAAAAAAAAAATCCTAAGCTTAATGACTCAAAGGCCCCCACGATCAACTGTGAGAATCAACCATGAGCCCCTCATTCAGCAATCAGCACAACCGCCAACCACCACCATGCCAATCCCACCACTCATGGAGGATCTTCAAAACACACACACACACACAGAGTTGAACACTACAAGAAAAAGTTCTGGAAACATCATTTTCTAAGTTTTCCATTTCAAAGCCCAATGGTAAAAAAGTTATCGAAAACACTCAGCCCAAACAAATGATTGATGGAAAAACAGTTTTCTATTTTTAAAAGCTGCACCCAAACAAGGCCATCTTACTGTCATCAGTACTTAAATCATCCTCCTCAAACCATGCTTTTTACTTGTTTAGTTTTGTATTGCGTTAGCAAGATGCCTATCTTGTAAACCATTTGATATAATTATCACGACCTGACATTCCAAGCTCAACCTGGCTGACAGCAAGACACCTTTGTCATTGGCCATTAAAACATTTACTCCACTACATGCAAAGTTCCTTGTTACAACAGAAGACATATGATTCATATTCAGCATTCATAACATACCAACATCCCATATATCTATAATTTCCCTTACATATACTAGGCAATTGAAATGAAAACCCTATGCTTGATTTGGTTGCTAGGAAAAAGTAAGAAAATAAATCAAAACTTTCAAAATATGAAGATTTAGACAACTAAAATGGAGGAGAAAGAAGAAACTTCATTTTTTAGCCTAAATCAACTATTTGGCTTCAGTTTGCAGAATTTTTCAATTTGTGGAGATAAAAGTCAAGTATTAAATAGTTTCATGATTAACCACTCTTTGCTCTCATGGACAGGTTATTCAGAAATTTAAGCATATCATATTATGTCCACAAACTCTAAGCTTTTAAGAAACTTAGAAACAAATAAATATGCACTCCAGATGGGAAATTCCAGTGACAAAACAGCCAGTCAGCTTGTTTCGTTGATCGCAGGATTCAAAAGCACATTAAGACCAGCCATCCGGACAACAAGAGCTAAGGGCTCATTAGATTATTTTGCACATTACACTTCTCCACATTTTTCACTTTTTATTTTTGTTTTAATTTTGATCAGTGGAAGTAAACAAAAACTGAAATTGCATCTGCAGCATGAGTCATCAACGCAAATTATTAAAAATATAACAGAACTACAGAAGGCAAAGACATTAGAAGAACAAAATGAATAAACAAAAAGTTGTCATAAAAAAAGGCCCTAACATTTAAATATCTCTTTAATACTCATTGATTTGGGATCCTTGTGAAAATAAATTTGTACTCTCCAACCCAGCAACGCAAATTTCACAGTGTGTTCTTAACTTCTTATATCATTTTTCAGTTCCAAGAAGGGTCCATACCTTGTCAGCTTTCTCTTTCTCCGCCTTTTCTTTGTCAGCCTTTTTCCTCTGCTTCTCCAACTTCTCCCTCTCCATTTTCTTCACACAAATAAACAAATTGGTCCATTAAGGCTCAATGAACAAGTATGATTAAGCTAATATAAAATAAACAGAGAAAGCTGGTTGCAGAAGCAAAAATGAATTGGTTGAAACCGTTTGGTCGCTGAGAAAATTGCGTGAAAGGAACAGATAAAGACAAATAGACAATCCATATACAACGCTGAATCTAATTATCCTAATGTGGTTTGTGAGTGCCAAAATTAGCTTAAAAATTATTAAAATCCGAAAAAAGAAAATAGTGAGAAAGCCTAGGAAAATAAAATCAGATTTTCAGATCATCTTAGTTTCAATTTTTTCATTAAAAAAAAAAGTAAGCAATCAATAATTAAACTACTTTTCTTTCCAATTTTTTTTTTCTCAGCATCCAAACAGAGTTTTAGCTCAATATGTTCTCTATGTAAGAAACGGAATCGCTCTGTTTGGTTGCTGAGAAACCTGAAGAGAGGGAAAAAAAAAATCTAACCAAACAGGAGCACTATCAAGCTCACCAAACGGAATCGTTCATTTTTTGGATAATCAAGAAGGATTTTATTGCAACGAGCTTAGACAAGCCAGTAAACACAATATTACGAATTTTCTGGGGTCCGAAATGACGAAAAGTCATATTATCTTGAAATTTTCTTACATTTTCTCAACATCCAAACAGGTCTGAGAGAAAGAAAATAGAAAAAACAAGATTAAGACCTGGATGTAGACAGTCTCAGCAGCGCGCTCCTCCTCGCTGAGAACACGGCCCTTGTCGTCGCTGAAGTAGCGAGTCGCACCCCGAGTGGAGTCCATCGGACGAGTCAAGCTCACTGAAACTCGGCTCAGCACGGATCTCATCCTCATGGCCATTTTGACAATTTAATTGTTGGGTTTTCTTCGTTAGAAAATAGAAGGTCCGAGTCAAGCTCTAGTGTTGTGTTGCAGTTATTAACTTATTATATTAGTGAGTGAGTGAGTGAGGCACTGGAAGTTTCCGCTTTTAAAGCGGGTTGCGTAAGTTGGGTAATATGCTGTTTGGATCGGGTTGATAGTTGATACCGAATGTAGAGGAAACCGGGTACAGTTTCCGCGGCGCACTTGGGTTATAGACTTACCCCTGGATTTTAAAATAAATTGCATTACTCACACAGTCACACTAGTAATTTTTCACTTTTGGATAGAACCCATCATTTTACCTTTTTAAATTTTTTTATACAAAGACTAACTTTTAATTTCACTCATCAAAAGTATTACACACGGTGTATTAAAGTATTGCATGATATTTTAATCCTTAAAATAAAACCCAAGGATTTATATGTCATAATCTAAAATTTAGAGGATTTTGTGTATGGGAGACCCACATGCATTAATTTCACATACATGTGGGATTAATGTTGTATATACTCCTCTTCTCAAACATGAAAATAAATAAATTGTATAGGCTCGTTATACAACATAATGCCTTTTCATTTCTACCATTTTTATCAGATATGCAATTGTTTGGGTAGTGACCAATCTTTTTACATTTATAACAAATAGGTTTTTTGTTGTTTTGTTTGTTTGCAATTTTCTTAGAATTTTTTGTCGGTGATTTTTCTTTGTCTTTGCAAGTTACATTTGTATTATTTTTATGTATAGTATTTATTTGGCCATAGTGATTTGTTAGGGGAGTTTGTTTTTTTGCAGAATAAATGTTGTCGGCAACTATTTGTTGGTTTGCATGATTTGTAATCATAGACCTAGTATTTGTAGTCATAGACCTAGTATTTGTAATTATAGACCTAGTGTTTGTAGTCATAGACCTATGGTTTGCAATGATAGACTTAGGTTCCCTATGTTGGTTTGCATAGTTTGTAATCATAAGACCTATTATTTGTAATCATAGACCTATGGTTTATAATGATAGACCTAGGTTCCCTATGTGTAGCTTTGTTTTTTCTTTGTGACAAATTATGTATAGTCATACAATTTAAAACTTTTGGTTTATAATTTTTATCAAACCATTCAAAAAAGTTGACTTCAGCTTTTCAATTAGGGAAAAAATTCATCAAGACCATATACATCACTCAAATATAGATAATATTGTTCATAAATTTGAACATGCTCATAAATTGTAGACAATATTATCCATATTTTAAGTACGTGTAAAATAGTAGTATGAAAAATATTAAATTCATTTTTAATTAAACATGTACAAAGTTTTTATTTCATTTTATTTTATTTTATTAGTATACAAAGTCATGTTGTGAGTTCCAAATAATTCAATTGGTAAAGTTTCTTCTTATCGCATAAGAGACTTGAGTTCAAATCAAACCTATATCAAAATTAATAAATAAATAAAAGGTTGAATAACTCCTCAAAATCTATTAAAATTTTATTATGAGCAATGATTAGTGGATAAAAGTTTCTTCCAAACTCTAGCCCATTATTTATAAACTATTCATTTATATTTCAATCACATGACTTCTTAAGTTATTCAAACAAGTTAAGAATTTAAAATAACTATTAAGTAAGTCATATAATTAAAAATTGATGTTTTAGTGGAATAGTTGGAAAAATTTACCTAAAAAAAAAAAAAAAAAAGGCAATATTTTGCTGCGAACATTCGACATGTGGCGACAACTTGACGTGGCACAATTTAAACCGTCAATATCTTTTAACGGGTCTGATTTGTAGAATCGAAATAGATTTATGATCCCTCTAATAAATCCAGCGGAACCGGATCGTGATATTCGGATAGGTTTTGCTCAAACTCTGAGTCTGACCCGACTCATCCTCGTCGATCAGAAGGAAAATCAAACCAAACCAGCGAATTTTGAAGAAGTCCATCTCGAGAACGAAGAAGATGTATCATCCTACCAGAGGTGGAGTTCGCGGTGGTCGAGATCGTAAGCTCTCTATTTCTCTCTCGCTCTGTGCTTATCCTATTAGGGTTTTTGTGGCGATTAATCTGTAGCGATGTAATTTGATTTCATGGAATTCCTTTTTCCTAAGAATCAATTGAATTTGTGGTGACCTATATCTGCGCTTAATCGTTGCAGACTAAACAATCAATTCATTTTCCGTGAAAATTAAAAATGTTATTGCAATTCATTTTCTGAACAAGCCCTAGCTGTCTCATTTGTTTGAATTTGAAATATATAGGAAGGGGGAGCATTTTAGTGAAACTCCAGTGCTTGAATTGGATCGCTTGTGTGATGCTTAAAGACGCTGTTTTCAGTATAATAAGCAAGAAAAATTCATTTGAATTTCAGTTTATAGCAGATTATAAATTGATAAGCATAATTCATTACATTGAGGGTTTTTCTTTGGTGACTTGGTAAGCAATTAATGCATCTGCTTTTTCTGGAAATATGCATAGATAAGGTTAAATTCTCTTAAATGAAGTTTTTTTTTTGTTAAAAAGAAAATTTTCTAAAAGATTATCTTGAAGTTTCCTAAAGGGCTTGACAAACAATATATGTGAGTTTTTGTCTACATGATTGTTAAACATAGTTATGTTGCAACTTTATAGTTTTACATTCAGAACTTCCTTCTCATTATAATCTTTCTGTTAATCTTTGGTGCTTTGCTTGTGATGTACAGAGTTTAGTTGGGATGACGTAAAGGCTGATAAGCATCGAGAGAACTATATTGGTCACAGTATCAAGGCCCCTGTTGGAAGATGGCAGAAAGGTGAGATTTTGTTATTACTTTGACGTTATTGTCTTAGCATTATACATTCATGATATCTTTATAGATGGTCTTTAAATTTATCTTCAGTTTATTCTCATGATGTAATTCCTTGATGTGTTAGTGTTCATACTTTATGCACACTACACTCTGTTTTAATAAAATTTTGTCTATTACCTATCAAAAAAAAATTGTATCTATGATGGTTAGGTAATTATATGATCATTTTCATTTTTGTAGCTTACATGGTAGACATTCCAAAGACTCATAGAATGACTTAATATGGGATTGGTGATCCATCGCTAGAAACATTGATAAAAAGTAGTGTAGTTAGAAGTTTCCCCACATTTAGCTGCATACTTGAGAGTTCTTTAAGTTTCATCAGTATGAGGCTAATGGCTTGAATTTGAAGTGGTTCTCTGATTGGACAGCCACTAGCAATGTTGTTTTGTTGCTGAATTTTGCACAAAATTTGTTTCTTGCATTTAGAAATTTCGCTTTATGTTGTCTTTCATAGTTTCATGTATTACTAGACAAATTTTAGGTTCTTAGTTGATAAAGATTTTCTGAATTGCTTCTTTTATTGATGTAACAGGGAAAGATCTACACTGGTATAACAGGGACAAAAAATCTTGGGATGCACAAATGGAGGCTGCAAAAGAAGAAATAAGAAGAATTAAGGAACAGGAGGAGCAATCCATGAGGGAAGCCCTAGGCTTAGCTCCTAAGCGGGCTAGCCGACCTCAAGGCAATCGGCTTGATAAGCATGAGCTTTCTGAACTTGTGAAGCGAGGCTCTACTGCAGAGGACTTGGGTGCAGGCCATGCTGAAGCTGCTCAGGTTAATGGTCTTGGTTACTCAAGGTATATGTCTGGAACACAAAAATTAAAGTGATTAGGTTCTGCCCTTATGTGTCATTTTTTCTATTGATATTGTATTTCTAGATTTTTCATGATGCAAAACTGAGTTTGAGATCCATAATGACGTTTCTAGCTTGCAACTTTTTCTAGAAAGTTTTTGAAATACTATGACGTGGTAAAAATATAGAAAAGGATGCCATCCTTTTTTGGGGTCAGTGTGTAAGGTTTAAGTAATGACAGAGTTGCTTAAAAAGTTTTTAAAAAATGGTATCTGACTTCAACTGGTTGGGAAAGGGATAATATATGGCCATTTGCTTGAGCTTGTATATATTCACCTTTATTGAGGGACAAGTTGTGGATAGTTAAGTGCATCTTTTGGAGCAGACTAGAGTTTCCTTGATTGGTCCCTTCTCCAAATTTTAAGTGATTAGTTGAATTATAGCTATTAATTTGAATATTTTGGTATTAGGATACACTCTGTTTATTGGTTTCAATGCAAATTCACAAAAAAATATGTTCACTAGGAATGAAGGGGGCCATGTGCTGAGGTCACAGAACATGATGATGGTGCTTTTGGCTTCTGTGTGATAGTATGACTTAACCCTGAAACTAATTTTTGGGAGCAGGCCCAGTCCTATATGATAAAAAATCTAGGAATTACTTACTCAAAAAGTGACATAAAACATCATTAGATGTATATTAAAATATTTGTCCTACATTATTATGATTTAGTATTCTATTATCTGGATGAGTCCGAGTTTGAATTACCAGAGTCTAGGCCTGGCCCCAAAGATTAGAGTTCCAGAAAGTAGTCTTTGCTTGGACCTAATGGGCCCCTCATTTGTGATGGAGCTTGAGTGAGGGTTGGCATGTGTGGGTTGGTCTTTAGATGGTTCGTTCTTGTGCCATAGCTTTGTAATTCTTAGCACAGGAGTTGCCTGGTCCTTTGTTCGTGCCTGGACCAGCCTGATCTCAGCTTGGTGTTTTTTTTTTTTTTGGTTGGTTTTGGGGAATAGGAGCAGTAGTGCTCATCTTTCAAATGTGGTTCCTGAAAATGTATCTCAGGTGTCTTTTGAACAATATCTGGCGTAGCTAGCTTGCCAATCATTGTACTTATGCTGCCAGTTAACTGCACAATTCCAATTCTTGCGTGTGTGTGTGTGTGAGTATGCACACCTCGTAGAGAAAAGAAACATGACTTAGAGTGAAGTTCTGTGGGAATGTTCTTTTTGTTAGGAAAGAAGAAACCTAACCCAGATATATGGGATGCCAACAACAGAAAAGAAAGAGCAGAAAAGATCAACGCACACACACAAACACACAGATTTACTCAAAACCAGCGCTACGTTCATAGGGTGGTTGCAATTTTTATTATGACGACTATAACAGGAGTTACAGGAATCATTAGCATATATATATATACTGCTCTATTACTTGGGCTACACACGTGGGAAATTACAATAAAGATCATGGGGCATCTAAATTGCACTCAAACACCGGAAATACCCCCAATAATTGTACTGACACCAACTTTGTTCGATCTGGGGCCTCATGGTCCTAGATTGCGGGGAACTCTGTTCACCTCGGGGGCGAACCCCTGGCATAACTTACACATTAGATCATGCTCTACATACATCCTATCACTGTCTGACTTTTGGGTAAAGTACACCAGCTTCAACTCAACATTTGTATAAATGATACTCCCCTCGTTGAGGTTTTATAAATGCAACAATAAATCCATGTCTGAACATTTGTATAAATGATACTCCTGTTGTTGAGATTTCTACAAATGCAACAATAAATCCATGTCTGACTTTCCTGACTGACTATTCCATTTAAAAAAAATATATATATTCCTACTCATTTATACAAACCTTAAGGGAGGACGGATGAGTGTCATTTGTCCACAAACCTTTAGGGGGGGAGAGTATCATTTCGTCTATAGTTTGAGTAAGAATCTTTTAAAAAAAGAGGAATATTCCATTAGAAAAAAGTCACAGTTTGAAAAGACATGGATTTTTTTGTTGCATTTATACAAATCTTAAGGGAGTGAGTGTCATTTAGTAAAACCTCAAGGGGTGTAATTTGCCCTTTATTTTATTACTGTACATTTAATTAATATCCTACCAATGGTATTTGAAAAGTTCTATTGGAACTGAGTAGATTTAAGGTAGCTGTCTACTTTCCATTTTCTTTGACCTGGCATACAGTCATGGACTGAACAATTTAGAATTTAAATATGGAGAAACACTTACAAAATTACTTAAAATCATCCAAGAATGTTCAAGCATTAGAGTTGCCAATCTAACTCATATCAGGGGCTTTTTAAAGAGATTTTAGGGATTTTATTTTCGTATGAAGTTTGGTGTTTAGAGCTGCTCTTTCTAATACTTGAAAAGACTGACATGAAATTGTGGCACCGTACCCTGTAACTCTCACATGTTGACCTTTTCACTGTACTTGGTTCTTTTAATTTTACTTATATAGGTTCATTGAGTGTGAATCTGAATCTTGGCACCAACCTTAGTACCAACAATCTTATTGATACACTGCCTTCTGTTTCTTTTATCTTTCTTTTTCATTCTTTTCCATGTCTTTTCTCCCCTTATGTTAATTCTTTTTTGTACTGCAGAGCACCCCGCCCTTGGGAAGAAACAAGTTCTCTTCAACCCACAGTGAGTGATGTTTCACCTGAAACAGGAAAGATGGCTATGGTTGATCAGTCACCAAGAAACACTCAAGAAAAGGAAATGGAGGATGAAAGCAGTCGAAAGAAAAGGAGACGTGAAGATAAGAAAAAAGAAAAACATGAAAGGCGTGAGAAGCGGCATTCTCGTGATTCGGATGACAAGAGGAAACACAAGAAAGACAAGGACAGAAGGAGACATGACACTGACTCTGACTAATATGTTTATAAAAGTCTGAAACTTGTGTTTCACTCCTCTATGTTCATGATAGATTTTCAAGTGAAGATTATTTGTTTGCATTTGTGTTGGTGATAGACAGACGGAACTGCAGTATCTATTATATAACCCCAGAAAAATTATAATTAGAGTGGTCTGGTTACTGCCTCAACTTGTATTCTATACCTTTTAGCCTGTTAGGTGCCATGGAGAGTCTCCTTAATGGGGAAGGACCAGCATATATCGACCTAGGACTGGGTATTGGAAGCGCCATAGTTGCCCATTGTGTAGGGGCGCTAGGCAATAATTGCAAGCGTCTCTTTGATCTTTAGTTGGTGCCCACTGCCTAGTGTCTAGGTTTGGTGCCCTGGGTATAGAATGTAGTATATCCCAATGATTGGATGTCATGTGAATTGTCACAGTTAAAGAACCAATGTAATATCCCTTGTTGTTTTGGCGGACGCCCTTCGTGCAAGTTTCTCTGAGGAATTTGCTTCCACATTAATCATTAAATTGTCATGGAAAAAGCATTTTTGCATACCAGGCAATCTTCGTGTTATCTAACTTTCCATGGGCTCGACCTATCTGTCTATCTCTGATTTTTACTTTCAGGAGGACTCAAGTGGTTTAAGTTTGGCAATCGTGGCACCGTACATCATAACATGGTAGCTATGGTCTTAGGATGGTATCCCTTTGACAAAACTAGTCACATTTTCTTGAAAAATTACAAGAATTACAATTCAAGAGCATGTTTGGTGACAGTTTCTGTGTTTGAATCCAAAAAATGGTGGGCCTGGGTCCAATTTTGTTTGTTTGGCACTTGGTCTCCTTTTTTGGATTCAAATAAATTTACTATTCAAATGATACTCAAATGGCCCAAATAGAGAAAAGAATTCACTCACCAAACATATCCCAAGTCTCCTGATTGTTTAACTGGTAAAATTCTTTTGAGAATACCTTCTAGAAAAATATAAAGGAGTGCAAATTCATGATTTTTTGATAAAAGAGATAGAACTTTTATTGATTGGGCTGTATAAGAAATACAATGTATAATAAAAGTAGTCAGGGTGGCCAAACCACACCTAACACAACGAAGCCAACAAAACTTAAAAGAGCCGGCACATAAGCTCAAGAAAATACCAAAGAAACAGACTGAGAAAAACCAGCAGTAAAAGAAACTAAGGCAAAACCCCACTTCGGACCGACACACCACGGAAATCCCCCCATAGATTGTTACCAACCTCCACCACCTTAGCTGGTGGCATCAAGAAACCATCGAAAACAAATTTGTTTCTCGCAGCCCAAAGAGCCCAACTGATAGTCACCCATTGGTGGCGCTCATCCTTCGATAATCTCCAAAAGAGGTAACGTGCAATATGGCTAAAATCAGCCGCCGATACCACCGACTTTTGCAAACGCGGCGACGTCAAAGACCAAACATCCCGGGCATACGGACAACCCCAAAGAGCATGGGAGACATCTTCTTCCATTTGTTGACACACCGGACACACTGGTGTGGATAAAATGTGGCGCTGGAACAAATTTGCTCTAGTGGGAAGGATATTATGATACGCTCTCCAAATTAGATGTTTTGATTTGCCCGGCGTCTTGCTCTTCCACAGCTGGCGCCAAAACCAACGATGATGACTAGAGGTGGAAGACTTAGCCAAAGGAGAAGCAGAACCAAGCCGAACCGCAGCACCATAGGCAGACCGAACCAGTAGTATCACGTCCTCTGACCAGGGGCCCCTCAGTCCATGTGTCACGCCAAACATCCACCGATAAGCCATTCCCAATCTTCCATCGCACCCCATCTATCAACAAATCCCGGGTAACCAGAAAACTCCTCCAAACAAAGGAAGGATTGGAACCCACTTTTGCCGATAGAAAATTACCATGAGGAAAATATTTTGATTTGAAGGTCCGGTGGCTATTAGTAAGGAGCCGCCAGCCTTGCTTCGCGAGCAAAGCCTTATTGAACGCCGCCAAATCCCGAAAACCCAAACCTCCATCATCTTTAGGCTTACACAAAAGACTCCATTGCATCTAGTGAATTTTCCTGCTCTGCCCTTTTGCACCCCACCAGTATTCAGCCACTAAACCATGATTAAACGAATCAATTCTGTTAAATTAACCTTGCGGTCTTTTTCTTCTATTTTTTTGCTCAACAAGGAAATAATTCAATATCGGTATCAGGACTTTACACCTACAATGTATCTTTGGTACATTGAAGTTGTTGGTAAATACTTTTCATCCACTAGTGGGTTTCATAAATTATAATAAAACTCATCTCTTTCTTACTATCCTTTACAAGGGCAATTGATTTAGGCTTCAATGGACCTCGGTTCACATGGTCCAATAAAAGGGTAGGATTGGCAAATATTAAGGAAAGGCTTGATAGAGGTTTTTGTGATCAAGAATGGCAAAGTATGTTCCCCACAGCTGGTGTGAGGCATCTAGGGGCTGTAACTTCAGACCACAGGCCTATTTTGCTGGATTCCCATTTGGACAATTGCAAGATTATTCGTCCTTTCCGATTTGAAGCCATGTGGACTAAAGAGGAGTCTAGTGTTCAAGTTGTGGAGAGGGCCTGGGAAACTCAAGTTGAAGGATCCCATTGCTTTAAGCTGGCCGGGAAACTCAAGAGGGTTAAGCATGAACTTAGGGAATGGAATAAGAATTTCTTTGGCAATGTAAAAGCTAGGATAAAAGAATTGGAAAGTAGAATTGAGGAAGTGAGAGGTCTAGAACCTAATAAAGATAATCTGGAGTTGGAGGCAGCTTTATGCCTTGAACTAGAAGAGTGGTTAGAGAAAGATGAATTAAAATGGAAGCAAAAATCGAGGGAACTTTGGCTCAAAGAAGGGGATCGTAATTCCAAGTTTTTTCATCTGTCCACAGTCATAAGAAGAAGAAGTAATAGAATTAATGAAATCAAAATGGAAGATGGGACTTGGATATATGGTCGTGAACACATTGGTAAGTATTTCATAGATCATTTTAAGAGTTTATATCAATCTGTGCATCCCCAATTTCCCCATGATTTAGATGGATTAATTGAGGCAGCCATCTCAGAAGAAGAAAATGAAAGCATTTGCAGAGTGCCTTCTGGAGAAGAAATTAGAAAAATAGTTTTTGAGATGCACCCTCTCAAAGCCCCAGGGCCAGATGGTCTTTCAGGTATTTTCTACAGACATTACTGGTCAATTGTGGGAAACCAAGTTATAAATGCAGTTCAAAGTTTTTTCCGGGATGGGTGGATGCTGAGAGAATTCAACCAAGCATTTATCACTCTCATTCCCAAAAAACAAGGGGCATGTAATTTTAGCCAATTCAGGCCTATTAGCTTATGTAATTTTTGTTATAAAATTATTTCCAAAATCTTAGTGTCGAGATTGAGGCCTTTACTGGAAAAGCTTATTGATCCAGCTCAAGTTGCCTTTGTTCCAAACAGGTTGATTACAGAGAATGTGGTGTTGGCCCAAGAAGTGGTGCATAGCTTCAAAATCATGAAAAGGAAAAGGGGTTTTCTCGGAGTGAAATTGGATTTCAACAAGGCATATGATAGAATGGAGTGGAATTTTTTGGAGACTGTTCTTGTAGCCTTCGGGTTCAATGAAAAAGTTGTTCATCTCCTTATGCAATGTGTCACTACGGTACAATTTACTTTGCTATTAAATGGGGGAATCTGGGCAAGCTTCCATCCAACTAGAGGCCTAAGACAAGGTGACCCCCTATCTCCCTACCTTTTTATATTGGGAAGTGAAGTTTTGCTAAGACTTATTAATAGAGAAATTCAAGAAGGCAATTTATCAGGTATAAAAATTGGAAATTCTGCCCCTCCTTTAGCTAAGCTTTGTTATGCAGATGATGTGATTTTGATTTGCAAGGCCAAAATGGATGAAGTCAGATCACTGCTGAGTTGTATTGATACTTACTGCACTTGGTCTGGACAGTCAATCAATATTGATAAATCTGGTGCATTCTACTCCAATGGGGTTCATACTCAATTCAAAAACCAGGTCAAGAATGTTTGGGGGCTCAAATCTCTTCCTCAAAATACGAAGTACCTTGGAGTCCCGCTTTTTCTTTCACAGAATCGCAAAAGAGATTTTATTTATTTGAAAGAAAGATTAGAGGACAAAACTAGTAGTTGGAAAAGCAAATCTTTATCTTGGATGGGTCGAGCCACCTTGATAAAATCAGTGGCCTTGACAATTCCAATTTACACAATGGCTGCAATCCAACTTCCTAAAAAGCTTTGTGAAGAGATGGATTCAGTGATACGAAGATTTTGGTGGGCTCCAAGGAAAGAATCTAATCATTTCTATGCTCCTACGGCTTGGAATAATTTGTGTACCCCAATGCAGGAAGGTGGCCTTGGTTTTAGAAAGTTTTGGAATCTAAATCAGGCCATTCTAGCTAAGCTTGCCTGGTGGGTTTTGTCCAAACGAGATAGTTTTTGTGTCAAGATTCTCCATTCCAAATACAAAGTGAGAGGTAATTGGTTAAATAAGTATTCTGGTAGTGTCTCTTCATGGACTTGGAAAAGTATTGAAGGTGTGAAGCATTTGATCTCTTTAGGAGCTTGTTTGCAGGTAGGGAATGGAAATAACATTCTTGTTTGGGAAGATCCGTGGGTCCCGGATTGCTTAAATTTTATTCCCAAGCCAAAAGGAGGTTCTCCCCCAAATAGCAGTTTGGTTGTTTCTCAATTATTTAACCAAGACAGATTGAGTTGGAATGAACATAAACTTCGAGAACTTTTCGATCCTGAAGATGCTCAGGCAATTAGTAGGATCCCTCTGATGTCAATTGATAAACCAGATAAGTGGATTTGGACAAAGGCCAATAATGGAGAATTCAACTTAAAGTCAGCTTATGGGCTCACAAGGAATGTTCAAGATATCAGAGTTTGTGACCCTCTTTGGAAGAATGTTTGGAAGTCCCAATTACATGAAAGATTGAAAATGTTGCTTTGGAGAATAGCCTCTAATCTCCTCCCAACCAAAAATAACCTGGATAGATTCATTAATCCTGTAGATCAATGCTGCCCTCTGTGTGAAATTGAACAAGAATCTATTGTCCACATTTTTGTGTATTGCTCAGTGGCTAAAGCTTGCTGGTTTGGTAGCAGATGGAGTATAAAATCAGAATTTCTAAGCATAAATAATGGTACTCAGCTGGTTAGTTTCATCCTCAACCCTCCAGATAATCTCTTTCAATCCCAAGATGATAGAAAAGAGTTCTCTCTCTTTGGAACATTATTACTAGATGGGATTTGGAGATTAAGAAATAGTGTTGTTTTTTATGGGAACAAGGCCATGCCGGAGGATGTTCTTAAAATCCTTTATAAGTCTTTCCAGGAACATTGGGATGTTAGAAAAATTAAATTTTCAGATGATAGAACTAGAAGATTTTCTTATTGGAGTAAACCAGCTTGTGGTCACATTAAAATTAATTGTGATGCTGCTATAGGACCATCTTATTCTGTTATTGCAATAGTTGCTAGGGATTGGAGAGGGAGTTTGTTATTTGCTCTTTCAAAAAAAGTAAACACCAATATCCCTGTCCAAGCGGAAGCTGAAGCTTTGAGATGGTCAGTATTGATAGCTGTGGATCGAAAGCTGCAGAAGGTAATGTTTGAAAGCGATTCTCAAATTTGTATTAATGCTGTCACCTTGGCAAGTTTCAAACCTCCGTGGAGAATCCATGGTCTCATTTTGGATATTGAAGCTGCAACAAAGCACATCCCAGGTTCTGCCTTTAACTGGGTTTATAGAGAAGCCAATGAAGCTGCTCATCAGCTAGCTAATTG
>OU015762.1:19619779-19689273 GCA_907173295.1 Fagus sylvatica | reverse complement strand
TTTGTTATCCAAATCCAAACAAAATTTTCAATTAACTCAAATAAGTTGCACCTCATGATCATTAATGGGTAGATTGCAAGCTTGACATCGAAAACATTCTGGATGCCAAACGGCATCCATGCAACTCAAATATCGTCCATTGAAAATCTCAGTGTTGCAGCCAGCACAGATCCTACAAGAATTTTGTCCAACAAACAGGTCAGGTTCATTTGACCTCTGTAAAATGCAGAAAATTTCAAAAAAATGAAGAAGTTGTTAAGTATCAAGAGGCATTGTCATCAACTGTTACTACAGAGATCTATGCTCAAATTTTACAAGATATCAACGCAAGCTTCTATTTCCTAGATAAGTTGCTTACAAAAATAACATATTTGTACAATTTAAGTAACATGCTTATGTGTTTCTGTTTCTCCAACAGTTAGATGTTCATTCTTATAACATCTCTTTGTCCATTTAATCTAAAACTAAATCCTAGACCCACTAGTGACTAATAAGTCATAAGCACCATTGTTACTGTTTGCATCTCTAAAAACTTCTATTGTAGGTCAGTCTTGGCCTTCCACAGCTCAACACAAGATCACCAAGTATCAACTCTAAAACAGTTCCTCTTGCAGCTTAGATGTTCGTGTCACCTTTATTTCTGTAAGTTGGCAAGACACCTGATCCAAGAAGCGCAAAGACAAATTTATTTTGATTTAGTCTTATTTAATTTTGGAAGTCAATTTTATTTTTATTAGTCTTTTGAATTTTATTTTAGGTCTTATTAGTTAATTAGGTTATTAGTATTTTTATTCAATTATTAGCTTTCCTAAGTCAACTACAATTAGGGTTTAGTCCTAGTAGTCTATATAAGTGTGTATTGTACTCTTACAGAGACAAGTTTGACTATTCAAGAAAATTTCTCTTGGAATTTTTCCAATGGTCTAGTGCTAACTCCAACCAACCTAGGTGCTCCTGCATCAATTTTGGTATCAAAGTTCGTTGTCCTGGGTCACAACATCTTATTACAATTCAAAGAAGTACTTCAAATTAAAATAAAAGTTGCATTACTCCTCATCAAAATTTTCCTATTCTTTATGTGGCCATGTATGGCAACATGAGAATGAATAAAATACACAGAAGCCAAAGAACAAATGTATCACATCACATTGGCTCTCATTTTAGTATTCCTTCATGCTCTGCTCTGTGGTAAGTCATTGGAAATAAATTAGATATCTAGAAACCTCCAACTGCCATTATAGCCTCAAAGAGATACAAAATCTATCCTTCTCTCTCTCTCTCGACTCAGAAATTATGCTATGTATTAATAGATTAGAGAAAAGTTTAGAGTTAGACTTAGCATTATTTCTAGATGCCTAATATCAAACTAGTTTGCAACACTGTTGAACAAGCAGAAAACTGAAATTTCAGTGTTTGTATTAAGTAGGATAACGCAAGCAGGTATCCCAACATGTTGATTGTTTCTTAAGAAAATGTTTAATAAACTATGGCTAGGTAAGTACAATCTGATGATTCTGACCAACTTGATAATTGAATAAGTTGGTTAGTCCAGAAAATGAAGAAAGTAAAGCAAGAAAAGTATTAAGAAAAATGTTTATATGACTTAAATTAGTTTTCTCAACTCTGATTGAATAGGTAAGATAGCCTCTCACCTGTAGGAAAACAATTTCCACTCATGTTGAAGCAATTAAATTTAACTTTTGTAAAATTTGTAGGAACGTCAGGATTAGAGCAATTACTAACTAGCATACAGGTAGTCATATATGACAGATGACATCATGACCAATATACCTGTATCCAGGTGGAGAGAAGAATGGATAAGATTGAAATATGTTTCCATTATTGTATGGATCCATGTACACACTTTCTTGAAGAGCTCTGGCAAGTTGTTCATCTTCCTCCAATTGAGCTTTAGCAACATGTTCATCTTCCTCAGGTTTAACTTCAGCAAGATGTTCATCTTCCTCGGATATAGCTTCAGCAAGATGTTCATTTTCCTCTGATTGAGAATCATCATCTAAGAAAAATAAGAAAATAAAAGATGAGATTCCACACACCATTTATTTCCTTACAAGTACCTTTTGTATCAGAAAATAACACCTGAAAAAGATTATCATCTATATGGACCCTATCCATATTTGAGTTACGTACTACAGTTTAAGCAGACCATCATTATTCATTATGGCTTTCAAGGAGCCATTTGTACATTCATTTATTCACATTGAATGACTTCAGAAGCATTTGTGAAGCCTGACATGAAGAGGGAGTGCTGAGAAAAAGAGTTCCACTATTCATTTTCATTCAAAAAAAAACCTCGATAAAAGATACTCCCATATTTCAACCGTGCAGGTTCATGATTAAAAATTCTTATAAATACTATTATCAGCACAACAATGTACAGAAATAACAAAAACTTCACTAACATTCTGGCCATTGATCAGTAAAGCGCATTGCAATTTAAGAAGACACGAATACTCCTCCTTGTGTGCATGCTTCCCTTTGATGATGTTTCTGGCCACTTAAATTTCTATTAAGGTTCAAAGTAGTTAAAAAAGAATTTGCTTATTAACAAAGGACTAACAGTTTATTAATCTCCTAGTAGAAATTTTACAATTCCCTGACTTCCGTGTTTGATTTGAAATCTGCTCTTTGCCTAATACACTAATGCTTGGGTTGCAATTAGCTTTCTTACATTATATATTTTCCTAACTTCATGCTAATGGCAGATCTCGCAATCCCACCAAATTTAGTATTTTCACAGATAACATTTTGCTTCCTTTTTTCTTTTACAATCTTGACTGCCATACTCTCCATTTTCCCCCTAATTTTTGTGTGTTAGGGAAGGGGGCAATGGTCTATTTTGTAAATATAATTCCCAAATTCTATTTCTAGATATTCTGCGCAATTACTTAGCCCAAAACTTATCGTAAATGCTTGCAACAAATGAAAGCTGAGAGAAGAATGTGAAATACTGAATATTTAATCCTAGTCTTAGGAAAATTGATGTGATGTGAAACCTCCACAAGAAAAAATTCCTTGGATCTCCTTTTCTACTTTGCATTTACCAGGAAATTTTCCATGTTCTATTTGTTCTCTTATTTTTCATTTACTTCTTCAATATCTTGGTTCAAATAAAATGAATCCTGCTACTTAAAATTAGAGCCCTGATTTGATTTCAAATGATTATATTAAGGCCTTGTTGAGTTGATTTTTTGAATTATTATTTTTAAATTCCAATGATTCTACTTTAATCTCTAACGCTTGATTTCTTTTCCTTTTCTTTGGCTCTACTTCTAATTCTGTGTATACGTTTTAGTAAAGTCCTCATTGCAAATCAATATGATAGTTTGTTTAGTCTTGACCCCCAATCAAATATTCCTGGTTCCACCACTGTGCCTAAATATGTTTTCTAATATAATAGTTGGGTGGTATTGTATACCTTTATGCAGCCATTTATTCCTTGCATTCCAGTATAATTGATTACATTGTTGTTCTTTCATTATAATGATATAGAGGAGGATGGGATCCATACAAAATAGTGCAGCTGAGGATACAGATGCTAGCAATCTGAAACGTCCAGCTGGATCATATATTCTTTTCACGTAAGATACCTCCAATTTATTATGTCTACGCTAATATTAGTTTTAGATTGGTTAAGTGTTTATGTGAGTTCAAAATTGTAATGATTGCTTGTTAGTAATATAATGGTGTTTATTTATGAAAACAAATCCAAAATTTATGATTATTTGTGTTTGTGCAATATGCACCACCCTATTCACGATAATTTGCTCACAAATTTTGTTCATAACTTCAAAATTTTCATAATTGACAAAATGAAGTACAAAATATGTTTACAACCAAAATGAGGCGTTACAAATTCTGTTCACAACCAAAATGAAACATATAAAAATGATTACAAAACATGGTCACTAATATATCATAACTTGAAGTTTACATTTGCCAAAGATTACAAAACATGAACCTAAACTAGTAAAATGGCTTGATTTCGTGAACGGTTTGTTTGCCTCCACTTGCAACACTTCATTGAGAAAGGAAAGAGAGGCACCAACATGACCTTCAATTGCAACCTTCAAATTCAAAACATAACACCATGTGTACCGATTATAATTCAGTTCTCAAGCACACACATATTAGAGACACTGGCATGGATACCCAAGATCTAATGAACATTTACAAATAGAAGGGCATGTCCTTAGAAGTTTATACATTTACATGTGAAATGTATGCATGTGAATTGAATTGACTTAACTGATTATTATTATGCATCACAGCTTCATAAGAAGCAGAGTTTTGAAGCACCAGTATGAAATACAGCGGAGCAGGAACTGCCTTTGAAAATTTAATAAACCCCAGCAGTTCTGCACTTGAACGGCCAGTAACAGTTCTGCAAGATTTCTCCAATGCCACTTTCAGGGCCTATTGGACACTCAAAAAGATTAATAGTTTAGAAGAAGACAGAGTAACAAGGCAATCTAAAAAACTAGTATTTTTCAATACATACGTTGTAAAACAGACTGTGGCTCAAAAAGTTATACTTGTCGAGAAGCTCAATTATTTTTCTGACGAGGACCTGAGGGCCACAAAATTAGATCAATCATTAACCTTTCTCACCATTCCTAAAAATCCAAAATGTACAAGTTCGAAGATTTACCTGTTCCTGCAAACCAGCCCCATTTGCAGCCTGCAGAAACATGGTAATTAAGAGTTGGCACCAAAATTAACAACTAAGAAACAGAGATGGAAAGCCGAAAATCTGTATGTTATAAAGCTGTTGAAGAATTTTTTTTTACGAAGCTTTTTACACAATAACCAGTGAAGAGAAAGAACACCAATAATGAAAATGATATGCTAAACTTGCAACAACTAGTATCACATAAATCCAAAAATAAATACTTCAATAATGCACTATGTGACAAAATATAATGAACTTATACTACCAATTCAGGCTCAAAATCAAATGCCAAAAGAATCACCACAAAATCTGAAAAACGAATATCATGACAGGAACATATAAATAGCTATCCCATCATTAAATCATTTCATTCTATATTGCAATAACTGGTCCCTTTTTTTCTGTTCTCTATGTAGTACTTCTGAAAGTAAAAGAAGTTGCAATAACACAGTACTTCACTAACAGAGTATTCCATATTTAAAAAAAGATTCCTACTTATTTGTAAAAACCTCAAGTGGAGAGTGTCATTTATACAAACCTCAAGAGAGAAAAGGGTCATTTTGTCCATAGTTCGGGTAGGAATAATTGTTTAAAATGGAATATTCCGCTAAGTCAAGCAAGTTATGGACTTATTTGTCTCATTTATAGAAAACTCAAAGGGGAGAGTATTATTTATTCAAATGTTTAGGAGAAGAGTATCATTTTGAAAAAACTCAAGAAAGGTTGGTGTAATTTACCCTAACAAAAATCAATTATACCCAACACATTACTAACTACTCTTACAGACTACAAGAATAAACTTAAGCTTTCTAGTTCCAAGATCGGTTGAAACTTATTGAAGAATGTATATGCAACAACAATTATGTCCTGCAAAACTCCATGCCTGCATGGAAACCTCTTGGTTGACAATCATTCTTCAAATAAAGTCCAGCCTATTAAACTACCCTTTCAAAAGGCATCGATGCTTAATTCCTAATAGCCAGCCAGTCAGAGTGACCAGTAGCAAAAGTGATATTTGCGACTAGAGAATTCTTGATCACAAGGCAATTTATGTACAATGACTAAATAATAAAAGGAATACAAAACTTGTGAGCCATTATGATAACAAAGTTCTTAACCTGACTACTTGCTGCATCCTCAACCTGTTGCACCAGGGCTGTACCTTCAGCAGTAACATGCTACAACAGGGAAACCATAAAGAGTATCAGCATCAATAAGTAATGAAATGAACTTCTGCAAGATTCGTTGTGGATATAAAAATGAATGTAAGAAGGAAACAACTGACCTGCATGAATATAGTAGAAAAAACAACCAAGCCGTTAGGTATTTTACGGTAAAGTCTGTACATTCTAGAAAGATCCTCCACCTTTAACAAGGTAAACAGCATAGATTAAGCATTACTTTCATATCAAAATACATGAAAAAAAAAGAAAAGGAATATTGCCAAGCACAAGATTACCGAGAGAAGTACCTTAATAATCTCTCAACACAAACACAGCATCCAGAATCCTCCTTCTTGAGCAGTTGCTTTGCTTTGCATTAACCACCAACTCATGTTGACATCTATGTTGACCACATTCTACAAAATAGACCAAACACGAAGCTATAAATAAAATAGACAAGAACAGCAGACAATCTTCATCAGAAAGTAATGATAATATTTCCTAACTTCTTCTTCTTTTGATAGTCACAAATCGTTTGACTTGTAATTAACATTATATGTGAGGTATTTGTTCTGCACACTGGTTCATTTCTATATTATTATCTCACCATATGGAGGACGTGTTTGTAACAACTTAAAAATGCAAAATGATAAATGTTTTCCAAGAATTTCATAATGCTCCTTAAACTTACCATTTTTTTATATTCTAAAAATCTATATAAGAAAACGTCTGCAAATCAATTTGAGCCATGAGTAGTGTTTTCATGGAATTGAAACCTCAGAGCTCAAGTAAAGCAATTACAAAACCAGCAAACTGAGATGGCTCATACCTCAATTACAAAACCAGAAAAACAAAAACCAGCAAAATTTAACCCAAATCAAAACTGCCCCTAGAAACCAATACAAATTGAATCACTCATACCTCAGATTTTGTGCAGGTTCCTCTCCGATCCACTCGGGTTTCTCAGATCTTGGACATCGGTTCATTCTCCTTGGAGTTCCTCTCAGTTTCGTTCATGAAATGGCTCGTGATTCTCGGTCTCTCTCACTCGTCGATGGAGAGGCTCCTCGTGGTTCAGTGGTTCTCGATCTCTCTCACTCGGTCGACGGCTCGAGTTCAGGTCCCACTCGTGATGGCTCTCTCACTCGGTGGCTCTCGGTTCTCTCTCACTCGGTCTGAGTCCGATGTCACCTCGAAGAGGTCGTGGGTGATGGTGGACGGTAAGGCTGAGGTGGAGAAAGGGTGAGGAGGAGGAGGAGGAGTAGATGAGAAAAGAGATGTAACAGCCAGGTGAGAGATTCTGGGTACCATTTGATTTGGTACTGTTTAATTTTAGGGTTCTTAGATTCTGGGTACCATTTGATTTGGTACTGTTTAAGGCTGAGTTTAAACGTTATACGAAGATTTTAGGGTTCTTAGATTTTGGGTACCATTTGATTTGGTACTGATTAATTTTTCTAATATTATTAATTAAATAAAATAAGTATTAACCAATAGGATAGTAGGTACCATCAATTGTGATGTATTTATGAAGGTAATATTATCTAATTTTTTAGTATGGTATATATTTTTTTTTAAAAATTATGGTACCAATTAATATGATGGTAAGGTACTATTATATGTGATATTAGTACAATTAAATGTGATGTTAGTACCATAAAATATGATGTTGGTACCATAAAATATGATACAAAATTAAGGTACAAACCAATGTGATGTTAGGTACCATCATATGTGATGTAAGGTACCATTATATGTGAGGTTGGTACCAGGTACTATTATTGTGATGAAGGTACTATCATATGTGATATTTGGTACCATTACATGTGATGTTGGTACTATAAAATGTGATACAAAATTAAGGTACTAACCAATATGATGTTAGGTACCATTATATATGATGTAAGGTACCATCATATATGATATTGGTACCAGGTACCATAATTATGATAAAGGTACTATTATATGTGAAGTGAATAAAGGTACTAAATAATGTGATGAAGGTACTATTATATGTGATATTGGTACCATCAAATGTGATGATGGTACCGTTAATGTGATATTTTTGTGACCTGTTATAGCAGGTTACCAATTTGGAGGTACGGTACCCACGTGGGTACCGTAGAATGATCCTTGTAATGGGTTGTACACTCAATCAACGAAGAGGATCTCTTAAAGTGGCCTTAACAAGAAATGAAAGACAAATGAGCAATAATGAAAGATACGTGGACAGTGAAAATTGTGAAATACACATTTCTTCTTCATTTCATGCTCAAGAAATAGAGAAAAAGATTTCTTCTTCACCGCGTGGACAAAATAGCATTGCCCAACTTCCTTAACAAAACACATGACCAATGGCCCACCAATAAAACATTCTTTGCAGTTTGCAGTAATTTTTCTCGATGTCAATGACTTCGTATGGTGACTTTATTTTTTGTTTTTCTGGCAGTGGCTCGACTTTATCGTGTGAATGGACTTATGGAACTTGGATTATTTTTTCCTAAAAAAAAAAAAAAAAAAAAAAAAAAAAAAAAAATAGGAGATTATTTAAATTGTGACCCCACAATATGTGATTTATTTAAATGATTTAGGGTGGGTTTGGGTTAACTGTTTGAAAATGTACGTTTTTTAAAAAGTGCGTTTTTTAAAATGTGTATTTTGAAAACACGATTTTGAAATCACAATTTAGCGTTTGATAAAACTAATAAAAAAGTATTATTTCTGTCAATTGAGCGTTTGAATAATTTTAGTCTAAAATGTCTGTTTTTCAAGTATAAATGACTAAAAAATATTTACTATACTGTTAAGTTATAATGTCATTTTTTAAATGTTGTCAATATTACAAATTGTAATAATAATAATAATAATAACAATAATAATATTTTCTTGACAACTACTATCACCTCCTTCGTCTGCATTGTACAAAATAAAACAATGTACAAAATATAAAATATTCACCTCACACTTTTATAAATTGTTTTCCTAAATCACACGTACACATACATAGCACACATACATTTTTGCCTTACTTAATGTTCTTTCTTATTCTTTTAAATTTTTTATTTATTTTTTTAAAATTCCATCCCATCAAATACATCACATGCCTTACTTAACGTACCTTAATGTTCTGTCTTCTTCTCTTTACTTTTTAGTTAAATTTTAAATTTTTTTTGGTTAAGTCCCATCCCACCAATTACCAAAGCCTCCAGAGTCCAGAATCTTCCAATCTCTCCCACTCCCACTCCCACTCCCCCCTTGGTTTGCCTTTTGTTTAGTCTATTTATTTTTTGGCCTTTTGTTGAAGACTTGAAGCTTTTTCCTTTGTAAGTTTTCTCATCTTCTCTTTACTTCCCCCCTTCCCTCTTACTTCATCTTTTACTTTTCTTGATTTGGTTAAAGCCCAGTGGCCACAGTTCTCTCAAAGTTCAGTTTCTTATCTTTATTTTTGTCTGATATAAAATCAAACTTGTTAAAAATTTGTTACAAACCTTGAATTAAAATTGTTAATCTAACTTTGAACTTCAAAATAATGTGTTTGGTCCGAATTATGCCTTAATGATAAAGGACTTTTTTCCATATAGCACCAAGCAAAATATGAAGGATAAAGTAAAATTGTAAATTCAACAAAATAAATACATAGATATTTATCATTAAAGGTTACAAAGTACAAGTATAATAAGAACAATTTACAAACACTAATGAACACACTTTAGATCACAATGGATCTCTTGCACATGGGTTGTGGAAGTTGAGTTGTCGAGAGAGTCTTCACTACAAGAAAATAGGTTCACGGCAACAAAACCTTTTCGTCGCACAAAAGTCTCAATTTTGTCGCTTGATGTACCAGGCGGCGAAATAGTACATTAGGCGACAAAAATCGTTTCGTCGACTAATGCTGGTCACCGAATAGTCTTGGTGACGAAATATTTTTGTCGCCTAATACTTTCAACATTTAGCAACGAATGTTTTCGTCGCCTATTAATTTCGTCCCTAAATAGTATTTGGCGACGAATTTATTTTTGTCGCCTAAGGATCATTTGTCGACGAAACATGGATCGTCGCCCAAAAAACTATAAGCGACGAAGCTTATTTTTGTCGCCAAATAATCTTTGAAGAATAAACCTTCTTATTAATAGTCAAAAAGATGGTTATTTCTATCAAATAACTACCTATCAAAAACTACTTTTGGTGGTTTATTTTTAGGAAAATTACTACTCCCAATAGTTTGGAGATCATGACACATGTCATCCACATCAGGAAAGTTATTGGTGGTTACATCATACCATTAACTTCCTCCATAAAAGTTGTAAATAATGACACATGTAAATAGAAATTACAAATAATTTTATTTCTATATAAATTACACATATAATATGGCTACCAATTTAATATATTATGGTGGTCAATATTATATATATAACACTATATAATAAAATTATTTTTATGTGTAAACACATGCCCCCCTCGTCCATTTAGATGATGTTTAGGAATCTAAAATGGACGATAGACAATTTACTTCATATAGCAAAAATTGGTTGGTATTATCAAATTTTTGAATTTGATCAACCATTTTAACAAAATTTTAAGATTATGAGATCCACATATCCATAATGGGTGCTCAATTTCAAAGACAATAATAGAAACTTGGTTTGACATCCACCAATTTTCATATGTTTTGTCTTCAAACAAGAACATCGAATCTAATGGCTTATTTATATCCATTGATTCTTTGGCATTTTCTTGCCATTCTCCAAGAATAAAATCATAGGACATTTGTTGCCCCACAAGTTTTAATTCTTGAGTTAAATCATTAGTGAATTTTTCATCACTAAACTCTTCATCTTTGGCAAGTTGATCATTATTTTCCATAGAAAAATCATTTTTCTCAAGATTAACTTCACAAGACATTTCATGCCCCCCTAGTATTAATTCTTGAGTTAGAATAGATTTTTCCTCAATCAATGTTTCATCTTTGAAAAATTGATCGGTATTTTCCTTAGATTCCACCTTTGGTGCAAAAATTTTTGTAGTTCTTGCCCAATAATGGATTTTTCTCCATTTCATTCAAGATTAGATTCATTAGACATTTCATCCCCATTAAATTCTAACACTTGATCATTAATGGATTGGTCATATTGATCATTTTCTATTAGATGATCATGGCCATATTGTTGTGGGAAGATATTTTTCGGTGAATTTCTATAAAGATATTGATATGTCTCATGGTAATCTTTCCATAATTCAACATTTTTTTCACATAAATATTGAAGAATGTGAATTTGATACCATAGAGCACTAATTTGTAAAAGAAATTTGGCCTCATTTTCTTCAATTAGTTCATAAATTTCACCAAGTAACAATCTTCCATCCTTACAATACTGTGTTGACATGTAATGATTAATATCTCCCACACCGGTCGCCAATTTGTTTGATATAAAATCAAACTTTTTCAAAGTTTGTTACAAACCTTGAATTAGAATTGCTAATCTAACTTCGAACTTCAAAATGGCGTGTTTAGTCCGAATTATGCCTCAATTAAGAAGAACACACTTTAGATCACAATGGATCTCTTGCACATGGATTGTGGAAGTTGAGTTGTCGAGAGAGTCTTTAAAGAATAAACCTTCTTATTAATAGTCAAAAGGGTGGTTATTTCCATCAAATAACTACCCATCAATAATTACTTTTGATGATTTATTTTTAGGAAAACTAGACAATAACCCGTGCGATGCACGTGATTTTTTTAAAATATTAAATTTATTTTTTTCTAATTATTTTTTTCTATGAATTTGCAATTCTTTAATTTTTTCTACAATTATTTTTTTTTTAAATTGTAAATTAAAACCATTCGAATTTTTTATTTTTTTATTTATCATGAAATTGGAAGGAATGACATGTTTTGTACCATATATAATGTTTTTATTGGTACTTCATATGTTTATTTTAATAATGTAATTACTAATTAATTTAAACCCCATTGTATTAATAGGTGGTAGTCTTTCATGACAAATTATTTTTGCTAAACATATGAATTTATTGCTTGCCCTTAATTGTAGAGAGCTTAAGCATCGTTCTTTTGACGCTTTGTCCTTTCAGTGCTGGTATCTCCTCCATTGTTTTGCTGGATATGTCTTGATGAATCTTTATGAGTAGTATAGCCTTTGTTCCCTTTGTTTTTTTGGACTGCAGTGTAATCATCTTCAGTATACTCAATTTGTAAGACATGGTTGTCTTCCTGCATCATTTTATTATTATGTTAATTTTTTTGTGACTTTATAATTGTTATTAATTTTGTTTACCCGATATATATGCACAATTAGTTTGGCATTGTACCTTTTTCTTTCCTTTTATTTCTTCTTCTGATTCATAGACCTTTGTGGCTGTGTAATTTTGAAGCCCATCGTGGCTATTATATTCATTAAGTCGTATTTCGAAGACATAATTTCTCCCTTCCAGTTTCTTTAATTCTTGTGGGATCTCTTTGTCATCTGATTCCTGCATCATTATTGACTTCATATTTTTTAGAAATAATTATAAATAATTTGACACTCTTTTTTTCAATTTTTTTTTAATTTATTTATAATAAATTTAATCTACCTCTGCATGTGTTTCAGCAATCTCTTTTGCAGTTTTATGCACAATTTTCTTTGCTTCATTGTCAAATAGAACGAAAGTTGTAGTTCCTGTTTCGTCTGAGACTTGAACTTGTAGTCTGTACCTGAATAACAATAATTTTAATAATCATATAATATCTTTTATCGCTTTAGTTTCCTTTAGTTTTCATATATTTTTTTCCCAAACGACGTAATTCACAATATCATTGTTACTCACCTTGGTATAGGGTATTTTCGTTCCAAATCACATTTTGGACACCAAAATGTTCCATCTTTGGGCCATACTTTTTTGTTACATAAAAAACATGAAGGGTACTGCCATCCAAATGAGCCATCAACGTTTTCAATTCTTGCAGCACATATGAATTCAAGTTCCTATATTTCAACATAAAATGAAGTTTAAATAATTTTTCCTTTTTAATTCTCTATTTATTAATTTTTTATTGTTTTGTATTTACTAAAATTGAAAGGAAATTTATTACCTCACTATTTGATTCCCATGTAATTGATTTGATCTCGGCAATTGTTTTCTTGTTTGATGTAGTAAGTTGCTTTAGGAGCTCCTTACTTTTCTTTTGTGTTATTATTTTTGGTCAGGAAAATAAAGTGAGAAAGAACATAACAATAACACATGACAAAGAAAGAGTGCATTAACAACAATTTATAACCAATTGAACATACATATTTTAAAAAAATATATATTAAAAAAAACGTTATGTGTACTTTAGTTAATATATTCATCAAGAGACTGATAAGATACCATAATCCCACTTTACTCTATAAATTTTACATATATGAATTAAATCTTTCTCATTGTATTTCCAAAAACTTTAATTCATAAAACTTAACGAAGAGGCTAAGGAAAGATCTACCAAACTAAAAAAAGACACAATAATAGTGACACTATCATCATTAAGATTTTGTAAGTTACGATTACCAGCCACTTGTAATCGTTCAGGGATGAAAATACACTATCATCATGAAATAAAGAAACAAAAACAACTAACTCATTGGTAAATACCACTTCATTATGATCAAAACACATCAAACACAAATACGAAACTATGAATAAAAATAAATGATGTACAAATACAATATATTTAGAATTTAAATTTTTAAAAGGAAAATACAATTTAAAAGAAAACTAACCTTCAGAGGGGAAATTACGAACAAAGTTTCAAAAGACAAACTTTACCAGGAAAACCTTACATGCAAAACAAATGTTAAATAGAATTCTTTTAGATATGTCCTTTCATTATCCCTTGAATAAAAACGGAATCATAGTAATTTGTGACCTTCCATTATCAATTTAAAAAATGTCTCAGTCTGTTTGCAATTTGGAAACGTAATGGACAAATGACAGTTTGCATATTTTATTTATTTATTTGTATAAATACATTTTTACATTAATTTGCAAAAGCCTTGGAATGTTAGTATTCAATTTCTGTGATTACATAATTATTAGGCCTAATGAAATAAACATTATTTTAATTTATTTTGTAAAGTTTGAAATTAAATAATGATTTAAACCTGTCCATAACCATTCTCGTTAAGGGTTTTCAAGCTGATATATATGAAACTAATAGGATTTGCATGTGTAATTAAAAAATAAAAAATAAAATAAAATAAAATTATGCACACTAAAAAGAATTCATTAATATTTTCAAGTCTTTCAATCTTACCTACGTATTTTAACTTTTGTCTATATATATAGTTCCAATTTTATTTTCACTGTTTTTTCCAAATTTCGCCAATGTGATGGTCATATAGTGGAAAAATGAAATATGCATACGTAAAAAGGTACAACACTACCAGTTGTAGTAATCGTTAATTGTGTTATGGGATTAAACTGTTTGTATTCTTCTAATTGGATATGATTAAAAACAATTTTATCAATTTCATAAAAATAAAACATTAATAATAATTAAAAAAATAGAATAGCATTTAGTAATGGGAATATTGCATCACTGCAACTGTTTGGCCATTTTATACATTTCGAGATCAACAGAGCATCTCTTGCAAGTAACAACAAATTCTTCATCACCAAAAGGAAAAGTCCCATTACGATTCCAATGGCCTACTCCTCTTTTTTTGCAGGCTTGTATGTTGGGCATTTCATAGTGTGCACTTCCAAAAGTGAGTAATTGAAGATTTTTTCGGCAAGCTCTTATTCTATGCTTGCCATGTTCATCATCTAAGACATGGAGGAGTTTGTTTATGCCTTCAACGTTTGACTCACAAAGAAGGGCCACTCCATAGGAATACGTAGCATCAAGATCACCATCTGCAACGGCCTCTTCCAACATAGCTTTCCCAGTAGATTTTTGATCATGATTAAAGTAAGCAAAACACCCAATTATGAATTTAGCTTGTGAGTTTCCTGCTAAGTAACATTTGATTATCAGTCTCTTCGTTTGTTCTGGAAAGAATTGTGGGTGATGATAATGGTTAGATAGGTTCATTTTTTTAAGAACCAATCTATCTTCGGTCAAATAGTTGAATTTTTTACAGCTGTAAATAAAAAAGAAAAGAAAAAGTTAGCACATTATAATATAATTTAAAATAATAGTTAATAATAAGGAAATAATATATTTAAAAATAACCTTGTCTTAATGCTTCCAAGGCAGGTTTGACATTCGTTCCCCACCCTTGAAAAAATGTCAACCAAAATATCCTCGGGAAGATTCCTTATAGGTCTCATTTCCTATGAAAGACATAAAAAGGAAAAACTGTATTAACAAAAAATTTAAAATAGATAATTTCTGAAAAATGTAAACTCTACACGTATGGGAAGAAATCTAACTATCCAAGAAAACATACACACGTAATTATAGCAATTAATATATTGGTAATTTGATTGCTTACTAAAAATACATTTCTTTAGAAAAGTTCCCCTAATAGGACATATGGAATCGAAATATTAGGAATTAGATTTGAAAACAAATTAACATAGCTAAGGAAATATACCTGTTGTAGTGTGAGAACCAAACTTGAAATCACTGATTTTTTTTAATAGCACCTTGCGTAAGTCTGATGATTGTGTCTGTAATAGCAGCCTTTTTGTAGTTGTTAGTAAAAACCAAATTGATGGGTTAGAAAGCGAAGAGACAAACTTATTTTCTTTTAATTTTTATGATAATAATTAAAAAATAGAAACTGTTAAGGCAAAACCAAATACACATTTCAACTGTAAACAACAAAAGGACTGCATAGATTTCTTTTAGATATGTCCTTTCATTATCCCTTACAAAAAATTCCCGAAATTTTTATTTTGTATATAAGTAAAAAAATGAGATAATAGTTGGGCCGTTTTTTAAATAAGGATTAATTGGACATATTTGAAGGGATTAATCGGAGATATTTAAGAGCAATATCTCTTTTTCCCACATCAAATGTCTATCATACCAAGCAATCATTAACTAAAATCAATGGACTGATGGGAGTGCTTAAACGTTTTCCATTTAGATTAAATTCTTTCTATAATTAAACGTTTATAAAAAAATGGAAATCTATATATATTTAGAAGCAACAATCTTGATTAAATATTTTAAAATTGTAAATATATATGTTGGACGGTTTAAGAATGTTTAAAAAAAAAAAAGCCTTTGGACAACTATATATGTTGGACGGTTTTAGTAACTTGGACAACTATATTTACAAAAAAGAAAATGGCATTTTTAAAAAAAAAAATTTTAATAAGGGGAAATAGTGTATTTATGTATTTAATAATAGGCTTAAACGTTGTCCATTTAGAGTAAATTTCTTTCTATAGTTTGTAACAAAATGGAAATCTATATATTCAGAAGCAACAATCTTGGTAAATTATTTTAAAATTGTAAATATATATGTTGGACGGTTTAAGTATGTAAAAAAAAAAAAATTCCTTCGTGACTTTTAAAATAAGGAAGGAAACGAATATGATATTAAATGCGGCGTCATTTTGGGAAAAACATAAATGCCCAAAACGACGTCGTTTTGGGACCTGCCTTGTATAATTATATTTACAAAAAAGAAAATGGGAATTTTTTTTTTTAATAAGGGAAAATCGTGTATTTAATAGGCCACATTTAAGGGCATAAAGTGCATAACGGGTCAAATAAGTGGATAATTAAAAGTCTATTTATATTCAATACGTGACATTTTATAATAAGGAATGACATTCAATGCGTTGATAACCTTGAATGCGTTGTCCATTTAGAGTAAAACATTCAATGCGTTGTCCATTTAGAGTAAATTCTTTCTAGAATTAAGCGTTTGTAAAAAAATGGAAATCTATATATTCAGAAGCAACAATCTTGATAAAATATTTTAAAATTGTAAATATATATGTTGGTCGGTTTAAGTATGTAAAAAAAAATTCCTTTGTGACTTTTAAAATAAGGAAGGAAACGAATATGATATTAAATGCGGTGTTGTTTTGGGAAAAACATAAATGCACAAAACGACGTCGTTTTGGGAACTGCCTTGTATAATTATATTTACAAAAAAGAAAATGGCAATTTTTTTTTTTAATAAGGGAAAATCGTGTATTTAATAGGCCACATTTAAGGGCATAAAGTGCATAACGGGTCAAATAAGTGGATAATTAAAAGTCTATTTATATTCAATACGTGATAAATACGTGATTCTATTTACAGAAAAGTAAGTGACAATATATATATATATATTTTAATTAGGAAAAGTCGTGTATTTAATAGGCCACATTTAAGGGCAGAACGGGTCAAATAAGTGACAATTAAAAGCTTATTTATATACAATACGTGGCAAATACGTGGCTGTGATTGCCAAATAAGGTGTGACTTGTCAAGCAATGGAAGCTACAAACCTTCACAAATGGCAGAGATTCGGCATAGGCTTCTACTTTAATATATAATAGATATATAATGACATTCAATGCGTTGATAACCTTGAATGCGTTGTCCATTTAGAGTAAAACATTCAATGCGTTGTCCATTTAGAGTAAATTCTTTCTAGAATTAAGCGTTTGTAAAAAAATGGAAATCTATATATTCAGAAGCAACAATCTTGATAAAATATTTTAAAATTGTAAATATATATGTTGGTCGGTTTAAGTATGTAAAAAAAAAAAATTCCTTTGTGACTTTTAAAATAAGGAAGGAAACGAATATGATATTAAATGCGGTGTTGTTTTGGGAAAAACATAAATGCCCAAAACGACGTCGTTTTGGGAACTGCCTTGTATAATTATATTTACAAAAAAGAAAATGGCAATTTTTTTTTTAATAAGGGAAAATCGTGTATTTAATAGGCCACATTTAAGGGCATAAAGTGCATAACGGGTCAAATAAGTGGATAATTAAAAGTCTATTTATATTCAATACGTGATAAATACGTGATTCTATTTACAGAAAAGTAAGTGACAATATATATATATATATTTTTAATTAGGAAAAGTCGTGTATTTAATAGGCCACATTTAAGGGCAGAACGGGTCAAATAAGTGACAATTAAAAGCTTATTTATATACAATACGTGGCAAATACGTGGCTGTGATTGCCAAATAAGGTGTGACTTGTCAAGCAATGGAAGCTACAAACCTTCACAAATGGCAGAGATTCGGCATAGGCTTCTACTTTAATATATATATATATATATATAATAACTACTCTCAATAGTTTGGAGATCATGACACATGTCATCCACATCATGGAAGTTATTGGTGGTTACATCCTACCATTAACTTCCTCCATGAAAGTTGTAAATAATGACACATGTAAATGGAAGTTACAAATAATTTTATTTCTATATAAATTACACATATAATATGGCTACCAATTTAATATATTATGGTGGTCAATATTATATATATAACACTATATAATAAAATTATTTTTATGTGTAAACAATTCCCCCTAAACCCCAGCCCCATCTCACCACATCAAATCAGCTTGCGGAATACGGTGGTTGAAATGGTTCAACATCCTTATGATTTTTTTCCAAATTTTTTTGTGTATCATATTCCTACATCTACATCTTGATTAGAATTCTCTCTCCGGGGAAGGTATTGGGGCACACAGAGAAGAAAAATGAGAGAAATAAGAGGGGGCTTCACGTTTATACTTGGGGGTATTTTTGACATTGCTGAGAGTATTTGTGGTAAATCACCCTTTAAAAAATGCGGAACCTCTCCTAGAATTCGCGTTCTGCAAATGTAAAAATTTTTAAAATACATGCCTTTTGGAAATCACAGCACCCCACCTTCAATTTCAAAACACGCGTGTTGGAAAATGCAATTTTAACTAATGCTGGGCCAAACATATTAATTTGTGTGTTTTTAATTTAAAACGCACGTTATCTATGAGGTAATGCGGGGCCAAACCCACCCTTAATAAGATATGGTTTAAATAGATTTGAATGATCTTAAAAACTATCAAATAATAGATTGAGAATACTTGTCTAACTTAATTTGAAAGAGAACTTTATTCTTATAAAATATATAAGCTAGGGTGAGGTGGTTCCCACCACTCCTGTACTTAAAACAAGTTAGAACTTAATCCTAAGTTTAGTTTAGTTTTTTTTTTTCTTTTTTTCTTTTTCTTAGATGTCTGGGCTAGCGTTCCGAAAATACCTACACCTAAACTAATCCTAGGGGACATGCAGCACCTTACTAGCACGTGTACCACGATAGGCGCATGCAACACCTGACTAGCACGTGTAACACGATAAGCACATAGTTTTGCCTTGGGTAGATGGCCCTAAGGGGACTCGAACTAGTGACCATTGGGGAGCACACCCAAGGCCGGACCAATTGAGCTACCCTATGAGTTTAATTTAATCCTACATTTAAACATAAGAAGATGCATACTTAAAAAGAGTTAGGACATAATCCTAAACATCATGGAAAGTAGTTGATCTATTCCAAACATGATCTTGTCCTCCTATTTCCGTTTATTAACCTTTATACCAATGGTATTCAGGATGGAACAAGGAGTGTGAGTCGTGAGTCATAACCCTTTTAGGGTATGTTTTAATTTAATATGTCAATTTACTTTATTGCCAATTTATATAATTGTACTTCTATACACTTAATTTTTAGATAACATAAGACAATAAAAATGAAAATAAGTTCATCCAAATTTCAAACAAACAATCCAATTCATTACCTTCCTATTCCCGGTGTGAATCAATAAATGCATTGCTAATTTGCTATTTTTCAAAGTAAAATGCTATATCACTAGTTTTGTTTTATTTACAAACAAAAAATGCTATTCCCCTTGTTTTGGTTAAAAAAAAAAAAAAACAATAATTAGGGGATAAGAATTAAGGATCCTACCTAGCCTAAACTAAGAGAAGGTATCTCATGCACAAAGAGACCTCATTCAAAGTTACTGCAATCTTAAAAAAATAATAAAATAAAATAAAAATTAGTGTGACCCTACATGAGACTCTTATCTAGTGGGCAAGGGATCATCTCCATCTCAAATTTATCCATTTAATGGTTCATATTGGATATTACAAATCTAAAGGTGTATCTAGTGTCATGTCATTTAAAATTTTAAATGACATGTCACTCTATACATGGTCAACCCTAAGAAATAAAAGCTTAACTGTGAAAATTCTAATAAAATGGAGACTATATAGAGTGCATTTTGATGCGCTTTCCAAATTGTTTATCTGCTAAAAGTAATGTAGAAATAGAGAGTTTTGTTATATTTTTGGTGAAGCCCGCCAAAATAAGTACAAGAATTGGCTTTCTTTGGGCATGCGAAATGCACTAGTTTCACCACTAACTTCGCTTCATTGTTCTAAATTATAAAAAGTGTCAATCCTTTAATGGATTAAATTTATCAATTTTGGTTGTTTCGGCCGGAACAACCCTAAAATTCCATTTCATACAAAGAACCTCCTATCCCACATCAAGCTGAATTTTCAGTCCATTCCAACCTGTTTTGCGAAATTCCAATTGGTATATAAGATTCGGTCTATATGCTTTTAACCTTATTCTTTTTTGTCATTATTCCTTTTTATGCTTTTATATATATATATATATATATATATATATATATATTTTTATATATATATAATTTTCTTTTTTTCGTTTTAGCTTTTATTAGGATGTGCATGGGTCGAGCTCTAACCCATCCCAACCTCATCGAGTTGAGAAATCTCCAAACCAACTCGTAAGGATCAAGTTAGGCTGGGTCGTTGCCCCGGACCTAATAAAAAAATTGAGTTTCATTTAACTATTCATTATTCTTTTCTTTTTTATAAGTAAATTATATTGAAACAAAGTACCAAGCTAGGAAATATAACAGCACAAACAAAGCCCAGAAAAACAACAAGGGCAGCAAAAAGTACAAGGAAAAACAACATACAAAATAACATAAAAATCTAAATCAAGGAAATTGCAGACATCTAGAAGAACAATAAGAGCTTTTGTAGCCAGTGTAGATTAACAAATGGCAAGCGGGCAAACCGAAGAAACAATCTTCAACCGCGCGGATGGTTGGGTACTCGAATCGTTTAAACCATGGCACCGGGGCATATGCGATTCAAGCACAGGGGCACACAACAATTAAGTGCTTAAAGAGATCTAACCTCAAACAAGGAGGAGAGATCATGAAAGACTCAGATCTGAATCTCTCAAGGGGGATAGCTCAAGTTGGATGAAACCCCCACACCACTTGCCAAAGGGACGAATCGTTTATATTCAATATAATGAATATAATTTACATAATTGAGCCTAATATTCCAATTTTGTTAAAACTAAGTCCCAAAATATCAAAATAAAGCAAATTAATATATATATATATATATATATATATATATATATATATATATAATTATATATATTTATATAGTTAAAAAAAAAAATAAAAAAAAATCAAACTTTAAAATCAAACCCAAAACACCTCTTTTGTTTTCTTCATTTTCTTTCCGACCTCTCTCTCGTAAAGAATCGACACCCACACTCGCGACAGAGCAAGCCGCAGCTCCTACTTCGCCGCCGTGAAAATACATTTGAGTTTGGGTGAGGGGTCTACTGTTTATTTCATTTTTATAGTTTCTACTTACTTTCTATTCAGCTTTTGAGTTTGGGTTTTGACTTTTGAGCTTCATTCAACTAATGAAGTTGTTAGGGTTTGAATTTTGAGCTATTGTGTATAATTTTTCAATTTGCATTTGAGTTAAAAACAGAGTCCATACAATGTGCTATTAAACTATGTGATGATAATTTGAATGTGCTATTCTTTGATTTGGAATTGATAATTTGATATGCTATAAAACTAAACTCTCGTAACATTACGCCGGAATAGACTGGTACTGAAATATTCCATTGCAATGTACAAACCGGAATGATTATTTCTCTGTCCTTGGCTTGCTGGCATGGTGAATTGTGAGCTTTCTTTATAAGTGACAATTCTTTTGGGCTTCCCGAATTCTCAGCCATGTGGAGATCACCTACAATGTCTTTTCTGGTGAGTTTCTGCATCTCTATTCCTCATTCTTTCTCACTTGTTTTTGCTATACCCAATTTTTCATTCTATTACCAGGACTTAAAAAAATAAAATAAAAAATTATTTGTGATTTTGGGTCCTAGTGGTGATTTGCTTAATTTGAAATTTCCTACAGCTTCACCGCTTAGCTCAGCGCGGAGCAGTCCGTGCTCAATCTTTGAACTCCAGTTACAGTACCATGTTGTTACAGCAATCTCAGATATCTAACCAAAGTAGTACAAAAGATATGGCATCATTTCAGGTATCTAAGATTTTAGCATATGAAAATTTGCTTTTATATATATTTCTCATTTGAATTACTTGTTACATTCTTTTTTATCAAGGTAGTGTTTGGCAACTCTACAAAAAAATGCCTTCTGTATTCGAGGCGGAAAATGCATTTGCACTGTTTTTAATCTCTAGTGTGTGGTAGATTCTCAACATTAATTTTCTCTAGCCTCTACAAATGAGTAAGAACATGAATTTATGAAAAACTTCATTCTCGTTCTCTCTTCTTCTTTTGCTCCTTGATTTTCAAGAACCACACATGCAAAAGTACTTTTAAATGTCCAAATCAAACGCAGCCAATCAGCAAAGTTATTTTTCCGTTTTAATTTTTTTTTACAGTGTAATACCAAATGATACTTTGCTTTTGCACATAAATTTCAGGGTACCTTTTGGTAAGTCGATAGGGTTTTTGTGATTTTGCTTTTATGAAAATCTAAGGGATTTGATTAATGGATTGGCTCAATGACTTGCGATGTTCTAGGATGAATGCAACAGCCCAGCTAAGAGTCAGTTTCCAGATCAGAATGCTGGAGGTGTACAAGGGCGTCAAATTGGGGACAACGTGGCTAGAAAGGAAAAGATCAGTTTTCTTGTGAATACAGTAAGTATAATCCATGTGAAGTTTCCTTTTATTTTTGTAAATAAACGCAATAGGCAAAGTGTCAATTGTCTTTTATTAATAAAATGGAAGATTTGTGAACGAAAACTTTTGATAGTGATGATGACAATTGAATTCAAATCTTTGAAACTGAAATGTAGCAAGCATCTTTCAAATGTATTATATGCAATGAGCTCTAATGAATCTGATGTTATCATCCATTTCTTGATCTGCATAAACCACAACCTAGCTGCTTATTCCAAATGGAAAGTAAATTATTTTTCAATATTTCTCTCTCTCTCTCTCGGACTATTTCTCCAAGCTACATTCAGGGTGCACTTTGTAATAACATCATTTCATAAAACCCTCAAACTAATCCTATATTTTGGTGGTACTCTAATTTTCCTGGATTTTTCCATTCTGGATTATGCATTTAAGCTGTTGGAACAACAAAGCCTGTCACTTTCTGTAACATGACTGAAATTCAATCTGTTCACACTATATGCCATGATCATTAGAAGGGATGATATAAGGTTTTGCTATGATTTTAGCTAGAACTCATTTTATTTTTATGCTTAGACGATTTACTTGGACTTTCTATGTTGTTTAGGAAGTGTTTATCATATAGGTAACTAAAATAACACTTAGGCTCTTCCTTAGTAGTTTCAGTGCTTAATTGTCCCTATATAGGATTAGTTGGGGGGGGGAGGGGGCACTACATGCCATTGGCAGTCAAAGAGCAGCAGGTAGGTATGGGTCATGGGATGCTATAGTTGTCTTTATGAAGCTACGTATTCTTACTTGGAATGTGCAAGGGTTGAACAACCCCAACAAGAGAGTTGTGGTGAAAAACAAGCTTGAGGAATGGAAAGGTGATCTACTATGTTTACAAGAGACAAAAATTGACAAAATGGAGCAGTATATTGTCAGAAGTCTATGTGGTAGCCCTTCTGTGGATTGGGTGGCAGCAGAAGCCATGCATACAGTAAGCGGCATATTGCTGATGTGGTATAGGTGGGTGCTAAGAAAAATTGAGACTTAAGTGGGCAGGTTCTCCATATCCTGTTTACTGAAGAATGTGGAGGATGGCATTCAGTGGGTCTTTAGTGGGGTTTACGACCCAAATGATGATTACTATCAAAATGGGTTTGTGGGAGGAATCAAAAGAGGTGAGGTTCCAGTGGAAGGAGACTTGTGTGTGGCAGGGGATTTTAATGTCATACACTACCCAAGTGAGAGATTAGGTTGCGACAGGTTTACTCTAGCTATGCATGAGTTCTCAGATGTCATTAAGGGGCTTAATCTGATTGATCTACCTTAGAGGTAGGCTTGTACATGTGGGAAAGTGGGGCGGACCCATTGTCCATGTCCTGCATAGATCGTGCCTTAGTCTCGACGGAATGAGATAAATATCAAACGGATGCCACCCAAAAAGTGCTACCAAGACCAGTGTCTGACCACCACCCAATCCTGTTAGAGGTGGAGGTATGTTACTGGGTAGAGAGGTGTGTGCCAAAGCCCCAAGGTGGGTTGCATTTTTCGTCTGGACAATTGCATGGGGGAAGATTTTGACGAATGATAAGCTTAGAAAGAGAGGAATCATTTTGGTGTATTGGTGTTGCTTGTGTAGGCAAAGTGGAGAGACAATGGATCATTTGCTACTTCATTGTAGTTTTGCTTATGTGATGCGGAGTCATGTTTTTAGGCTTTGTTCATTGGGTGATGCCTCATGGAGTGGTTGATCTACTGGCTGGTTGGTGCAATTGGTTTGGTAAACATTCTTTTTTAGTGTGGAACTTAGCTCCCTTGTGTCTGATGTGGATTTTGTGGAGGGAGTGGACTCTCGCACTTTTGAAGACGTGGAAGTATCGGAAATCCAGCTGAAGCTTTCTTTCATTAGATTGCTTCATGAATGATCGAATGTCATTGGTCTTAGTGATAGTGGTACTCTAACAGAGCTCACCGAGTCGCTTTCTTTTTCTTGTACTTTTGTATGACAATTCTTTAGGCTACCTTGTGTTTTTCTTATGCATGAGGTAGCTCTTATGTAATAAAATCTACTACTTAAAAAAAAATCATTGATTTGACAATAAAAAAAGTGTTAAACAACTTATGTTTTGGTGATTGAGGCCATCATCTGTCAACTATATATTTATTATCACTATTATTTGTGCTTAAAATATAAGAAATATTACGAATGTGTTTTTCCATGTACGTGCGATGTATATTCTTGAGATATGTTGTAATATATTACCAAATTGCTGCACTTAAGTTCTGCTCCATTTTTTTTGTTTTTGGTAATTATAAGTTTTTTCTTGCTTGTTCATAAGATGATATTTAGTTGACTTTCTCAATCGGTTTTGTACTGTTTCCCACACGTTTTATCCTTGTTTCCATAATTGTTTGTTAATTTTATTTTTCTCTTTGTCATCCAAAAGATCGAGTTTGAGTTTGAGTTTATTTTTTCTTTTATATTTTCTAGCTCTTCCAAGGCCTATTTAGATAAGTTGTTAAAATAACCCCAATTCTGCAGCTTCTTGATATCAAGGATAGTAAGGAGGCTGTTTATGGTGCTTTAGATGCCTGGGTTGCATGGGAGCAAAACTTTCCTATTTCATCACTTAAGAGGGCATTGATTGCTCTTGAGAAGGAACAGCAGTGGCATAGAATTGTTCAGGTATGAGCCGTTTCTCTCTCCCTGTGTCTGTATTTGTGTGCATGCATGTGAAAATGAAGCATATGCAATCATGCTTCTTTTTTTTTTTATTCACTTAAAAAAATGAGGAAGAGGAGAAGATCTCTTCCAGAATAAAACGAAGAAATGTGAAGGGGAGGAGTATAATAAAAAATTCACAAGACAACTGCAAGACTAAGGCGAGGAAGATGTCTTCATCTAATTAAGAGCTTATGGTGTTAGCTCCCCTTCCTTGCTTTTATGTCTTATTAGAAAGTCTTTTTGTTTATAGATCTCAGGTTAAAAATCTCTTCTAGCTAAAGAGGTTTTGCCAAAAAGAACCATTGAACCGACCAGCAATTGATATGGGGGATTAAATTTAAGAGATGCATAAATTGAACTATCTGGGCAAGGATTTTGAGCATTGTTTTTGATATTTGCATCTGACATGCCCACTTGGCTGTCCCAGGATATATATATACAGAGGCACACACTGCTGCCTGCATATAAGAGAGTTAAGACATCGAAGCCTCTCAGCTTGTCTGTTTCTGTTTTGCTTACTCAGGGAAAAGGAAGAAAAGAATTAGACATCTAATTTCTTACAAATAACAGTAGAAAAGGAAATTTTTTAAATTTAAACTAACTTTATAATTAATTTCCCTACTGAAATGCACAGCCATTGTTGCTGCTGCTGTCCAACCTGAGATTTATATTCTCTACTTTTGTGGAAGGACCTTGGCTTCACTTTGACATTCACTTGAAAGTAGGTTGTCAAATCAGGTAGAGGAGTTTTTCCTTTTTCTTTTTCTTTTTCAAAAAAGAATCAGGTAACAGAGTTTTGTATCCCAAAGGAAAAAGATGTGTCCTGGTTCTCATTTTTTTTTTTTATAAGTAATGAAAGTTTTATTGAAGGTCAGCCCATGTATACTAGATGTAAACATAAGGACTGCCAAAAAAATCAGAAAGAACAATGATCAATCAGATCCATCATGGAATTGATGGAAAAAATACCCACAGCAAACACCCACTCATACAAAGTTTGAAAAAATAAAAGCTTAAGAGCAGAAACAGATCTTTCGCAATCCTCAAAGTGCTGATCATTCCTCTCCCTCCAAAGACACCACATCACACAATGGGGCACCATCCTCCAAACAACCAGATTGCAATGGTCGCCATAACAGCCCTGCCAACCAGCCCAGAAATCCAACACATGACAAGGCATCACCCAATGCACCCCAAATAAACCTATCACCATAGACAAAACAAGGTGGGTTGCTTGACCAGGATGTACACAGTTCTAAATTGTGGGTTGTTTTGGGGCAGATAGCTTGTTGATACTGGTCAATACAGGTGAAGTAGTTTAATATTGTATTGGGTTCTTGATTCCCTTTCCTCCATATTTTAGACTTAAAATTTCTGCAGCAGATATTGGACAAGAACCCATTGTTAGGATGGTTGGGGAAATTAATGGGAAGCTAATTATTAGAAAGTGTTTCTGCTTTAAGGACAGCTGAGACTAGTTATCTGAGACTTATATTACCTGTCATGGTCTTTCTTTATATATATATTTATAAGCAGTCGTATTTAGTACTTATAAAAAAGAAAAAAGAACAAAACCTTGGTGGGTGGGGTCAGTTGCTCGTAGGTTTTACTACTTAGAGGCGAGTCCAAAGGGCTCTTCTTTAGAAAGGTTCCCTACGTTATCAAAAAAAAAAAAAAAAAAAAAAAAAAGAGAGAAAAAGAAGTCATCTTAAGAAATTCTTATTACCACTTTTGTGTTTCAAAGGCTCTTGTGGTTCTTTTCTCCCTTTCTTGGTGTATGATAATGTCTGATACACTTTTGCAGCATTCAAATATTGGATTTTGTTCAAATCTACTTTTGAGAACTACTATCATAAAATAAAATAAATCCTTTTGCAAACTGAGAAAATTAGTATTTACTTTTTTTTTTTTGATAAGTAAGGAAAATTTTATTAAAAAAGGTCCCAGTATACTAGAAGTATACAAAAGGACAAAGAAATCAAAGAATACAATAGTCCAGCAGCTCTACAAGAGAGCTGATGGAAAAGATACCCAAGCCCTTAAACCACTCAAACAATAATTGAAAAAATCTGCTCTTCAACTCTGGAATGGATGTCTCAGTATCCTCGAAATGACGAGCATTTCTTTCCCGCCAAACACACCAAAACACACAGTGAGGCACAACCCTCCACATCATGTTGGTCCTTTTACAACCCCAAGACCCCTGCCAACTAGAAAAAAGATCAAGGACAGTTCCTGGCATGACCCACTGGACCCCAAACATAACAAATACCATGGTCCACAACTCCCGAGCTACCTTACAATGCAGAAGAATATGATCCGGGCTCTCACCACTCTCCCTACATAAACAGCACCAATCTACCAAAATAAGGCCTCGTTTGCGAAGATTATCAATGGTCAAAATCTTCCCCAACGCTGCTGTCCAGGAAAAGAAAGCCACTCTTGGAGGGACCTTTGATTTCCAAACACCCTTCCAAGGGAAAGACCTAGGAGAAGGGGTACTCAGATAGCTATAGCAACTCTTAACAGAAAAAACTTTAGAATCCATAGAACCCCAACTAATCCTATCCTCCCCTCTGCCCTGCACCGGAATAGAGTACAGGAGATCCAAGAAAGACGAGATGGACTCCAACTCCCAATCCTGAACACTCTGAGTAAAAAGCACATCCCAGTGAAGCACTCCATTATTATGAGACATGAGATCAGCTACTGACACATTTCGATCTAGAGCAATAGAGAAAAGCTCTGGAAAAGCCTCCTTCAAAGGCATATCTCCACACCACCTATCATGCCAAAATTGCACCCTAGATCCATCCCCAACCAAGTGAAATAAATGGTTCGAGAACGAAGACCAGCCTCGGTAAATTGATTTCCATAAACTCACCCCATAAGAATCCTTAACTTCCTTGGTGCACCACCCCCCCCAGTTACTGCCATACTTGGCAGCCACCACTTGGCGCCAAAGAGCATCCCTCTCCATCCCAAACCGCCATAACCACTTACCTAAAAGAGCCTTATTGAATCGTTGGAGATCCTTCACCCCCAACCCTCCATTCTGAATAGGCTCACATACCTGGGACCATGACACCAAGTGGAACTTTGTATCCTCCCCCATACCAGACCACAGAAAGCGTCTTTGGATTCTTTCTAACCGGTGAGCCACCCCAACCGGAATGGGGAAAAGGGATAAGAAGTAGGTTGGTAAGCTAGATAAAGTGCTTTTAATTAAAGTCACCTTCCCTCCTTTTGATAGATAAAAACGCTTCCAACCAGCAAGGCGTTTCTCCATACGCTCAATTATCTGATTCCAAATCGATTTAGCCTTAAAAGGGGCACCCAACGGCAACCCCAGATACGTCATTGGGAGAGACGCAGTTTGACAACCCAAAATTTGAGCTAAGGCCTCCAAATTAGGAACCTCGCCAACAGGAACCATCTCAGACTTGCCCAAGTTTATCTTCAGCCCAGAAACCGCCTCGAACCACAAAAAAACAGATCTCAAATGCTCCAATTTAACAGGATCAGCATCACAGAAGATCAGTGTATCATCTGCAAAGAGCAAATGAGAAATCCAGACTTGGTGATCTTGAGGGGAACCCACCATGAAACCAGAAAAAAAGGCCTCTACAAATAGCCCGGTCCATAATTTGACTAAGAGCCTCCATGACAATAACAAAAAGTAAGGGGGATAAAGGATCTCCTTGCCTTAGGCCCCTGGAGCTCGCAAAGAAACCACTTGGACTACCATTAATGAGAATGGAAAATCACACCGTAGATATACAAAAACGAATCCATGAGATCCATCTCGGCGAAAAACTGCATCTCCGAAGCAAATAAAGAAGGAACTCCCAGTTCACATGATCGTAGGCCTTTTCCACATCAAGTTTGCACAAAACACCAGGCTTCCTCTCCTTCAGTCTACTATCCAGGCATTCACTAGCTATAAGAACTGAATCTAAGATTTGTCTCCCTTGAACAAACGCATTCTGAGAGGCGGAGATTATCTTTGGCAGCACCAACCTCAACCTGTTAGCCAATAGTTTTGCTAGGATCTTGTAAATCCCACTAACCAGGCTTATAGGACGGAAATCCTTGACCTCCTCAGCCCCTATCTTTTTAGGGATAAGAGCTAGAAATGTGGCATTGAGACTTTTCTCAAAGGATCCAGACACATGGAAGGCCCGCAATACAGCCATTATATCCGAATGAACAACAGCCCAACAAGCTTGAAAAAAAGCCATAGAAAAACCATCGGGCCCCGGAGCTTTATCTCCATTAAACCCTTGAATAACTCCCAACACTTCCTCCTCCTCAAAAGGACGCCCTAACCAATCCGAATCCTCATTTGAAATCATAGAGAATTCTAACCCATCCAGCATCGGTCTCCTGGACACACCTTCCTGGTATAAGTCTTGGTAAAACTGAGTGATACCCGTCGAAATGGCCTCCTTATCAGTAGACATCTCTCCATTAATCCGCAAAGAAGAAATGGAGTTATACCTTCGATGAGAATTAGCAATGCGGTGAAAAAATTTAGTATTTTTATCACCCTCTTGCAACCAAAGGGCACGAGACTTCTGGCGCCAACTGATTTCCTCCTGCAGAAAAGACTTTTCTAGATCCTCAACAAGCCGAATTTTCTGACTTCTCTCTTCACTAGATAGAGGGCGAGATTCCTCCTCCACATCCAGCACATTAAGCTCATCCATAGCTTGCCTCCTCCTATTTTGAACATCACCAAACACCTCCACATTCCATTTTTTCAAATCTAACTTAAGGGCTCTCAGTTTCCTAGCCAAAATGAAGCTAGGAGTGCCAACAAAGTGATAAGACTCCCACCACCTTTTCACCTGATTCACAAAACCATCCGATTGCAACCACATATTTTCGAAACGAAAAGGTCTCTTACCTCTCGAAAAATCTCCACACTCCAGCATAAGAGGATAATGATCAGACAGGAGTCTAGGAAGGCGTTTTTGATGGATATCTGGAAAGTGGTCTTCCCAGTCCGTGGAGTATAAAAATCTATCTATACGAGACATGGAGATGTCTGTACAATTATTAGACCAGGTGAAGCTGCCCCCCTCCAAGGGAATATCCACGAGCCCGAAGGTAGAAATGAAGTCAGAAAAATCCAGCATGGCTGGAGTGAGAGCTTCCCCCCCCAATCTCTCAGTAGGAAAGCGAATAACGTTAAAATCCCCTCCAACACACCATAGAATGCCCCACCAACTGGCCAAACCAGACAACTCATCCCACATCAATGACCTCTCCCTATTAGATTGAGGGCCGTAAACCCCAGAAAAGGCCCAATCAAACTGATCAATGACACCCCTAAACCGACAAGAAACCGAAAAATCCCCCACAGCTTCATCAATTTTTTCCACCACCCTACGATCCCACATCAGCAAAATCCCCCCAGAAGCACCAACAGAACCAAGAAACATCCAATCCACATGATGAATACCCCACAAACTACGAACAATGCGTCTGGTTACCAGTTCAAGCTTAGTCTCCTGAAGGCATATGATATCAGCTCCCCATTGTTTAATCAAACTTCTTGAGTGCAAGCCGAGTTGGTTGAGCCAGGGAGCGCGGGGCACTTTAACTTATCTTTGGTTCAATCCTTGGGTGATGCACTTTAACTTATCATGTTGCACATAGGAAAAATTTTGTGTGGTCGGTGCGTGCAACCGGGGGTTTACTCTCCAGGGTTAGGTCCGAAGGGCCCCAAATTGGCGAGGTTCCCATGTCATCAAATAAAAAAAGTATAAGGCAGTTGCGAAGTACCACCTTTGGTTTAAAACGTAGCAGTTTACCCCCGTAACTTTTCATAATAAGCACTTTGTTCCCCTCGTTAATATTTTCCGTCATTTTTTTTTTTGGGAATAAAAAAACGAAGAAGACTATTTGCCATCATTTTTGCTACTAGTCTACAATGATTTTTTGGAATAATTTATGCTTTCTGTTAAATTGATGGAAAACAGTAACAAATGCAGCAAAGTGCTTATTATGAAAAGTTGAAGGGATAAACTGCTACATTTTAAACTAAAAGGAGGACTATATAACTACTCTATACTAAGGGCGGAAAAGTGCAATTTTCCCATAATAATTTTCAACTTCTGTTTCAATGATAAGAAAATAAATAAATAAATAAATAATTATATATATATATAAAAGACTGATTCCTTATGTTTCTTTTGTGATTTATAAGTTATTGTCCTTTGTTAATCTCTCCTAGGTGATTAAGTGGATGCTAAGCAAGGGTCAGGGAACCACAATGGGAACATATGGGCAACTAATCCGAGCTTTAGATATGGACCATAGAGCAGAAGAAGCACACAAGATTTGGGTGCAGAAAATTGGCATGGATCTACATTCAGTTCCTTGGCAGCTGTGCAGACTCATGATATCTGTTTATTATCGAAACAACATGCTGGAGGATCTTGTAAAGGTTTGTTTCTCCCTTTCTGCTATCAGTTATATGCTTTCTGAGAAGTGAGAAAAGACAAGAACTTATTGTTTTATTTACACGTGCATTTCATATCTGGGATCAATTTGTTTGCCTTCCTAATCATATTATGTTATGAGTTGTAGTACTTATCCATATTTTAAATGGAAAATGGAGGAGAAAGCATTCTGGTTTCTGCTGGTTATACCATGCTTTTAGAGATATATCAGAGGGTAGTAAATATATATATTACCTTGTTGATTTCTCTAATGTAAATTTTGGCAGCCTTTTTATGGCTGAACTCAATGTATTCTCTCTTTGGAAGCTTAAGCTCAAAAAGTGTGAAGGTACATCCATTCTAGCAGCCCATTTATAGGTCCTACAAAGCGAACCACCCAAACAAGCAGTCAAACTTCATTTTGCTGCATGCCTACAAGTAGCTTGATTGTTTCTAACAGCCATTCTTTCTACCAGCCCATCTATAGGTCCTACAAAGCTAACCATCCATACAAGTATTCCAACTTTGCAATGCTGTTTGCCTACTTGTGGCTTGATTGTTTCTAGCAGCCCGTCCAAGGAGTCCATCTAGAAAATATCTAGTTTCTTAATGATTGGGGGCTCAAGGATTTTGGATATGTTAATTACTTGTTTTTTTTTTTTGATGAATGGATATGTTAATTACTTGTTAAGAATGAAAAATTATTGTTAATTAAAGTTGGAGTGAGAAGACATAGAGAAAGCCCATGACATGTATTAAAAGTGTTGAAGAAGGATGTGTTAGTTTGGGAGGTGACTAAGTATAGCTTCAAATGGGATAAAATCAAAGAAAAGAGTACTTGTGGTCAATCTTGATTTGTTGAAAAAGACTCATGGAGCGAGACCACAATTGCGATTGAGGTTTGAGTTGAGTACTTGTTAAGAAAGACAAATACTGTTTTTTCTGCCACTTTTGAAGAATTAGATATATTGAAGTTACTATGCTATGAAATAACTTACATGTTAAAATTGGGAAGCAAGTTGCTCACAAGTAGCCTAATGATATTTTTTCTACATGATTATCATCTAGCAAATACCTTACCAATCAATATTTGTTAGGGTGCAGCCTAGTGGTAAAATGCTTGGGATGAGCTGTAGACCCTGACATCCTTGGTTAAATCCTCACTAGAAGTTTCTCTTCAATTACCCAATACACAGTTCTAGCGGGTCGGGTTGTGTATCCGGGGTTTACTATTCAAAAATGGGACCAAAGGGCCTTGTCTCGGTAAGGTTCCTCATCATAAAAAGAAAAAATGTCATGGGGCTTCATTTTATGTTTATGTACATTTTTTTATTGGAAAGTTACACGCACACCCAGTGAGTCTCCATAACCTCACCCTTCACCGAGAGTTAATTGGTTTATGTAAGGGGACTTAGGGGAAGAGGTGCCAGTTGAGCTAGAGTTAATTGGTTTATGTACATTGGTTTGTCACCTTTGGTCGTGACTTTAATGACTAGGAACTTGATCTAGTGGTGGAGTTCTTTCAACTCTTAGCCTCCAATACTCCTACCAAGGAGGGGTCTGATGGGTTGCGTTGGAAGGGTCGTACGGATGGTGTCTTTGCTTCTCGCTCTTTTTATCATGTGTTGAATGATGGGCATGGGGTGCCCCGTTTCCTTGGAAAGGCATTTGGGCGGTTAAAGCTCCTCCCCGGGTTTCTTTTTTCATTTGGACAGCGACATGGGGGAGGATCCTTACTTGTGATAACCTTATGCGGAGAGGATACACAATGGTGGGTCGGTGTTGTTTGTGCTGTTCCGACGGGGAAACAGTCGATCATCTCTTGTTACATTGCCCATTTTCGCATGGGTTATGGAGCTTTATTTTCCGCTCATTCCATGTTAATTGGGTTATGCCGCGGAGTGTGAGGGATTTATTATTTGGGTGGCGTAATTGGTTTGGGAAGCATCACTCTGATATCTGGAATTTAGCGCCCCTTTGCTTAATGTGGACTGTATGGCTGGAACGTAATAGTAGAACTTTTGAGGACGTGGTGTGCTCTACAGATCAGATTCTTGAGAAGTTTGCTAGCTCTTTATTTGATTGGTCGAGGGTGTGGGGTTTTTCTACAGCTAACTGTGTTGCTGATTTTATTGTTTCTTTGAATTCTGTTTTTGCTTCTACTTCTATTTTGTAACTGTTTGGCCTCTTTGTGCATATTTTGTGCACACATTGGCTCTTTTTAATAAAATTCTTTTTACCTATCAAAAAAAAAAAAATTTAAGCTCTAGTTCTTCAAAAGCTACTTGGATTCCCCTCCCCCCTACTTTGTCTCTCCCTCTTAATCTCCTTTTTCCTGTAACCTCTACTATCAAACTACCATCATTGTTGCACAGGTTGACGTATTACTCTCATTTTAACTATTTAAGCTTCCCTTGTACGCATTGCCTGGACCTGTATGAGCCAACCAAGCAGCTATTTCCTCTCTTTTTTTTTCTTTTTTTCTTTTTTTCTTTTTTTTTTTTCATTCTTCATTATTTTGTCAAATTCCTGTTGAACATACAATCTATAACAGCAATCTAATTGATGACAATATGACACCATGGGCGCCATTGGGCAATGAAGAAAGCTCTCTCGAAAAGTATGGTGGTTTTGATAAAGTTTGTAAGGGGGGATTGAATTTGAATAAAAGGACAAAGGGCGTGAAAGAACCAAAAAAAAAAAGCATTAGGTAGTATGCTGGTGATTGAAAGAAAATTGGAGTCCTATGTTTTACGTATGCTAATGTGGGGGAGTAATTTGGATAGGAACAGTTTAGGATAGCAGGAAAGGAAAGGAAATATGGAGGAATGAACATATTAAAAAGAAAAAAGGAAAGGATAAAGCAAAGATGGGTTTGGTGTTTAGAAGTCTAGGAAACTACAATTCCGTTGTGCCATCCAGAACTTGAACCCCTTCTCTCTCTCTACGCTCAAGTCTCCCTCCATTTTTAAAGCACATCCAAGTCAGCTTCTCTCATGCCCAAGTCTCAGTTGCCAAAAAAACAAAGCAAACTTCGGGCTCTACAAAAAAAAAAAATACACACAGATATTAGTTGTGTCCCAGTCGATTGAGTTGCTGAAAAAACAACACAGCAAAAATTAAGCATATGGTTGATATATTGTTACACCCTAGAGCACTAGATAGAGCTGGGAATTCGATACCCATGACTGTGAATCTGTGAAGGAGGGTGTCACTATTATTTAGCCTGAGTTCGGAGAGAGAAGAAGACAATGGAGGTTAGACTATTAGAGAGAGTTAATGCAAACATTACTGATTTCTAGAAAGTTGATGACATGGCAACCAGTGTTTTTTAACCATTAGATCTGTTAATCAATGGTTTAAAAAAAGTGTAACTTGAACCCATCTCATATATATATAGGATAAAACTTAGGTACAGTTCCTTAGGTTAGGTACATTAGGTTTCCCAATTGAATTCAAACACATGGTTGCATTAATCAATGAAACACAAACAACGTCATCTTTTTCAAGAATATTTAAATTCAATATATCTGAATTCAACTAGAAACCTAATGTACTTGACCTAAGGAACTGTTTTTAAGTTTTATCCATATATATATATATATATGAGGGGGGGGACTAAGGGTTGAAAGAAATAATGTTAAGACTCCACTTAGTACTAGCAATGGAAAAGTTAAAAGGATGGAAGAGGGATATGGTAGATACTGGAGTATTTTGTTAAGTTTACCGCATTAAATATTGAGGGATCAAATATGTAAAAACTCTTTCCCCTTTTTCTACTCTTTTCCTCCCATATATATATATATATATAAAAAAAAAAAAACATTTTCCAATCATTTACCTTTTCCCTCATACCAAGGGATTGGTGCTATCCACCCTCTGTTTCCCTTCCTTCTCTTTTCTCCCCATTTTCTCTTCCATCAAGTGAAGCCTAAATGAAAGCTGTCATATTCACTAAAATGTAATTATAAGAAGACATCATTGACATTATCAGCATTAATAATTTGGTTAGAAAAGTTAACACTCTGAAATTCAATACACATGTAGATGTGCTATTTATCAGTAATTTCATGTCTGGCTGAAGTTAAGGCAGTAGTTAAATTTTTGCTCTCATCGGTTTGCATGGTTATATTCACTTTTAAGATGTAGTATGCTTGGCAGACTTATCAGTTATAAAGTTGATATTTGAGTACATTAATCAACTAATTTTGCAGATTATATTAGACTAATGTTTTGTTTTCATAATTGCATATAAAAGCTCTTCAAAAACCTTGAAGCGTTTGATCGAAAACCTCCAGAGAAATCAATAGTGCAGAGAGTGGCAGATGCATATGAGATGCTGGGCTTACAAGAGGAAAAACAGAGGGTGCTGGAGAAATACAGTGATCTTTTCACTGAAAAAGTATCCCTCAAGAAAAGCAAGATAAGCCCATATAGGAAAAAGAAGAAAAAAGGTAAAGCCTCGTAGGCCATGTATAATCCATAATTTTCAGTCAATTTCCAATGACAATGAAATCCTACTGTATAAAGATTTTGATGACTGACAAAAAGAAAAAACAAACTGTACAAGCTGATAAAAGTAAATTCCTTTTTTATTTAGAAGTTGGTTCTTTAGCATTTGTTGATTTATCACAACTAAATATTTACATGTTGAGCGCCTCCTATTATACTCATCAACGCCTTTAGTACAAACCTCAATATGATGGAAAATATTTGCATTTCAAGGCAACAAAATGTTATCACTCACAAAATACTGAATCATGCTTTGGAGAACTTCACTAACTGCATCTTCTGAAATCCTGATGAGATATTCAGTATCTTTCTTTTTTTTTCAAAAGATTTATAAACACTCTGTTTTAACTTATACTAAATCTAATTAAAATGTCAAGAATTCAATCTTTTGAGCTCTTATACTTAGGGAAAATTAAGAACTCAAGTTTTAGTTTTAACCAAGCATGTAGGTGGATTTATGCAACTTGCACTTTCGTTCTTTTTTGGGTAATTAAGGAGGTGCGTAAACTCAGACTAACGTCCTCCAAATGATCAAAAGCAACAGAACTAAAATTAGCAACGGGTGGAGCATCAAACCGAAGAAAATCTTCAACTTGTGTTTTTCCCAAAGCAGCCTAGGCATTAGCACATCTATTTGCTTCTCTGAATACATGCTTGACTTTTGTGTGATGGATCGTTTGCAATAGATTTGCAGATTTGCATCCACTAGATAACTCAAACCCCATAGGGGACACTATCCCTTGACACCCAAAGTTCTGCCACCACTCATGGCCACTCCAATGTGTCGTGAGAAGCCTCATATCCACTGTCCACAATGATCCCAAACAATCCCACCACCACTAGCTTGCTCTGGATTTCCATGGAAGAATTCATATTTATTCAGCTTTACCCACCCTGGCATTGGGGCTTGCCACTTAACAAAAATGGGTTCCTAGATACGAGGCTTTAGAGACACCCTAGAAAACCAAGAAGAATTCAAAGGCCCTACAAAAGCAATCCTCCACAAGGTTAAATCGATGACCAGAGGATTCTTCCTCTTGTTGGAAAACCAATTTGTTCTTATCAACCACAGAGACCATAGTCCAAAAGGAAATTAAATATTCCAAGGCAGTTGGTGCTTATAGAATGTCGCTGAAGAATTACAATAGGCATGTAACTACTCGTAAGGGGTAAACCAAACAAGGAGATGCAACACTAAAATACCCGCTATTCCAAAAGAATCTAGATGCCTGCCAATTTTTAAGCAAACGCATAATAGATTATGTCGTCAAACCACATATAGCACAGAGAGGAGACATCTTCAAGCCTCTTGAAAGCTAAGATTTCCCTTTCTAAGATTTTGAGATATGACCAAATAAGAAATTTCAGTATGGGAATGGCCCAAGTTTTCCAAAAACATTTTCCTCCCAATTAGTCTACAACCACAACTTTATAATTGTGACATTCTATGAGTAGTTATCACTCTTTTCACAGGTGTCCACCGCTGAACCCACTTGTATTTTCTACTAACCAGCACACAACACATTAACGAGTTGTGACAAAAGTTGTGGGAAACAATGTGGTCCTAGACTTTTTGTTTCCAAGCAAGCAAACGACCCACCTACAATCCAATCCAGTTATCACACCATTACAAGAAAAAGATTTACCGAAGTTTTTTTTTATTATATAATTTAGCAAAAATTTGATTGTTAGTAACTCATACCAAAAGTGTTACCAAAGTTAGTCCATATTTCAGCACGAATGGACTTGCGAAGCCCAAGCTCCAAGCCCAACCTCATTTCCAGTACCTATAGAACCCAAACAAACACACAAAACTACTCTCTCTCTCTCTCTCTCTCTCTCTCTCTCAAATCAGCCGCCAAAACTCAAACCTTACCGAAGCTTCACAATAACCACACCATTACAATGGGGAAGAAAAGAGAGCGCCATCAGAATCCACACCTTTTCCTTTCAGACGAAAACCATGTCTCCTCCTCCAATAAGCGATCCAAATCCAAATCCAAACCCAAACCACACCAGACGGAAGAGAATCTCATATCCTCCGATATCAGTTCCAAGATCCTCAAACAAGCTATGGCTCAACAGAAAGAGATTCACGACGAAGCCAACCACCAAAACCCTACCTCCGCCTTGCTTTTCGCTCAAGAGTACGAAGCAGACGCCGCAGACGCCGACGATGACGACGACATCGATCACTTTGGCGGCTTCTCCGAGACTCAGAGCCGATTCGATGACGAGGAGATTGATGAAGAAGACGAGAGAGTTCTCGATGCATTCTTAACAAAAAATTCAGGTCCTCAACGCACTCTTGCCGATCTCATTGTTGAAAAACTCAAACAAAACGATCCAAATATTGCTTCGGAAATAAGACCTTTGCCTAAATTGGATAATTCCATCATAGAGTTATACAAGGGGTATGTATTATGTAATTTAACCTAAACCTATGCCTAAACTTTGTGATGTACGAAAACTTGTTCTAATCTATATGATTGATTGCAGAGTTAGCAAGCTTCTTAGTAGTTACACGGCAGGGAAATTTCCGAAAGCATTCAAGCATATACCAGCAATGAAACTTTGGGAAGATGTACTGTATCTAACTGAGCCTGAGAAATGGTCACCGAATGCAATGTACCAAGCCACAAGAATTTTTGCTTCTAATTTGGGTGTGAAGAAGGCCGAACGATTCTACAGACTGGTGTTGCTACCGCGTGTGAGAGACGATATTCGAAAAAATCAGCGGCTTCATTTCGCTTTATATCAAGCTTTGAAGAAGTCTATCTACAAACCTGCTGCATTCTTCAAAGGAGTATTGTTCCCTCTATGTGAGGTATACCATCTTCCACATATCTTAAGAGATTGATTTTCTTATATTGTAGTAATGGAATAGGAATTAAATACTTTGTGGATTCCAGTTGGCTCAAGTGGTAAAGTCTCTTATGGCTGAGCAATGAACCTGCGTTCAAATCATTAACAATGTTTTACCTATCAAAATAAATAAATTAAATACTTTGTTTTCTTACAACTCAATGCTAGTAAGCAATTGTTAATTCCCATGTACAGTCACAAATTTTCAAGTGTTTTGGTTTTTAATCACCCTTTTATTTTTAGGTTTGCAATATAGGTTGGCTTTGAATTTAGAATTTTTTCTATTTTTTTTACAGTCAAGGACATGCAACCTCAGGGAAGCGGTCATTATTGGAAGCATTTTACAGAAGGTATCCATTCCTCCGCTTCATTCAAGGTATGTGTCTTGTGGGTATCCGTAGACAAAATATTAATCTATGGACTGAAAGTGTGGATTTTTTGTTTAATTGATAAATAACTTGTATTTGTTAAAATTTTAACATATCTTTGCTTTGGATTATGAATAGTCCTTTGCAACATTTCAATTTAAAGTCCTTGTGTTTGTAGCTGTGGATACGAATACACTTGAATGTGTTCTAGTGACTGGTGTATATTGTGTGTATGCGTGAATAGCCCATGAAACTTAATAGATGAGTATTTTAACTTCTTGCACATGTTGGAGATTTCTAACACAAATTTTTTACTGTATTTGCAGTGTTGCATTATTGAAGCTTGCAGAGATGGATTATTGTGGTACAACAAGGTAGTGAATGATGCAATAGTTGTTCACATAAAAAGAATTTGAAAGACTGTGTGTAGGTTAATAGCTTGTGTCATGTGTTTGTGTGCATAGATTTTTATTGAATGGCTTTTGGATCGAGCTTTTGCGTTTCATGATTTGTTTTGAGGATTATGAGGAACTGTGGAATTTGGGTGGTGAGTTGGGTGCATAATGCTTTGGGTTTATATAGTTTCCTCCCATAGGAATGTGTAAGTTTATGACCTTTAGGGATGTCTAGATTGTCAAATTTGCTTTGTTATTTCTCCTTTCTGTGCATTTTGTGTAAGGGCTTTGTAGTATAGGATGTTTTGTTATGTCTCATGCTTGAAAATCTGCTGTATCATCTTGTATTTTACTGTGTTTGCATCAAAAGATTAAAATAATGGATTTGAGGCTCATTTGAGTTGAGTTGTATTAAAGGGAAAAGAGGAAAGTCCCCAAAAAAAATAAAGGTGAAAGGGGCCTAGAATCAAATTCAGGATGATGCAGAAAGGGTGCATCCCAACAAAGTAATGACCGGTGAATGGTAGATGTTCGATATGCCTAGTAGCACTATGAATGTGGATTTTATTTGTCACAGTCCTCATTGACTTTCTAATTCAACATTTCTCTACAGGATTGTGGATTTTAGGATACATGACTAATCCTCATTGACTTCCTAATTTGAAAATTCCTATAAGTTATAGATGTTAGAATATGGGACTCATCCTCATAATGCTTTGAGATTGGTATTCATGTTTTACTCTTTTGATTCTTTACTATGGGTATGGTTTATAGATTCAATCCATTTTTTATTTTATGATTTCTCATATTGTAATAGCAATGATTTTTATTATTATTTCTTTGCAACCCCTTCTCCATTGCCATTGCCAAATGCTTGGGAAACTGCTTGACAAAGTTTCCTTGGTAAACCATTGCAGCTATTTTATAAAGCTTCTTTTGGAGAAGAAATATGCTTTGCCATATCGAGTGCTTGATGCTACCGTTGCTCATTTTATGAGATTTCTTGAAGATAGCAGGATAATGCCTGTAATTTGGCATCAGTCACTCCTTGCATTTGTGCAAAGGTTAGTAACTTTAATTAAGAGTACCTTGTCTTGCCTGATTGGGTATTGAGATGAAGCTTTTCTCTTTCCTAGGATAATATGTTTTATGGAAAGTTCTTCACTTACACTATGTTTGTTTGGAGGGAAGGATGCACAGAAGGGGAAAAAATGGATTTACCATCTGTTTGAGTTAATGAAATTAATAATGGTAGGGGCTCTAGCTAAAATGGTGCTTTCTGCCCCCTCAATAATGGGATGCATATTTAACTTACCAAATAAAAAAAGAACGAACAAAGGGAGGGGTAGTTTGATTCTTTCTTGATGGGCATTTTGTTATGGTACCTCTTCTCTCCCTCTCTCTCTATCCTAACTGCCTCTAGAGCTGGCAAATGATCTGGTTTGGTCAGAGTTTATATGTAGGCATAGAAAAGCATGAGAGAATTAAAAGAAAAAACATTACCCTTATGAAACCTAAGGCTAAGTTATGGCCTTTCAACATCAGGGATGACTTTTGGTACAAGAATTATTGTCCATTAACTTCTCTTTTAAGTTTAGTCAGTGAGAGCACTTGTTTCTATTATTGATGAATGTCGGCCAGGGGTAATATTTTATCAATAGGTGAGTTTTATATTGTTAATGGGCCTTTATCTTTGCATGTTTTCTTATTATTTATAGTGTCTTAATTACAATTTTATCCTAGTTGAACAAGGAAGAGTTAATCTCTGTAAATAGTTGTGGTATATATCAATGTTTACCGAAGTTCAATCGTTTGTTTTCTGAGTTCTTTGAGAGATATTGTGTTGCTCTCTTCTTCTTCTTCTATATATTCTGCTCATCAAGGCACACTCATGTGCATCCGCTTGCAGCTTCTGTTTCAACCTCCAACAGATCTTGCGCATTTTAATCTTGGAATCTGAATCCATCCTTCCATCATTTTAGCAACCCAGTCGCAAATAAGACACTAGTAATGGAAAAGAAGAAAAATGTAATTCTAGTTGAACAAGGAAGAGTTAATGCCTGTAAATACTTGTGGTATATATCAACGTATACCAAAGTTCAATAGTTTGTTTTGGAAGTTCTTCGAGAGATATTGTGTTGCTCTCTTCTTCTTCTTCTTCTATATATTCTGCTCATCAAGGCACACATAAGTGCATCCACTAGCAGCTTTTGTTTCAACCTCCATCAGATCTTCCACATTCTAATCGCAGAATCCTAATCCATCCTTTCATCATTTTAGCAACCCAGTCGTAGAATTGCCTATATCTCGAAAATCCGAATCCAACCTGATTCCTCTTTTTAATGGAACAGAAGAAAAATGTAACTATTTGGCTTTTGACCTGTATGTAAATAGTAAATTTATCTCCTTCTAAATGTGTCTACTGGATTATAAGCTATTGTGTGCTATTCTAAATATAACTCATGGTGTTAAATAGATTCACTGTTGCATTTCCTTTCATACACCGTTGCTGTGTGTAATTCTTTGCAGGTATAAAAATGAACTGCAGAAGGAGGATAAAGATAACCTCAGAAATCTACTTGAAAAGCAAAAGCACAAACTAGTAAGGACGTTGTCCCAGACTGTTTCCATAAATCTATTAATTTTAATTTACAATGTATGATCTATATGCCCTCTTCAAATGTAGGTTACTCCTGAAATCTACCGGGAGCTAAATAATAGCCGCAACCGTGGTGAAAAGGAGGATGATCTTACATTAATATATATCCTTTTCTTTTTCCCTAATATTTTTTTATAAAATTTGAGTTTTTATCTAATATTTTTTTTAGTGTGTACAGTCCACATTCTCTCAACCCACCCACCCCCCCAAATAAATAAATAAAAATTCTCATTGATTCTTGTTATGCTGTGTGGGCCATTTGTTGTGTTTTTCATATTTTTGTTAATGCATATTTTGTGGAATATTGCAAATGGGTGTTGAATCATATTCTTTTCATCTTCATTTTTAATGTACAAAATAGGACTTCAAATAAGTTATTTTAATAACATAGTTATTATCAACTTGTTTTGGGATAGAAACCATGTACCATATGTTATGTGCTAATAAATTACTATTTTTTAAATTCTGGTTCTTGATTTTTGCTTTGTAAGGTTCTAGATTTTCAAGTTTGTAAGATTTCAACTTGAGCAGATCCATGTTTTAATATATAATTTGCCTTCTAACTTATTGAAGCTAGAGAAGTGAGGCAGAATAGTTGCAAGGGTGGCCAAACAAACCTTAATGTCTTGACCAAGGAAAAGAAGGATAATCCTAGGAATCACTTGTTCACTTTTTAAGGAATCAAATTGAAAGAGGGAAGTTGCTCATCAAAGATGGTGTGATTATAAAATTCAGGACCCACCTTTTTCATTCCTTCATATATATATATATATGTGTGTGTGTGTGTGCGTGTGTGTGTGTGCCTGATTATCTTGCAAGAGACTACTTAATTCCCAAGAAATAAACAAGTTAAGATATTCTAGCAACTCCACAAATGATTTTTGCTAAAAATTCACTCTACAATTTTCAAATTAAGCTAGACTGTGAGGTTACCGGGCTTCATTCAATGGGCTAGGCCTGGGCTTTACTTTGTGAGCTGTATTAAATGAACTATTGTTTAAATGAATCATTTTGGGAGAAGTTGAAAGTTTGTAAACTAGGAATTGTCATCAAAAGTAAAAGTTTAAAAATAAAAATAAAAACAACAAACTCCATGAAAGTTAGATGCTTTGGTGATTGATTTTTATTATAGTGTACAAGCTTGTGGTTGATTGTCGCATGTATGCAATCATATGTTTAAAATATAATTTAAGCACTCTGTTAGTCATTGACCACCCAAAAAAAGTGACCTGGCACAAGCTACTTGTGCGATCACACAATGCTTACTCATGAGGTTTATCAGTTTTGTACTTTAGTGATGCATATTTGGTAAATCTCACTTAAGTTATTATTCATTGTTACTTATCAAAAAAAAAAAGTAATTGTTACATAAATTGCTAAGCTGTGTTGATGTACTAACCTAACAATGCATTGAGGCAGTAATGAATTATGGACTTGCTTTGGTTGGTTTAAATTTTGCTCTCCATTAGATTCAACGAATTGATAAATTATTGTTTCCTTGACTTCCCATACCCTCTCCTGTTTCTGTGATCAATAAAACTATTGAAGAAGATAGGTTTGATATTCCAGAGGTGCCTATGGAGGAGGATTGATTGACTGCCTGTATGATCATGCACACCTTTTGTACAACTAGTGATTAGTAAGTCTTTCAATAACTTTTTGTGGGATTTATTTTCTATATTCAATTTGGATTACAAGCTCTCCTCAAGCCCTTCATAATTGGACATTAGGAGCTATATCATCCATATGACCTTAAATTACTAATGGTTCATTTGGATAGAAATGTTTAAAATGAGGGATTTGTATTTCAATTTTTAGTTTAACTGACTCAAATAAAGTATGAGAAGACTTTTTTTTTATTGACGAAATTTATGGATGAATTTGAGCTTTATTAATATTGGATTTGAAATAAATAGATGCAAAATGTTATTTCAAATCCATTATATCACAAATGTTTTTGTTAGAGCACAATCTCCAAAACTCAAACAAGCTTGTATTGTTAGATTCATTTCAAACAATTTCTATTAACAATTGTACTTCAAATCCCATGAATTTAATCCTCACTTCATACGCAACCTTAAAGAAATGTAGGGTTCTATATCTTGTAGTTTTGATAAGCTTTAAATTTGTCACTTTTCAACCAAAAAAAAGAAATTGGTGTGCATGACAAGCATAAGGTGAATGTAATTTTCGCAGGCCTAGAGAGACCTGACCCTTAAAAACAAATGTTTTTGAGTGGTCTAATGAACAGTTGCTCTAAACGTGGTGTAAATTGATCATGCCTATATGTAATTATGTATATGTTTTTGTAATTGGATATGCTTTTGTTGGTGGAACACGTGCTCATTGGTTGATTGTGCGCTGATTTCTTTACAGGTTATTGACATGTTTCCAAAGAAGTTACTCTATATGTTTATTGGGAGTCAAGCTTTTAGCCTTTTAGATGTCTGGTTTGCTGGGAGAAATATCTCATGCTCTTGGATGTCTGGCAGTTTTGTGAGCGATTGTTGCAAAGGAGATACTGGTCATGTTCAAAAGAAGATACTCTTTTTTCTTTTTCTTCTTTTGAGGTAAAAGATAGGAACAAAAGAAGATACTCTTGATAGGTTCTATATGGTTTTAGTGTTAGCACACTGCTATGGCACTGATAATGGGAATTTCATGAACAAATGATATCATCTTATAGGAATCTTTTTCTTTATGGCTTGTGTTTGTATGATTACAATATACATTGGATAAATGTTTATCAGATGCCAAATTTTGGTAAAAGTAACAATTTGTCAAATTTGCTTATGTTGTGGGCATGCATCTGTTATGCTTCCAAAAGAGCGAGAAATGCCTTGGTTGTCTATAGTGCTTTTGGAGTTCGACATTGTAATGTTGACAATTACTGAAGCTTGGTTAACTTCAAAACTCAGATGCACATTTTTAAACATTTTAACACTAAAAGCAAAATGGTAATTTTACGTAGGTAGAAAATTCTGTAATTGACCTTGACTCTAAAAATTATATAATATGGGGTTAGTAAAGGTAAAATAGTTTAAAACAGTATTTGACTATGATATCATGAAAGAGTAATTTCGATTGATCAAAAAATAGCTGTACCATAGACATGCATGTGTAGGATTATCTTAGATTAATTTTAATTTGTCTTTTATAAGATTAATTAAAAATTAATTCCTATTTGTCAGAAATTTGTGCAGTATTATATATCTCATTTGGTTCCTATAAATAGGTATTAGAGTACTTTCCACTCTACTCACTAGGCATTTTGTTACTAACTTAAAATCTTATCAAAAAAGTTTGTCAACATCACCCAATCACCCATGCACTCCCAAACTTCAATTGCGATTTCATCAAATCCCACGACTATTCCCATTTTCATCTTCCTCAATGTCCCCTTTACCTTGGTCATCCTAATTCTTCAAACAAACCTACGATTTCTATCCTCAATTGAATTACTCAATTCTCTCCAATCTTTTGTATAGCTTCCATGAGAAAGTTTATCAAAATAACTTTTCCATCTCTCTTTAATCCGCTCTTCTTTCATTAACACTCTTTGATCTTCATCTTTAATGCACTTGACACCATTTAAGTTTTTTTCTTCCCCTAGTCTTAGCAAGTTTATTGAATATTCTTTTCTCCATCATTCATCCCCAACTTGCTATATAATTTATCATAAGTAATCAGCCTCTTGGACAAGATTTTTTTTGTTTCCTTCTTCACTACTTTTTAATTTTCATGGGAGACAACTAGGTATTGATGATAAATCTCCATTCTAAACCTATAAAAATAACGGGTGCACCATATGCTAAAATTGATGGAATTGAATAGGGCCATATTGTATCTTGAACACATTTCACCTTAGAATTTGACACTTTTCATAGTAATAATATTACCTTAAGGAAGATTAAATACTAGTGTTCAACTACATAAAGGGGATACAAGACCTGAAAACTTCATTTAATAGGATACAGACCTGAACCAAAGTCTGCACCCATAAACATATTGTGCAATTGTAACAAGACTACCTTTCCATACAGTTCCCACCTGACTTACTTCGAGGATGGCTCCCTAAAGAAACAAACCTTTAAACTCCCCATTTGCAAGTTGGCATACTTGATTGTATGATTGGGTATCTGCAAAAGACAGGTTCCAGAACCAAGATACCAGGTAGCATAAGTCAGAAATGTGGCACCAGGTTCAAATCTATAGCAAGTATAACATAACACAACGAGAGGATGAAAAAACTTAATTAAAATTTTACTTTACTAGGAATACAAGGAAGCTTAAAACCAAAGAATCAAAATAAGAACCTAAAGTATAGCTACTCCCAAATAAGATTATAATGAAACATGTACAAGTATGAATACTATGAAGCCATGATCAATAGCAAGAACAACAAAGATTTTATTGTTAGTAACTCATACCAAATGTGTTACCAAAGTTGGTCCATATTTCAGCACGAATGGACTGGTCACTCTCAGCGATACCAATCACCTCCACATAACTCATAAGAGATACATGCGGCAGTCCTTTTACACTCAATTGATGTTCATCTGTTGATTTTCCTGTTGAGATTTCACCATCAGATTGAATAACTTGAACCACTGCACGAACCTTCCTTCCTACATGCATGCGCAACAACTCCGCATTGACAAAAACTGCTGGGCTTGATGTATCCATATCCTGAAATAGTGACAAGCATTGTAAACCGGCATCACAAATACATGCCATCAATCAATCAAGACACCAATTCTCTTAAAGATCAATATGTGATGCAGTTAATCTTCATCTCCTTGAGTTATTATATGTTCAGTCTATTAAAGTCCATTTCCACCCATCAACAAATAATATAAAAAATGCCGTACCCACTACCCAGTACACTTAACTCCCACTTTTGCGTGATCTAAAAGAGGTGATTGGTAAACAATCTTACCTCCAATTTTTTTTGGAGAGGCTAATTCTAGGACTCAAACCAGCGTCCTGTCACTTTTGGTGGCGGGCACTTAATAACTTCCTAAAAATACTAAAGTAGCATTAATATTTTCTCAATGACGTAAATTAGCCTTGGTATGGTGAAATGGGCTAATTTGCTACTTAACAAGAATGCATTCCCCAAATTAGCATTTGATTTGAGAATGCTAGGAACTTTACACATAGTGCAATATATGTTTGCAAAGGGAACATCAACTCCTTTGATTTAATCAAATGCAATGAAGTCTGTTTGTTGTTTAATCTTTTGAATTTTACCTAAAATTGACCCCCAAACACATAAAATAAAAACCCAGATCTCAAAAGGTAGGTTAGGAAATGATGCTTAAGAGGCGAATCATCAAACAGGTGTAAGGCCAAGCACAATATAGGAGAAGGGTTCAGATCTTATTACAATAAAGAATGAAACAATTAATCAGAACGCATATACGATACATACCTATAAAAAGATTGCTCGTACAGTCTCAGAAAATTGTACTTATATGAATCTGTGAAATTCAAGTGTGTGTAAAAAAGAGAGAGATTGAGAGGAAACAAGATGCAAAAGCCAAACCTGATGGGCGCGGCGATATGTATGAATACTAAAAAAGACTTGGCGTTTCAGCTTTCTAAAGAGAGAGAAATAAAGGCGGGTATTTTAAAGATACTCCAAATAGTTTGGCGGGAACATGCGAAAGGACATTTTGGGCAGTTTGGTGGCTTTTTTTGACAATAAATCTGGAATGGCTACATCAGCTTGAATAGCAGAATAGAGAAAGAATTAAACATCCTCCAATAGTCCAATCATTCTTTGGCTTCTTTGTTTGTTGTGATTATTTGCTTTAACTTTTTTAAGTAAATAAACCAATTTGGCTTCTTTGTTTGTTGTGAATATTGGATTTGCTTTATTATTGCTAGTTTTTAAGTAAATAAACCAATAAAGATATGTTGATTTAAATAATCTAAAGATATCATAATGATAAAAATATAAATAAATAAAAAATTGAATAAGAGGTGGATTACAAATCCCCTCGCCTTTGTTTTTAGCATATATAGTGACCGATTGATACAGTTTATTTTTGCAGTTTTTTAAAAATTGATTGAAAATATTATACCACCCTCTTCCCTCACTCCAAAGATCAACCCTTGTGATTATGTTTATCGAAAATTTAGATGCAATACATTATGTTTATCTTAATTAAATTAAAACATATAGGTTGTATTGACCAATAAAACCATAACAATGTTATCTTTTCCAAAACAATTAAATTCAATCAACCATGTGTTTGGATCTAATTGGAGATATCCTAATGTACCTATGGAACTAAACCTAACTCTTTACCCAAAAAAAAAAAACTCCCAAAATTCTGATTTTTCCATATCTTAACAATGTCAACCGTTGGGAAAACACCGCTGATGCAGCAGGATCTTGCGGTTGGAAGAGCTCTCGAGTTTGCAAAGGAGATAGGTGAGTATGAGCATATCTTTATGACTTAATTGTGGAAAGTGACCCTAAGCAAATTTTCGAGGCCTTGGCATTGGCAGAACCCGGTGACTCACAAGCTAGCTTTGGATACCTGTTCCAATCAATATGTGCGTGAATATGTAGTTGAACTGAGAGAGTTAGACTTTAGCCATACCCCCAATCATTGTAATAGAGCAGCTATCGCCCTAGCTAAAGAAGCTTATAAAATAGGGCATCTATGATGAAATAAAATAACACTTTGGGAATAAGAACCAAAAATGGCTGGTCCACAGTGCAGGAGTGAAGCAAATCAAAAGAGGAATTCAATTTTGTCTCTTACTCTCCTGCTTTGGAAGTTACAATTGCCACGGTTTTAGATTTGATGAATAAACAAATAGAGAAGGAATTTCTTGACCAAGAGATTGAATCAATAATTTAGGTCTAAATCTTTTTCATTTTTGATAAAAAAGGATAAGGGCTACAATATAACATTCATCATAATTTAACAAGAAACAGCCAAACTAATTAAATGTACTTCCATGGAAACTTAAAGTACAATGAAATTCAACATTCAACTGCAAATGACAATAAAAGCTCCTCTCCAACAAAAATTTAAAAAGCAAAGTAAAATGGAACAACTAGCTTTCCATATTCAACTGGAGGAAAAAATCTATCAACTAGGTATTGGTGGCCCTAGTATAGATTTGCTGACTGGAATGAGAAGAGATCATCCTTATAGCACCCCTTGCCATTAAATCCTTAATTGCTCTGCGTGCTAGAGATCCACTAATCTGAAAATTGCAAGGCAGGTATTGAAAAAATAATCAGCAATCAGCAATCATCATTTAGTAAGTACATTAAGCCCTTAACTAATGGCAAGCAGAGCACTGAATACAAAATTCAAAGGTAATGACCACAATCAGGAGTTAAAAATGACACTTAAGATCTTTTTTATAAGTTTTGTCCCAAGGAGAGAGAGATTCGAACTAGTGACCTCCATTTCATCAGGCATGGTCCCAACTGATTGTGCTACCCCTTCATCTAAAAATTGAGGTAAAAGATGCAGTCTATGTATTGCAAAACATTCATTATAAATGAAATTTTGCTGCATGTTGTTAAACTTTTACTATCTCAATTCTATGGCCTATTTGCAAGGAAGCTTTTTAAAGCTAACCATTCCTATGCCTATTCTTTCCCACGAATAAAAAAGGCATGACATGGTTTTATAACTTCTTTACACTCTTCTCCTCCCTTACACCATTTTGGATGAATCAATACAAATATGAATTTCCAGGAAATACAAATGTAATAAAAAAATTTATTGGAAAGTTGGACACGCACGCGATGGGTTTTGAAACCAACCTTACCCTCCACATTGTTTTACAAGGGAAAGAGGAGCCAATAAAAAAGAAAAAGATAAAAATTGTCCAGATCCAAAGGCAGTGTGAATTGGGCCAAACAACAAAGAACACTAGTCACAGGTTCTGTACTAAGAAAGAAAGCCATAAAATTATTTTTCTATTGATTAGGTTAACAAAGAAAAGCACTTACCTACCAAAGCACGTATTTTTTTATCAGTAGGTTACACATGCGCCTAATGGATTTTGTACACATTACCTCACCCTCCAGCCATTCTTATGGAAGGAGAAGGTGCTGTTGGGGCCAAAGCCCATTGGCTACTTATTAAAGCACATCTAGAAATAATAATTAACAAAGGGAAGAGAGGAAAGCCTCAATAATTAGACTGGAAGATCTCATTGTAATTAAAAAACTTATATCTTCACATTTCCTTCACATTTACGCCAAAAGATGAAAGAAAAAAAAAAAGAAGGATGCTCAAATATTATTTGGAGTTTTTAGCAGCAAACTTGGTAGCTATTCTGGAGCAAAGCGAACTCAGCAGAATTTATGGTTGCAGAGGCCTTAAAAGTCCCCAGATTCAGTTTTTGATCGGTTTCCTTTTGTTTTACTCCTCAGGTTCACAGGGTGTATATGAGTTTATATGAATGTATAGTTTTGGTTTATATTTCTGTTGTTGTTATACTTCATATTCAGAAAAATACAAGACCAAATAGCAACAAAGAAACATAAAAATTATTCTCAAACTTACCCTCATACGATCAGACAAGATCGAAGGAGTGACAAGCTTGAACTTGGGAGCTTCAACAAGAAGCTTGTCATAAGTTGCCTGATCGAACAGAACCATGTTGTTCACCTTTTCCTTTTGCTTCCCTTTGCTCCATTTCTACATATAGCCAAAAAAAACTACACAACCTCAGAGACTACACAGAAATCTATACCAAATTAAACATAGAATCATTACCAGACGAAAGTAATCCCAAATCGCAATCTAGAACCCCAATAGTGACAATACCAATCACACCAAAAAAAACCCAATAATCCTATATCCAAATGACCAACACAAACACAGACAAAGCCTCAATTACAAAACCAAAACAGTATGCTAAATTAAAAGGTTATAAGCAATTATAGAGAATAGAGATCGATAATAACCCTTGTAAACACTGAAATTCGATCTAATTGAAGCTTACAAACTACAGAATAACAAATCAAATGCTATAAATTCTTAACCCGGCAGCACTATAGAAGCTAAAAACACAAAAATAACCCTAACCCTAACCCTAATCCTAAGCCAAGGATTTACCTTCTTCTTCTGCTTGCCTCCGCCAGACTTAGCTGGCTTGGAAGATGGAGGAGGAGCCTTGTCCTTCTTGGGCGCCTACATCACCAAAAACAAACAACGGAAATTGAAAATCTCACTCCATAAAGAAAATGATAACAAGAAATAACAATAACATTAGGTTAGATTTGTAGAGATAACCGAAATAACAATGAGATTAGGTTAGATTCGTGTACCATGAGTGAAGGAAGATGATATTTGCTGTAGAGAGAGAGAGGCGCCGACGGAAGAAATGTATTTGCGGAGCAAAACGGTGGAAAGAGGTAACACAGTATTTATATTATAGTGAGACTCAGAGACCTAGGTTTTTTCAGATACTATTTCACCATTTTTTTTTGGGTATAGAGTGTAATTAATAATAGGTCAAATTCCAAATTTTACCCTATAAGTTTGATCAAAATTCAATGCAATCCACTAAATTTTAATTTGTTTCAATTCAGAATCTTTGTTTAACTCTGTCACTATTGCCGTTAACTATATCAAAAAAATAAAAATTTCTTTAATTAAAAATATATATATATATTCACAGAAAATGAATTTGATGAGTAACAACTATCAAGCTTAGCAAAACCCATTATAGAGCCAACTACGGCGATGGTTTAGTGGTTGGTATAACAAAAGACCCATCACCCCCTATGTTATGGGTTCAAGTAGTAACATACCTCATTATTACCTAACAATGAGGATTGAGTGATTCAATTAGATTTTAATAACACGGATTGAAAGTTTACATTTTAATGGAGGATTGAAGTCTAACCCATAATTTAGGGGGACAGCATGAAACCTAGAATAAATTTCACCAAAAAAAATTCTATGTACAGTTTATCCCTAATCGATGTCAAAACCTAGCAAGCCTACAAATCAATCTCTACCCATCTCTTCATCCATGAAAAACAATCAAAAGCAAAACTCACACCACACACCTGCAATTTCATTCCCAAATATCAAAAAAGAAGAAGCAAAAGCACAAACTAGTAAGGACGTTGTCCGAGACAACTGTTTCCATAAATCTATCAATTTTAATTTAGTGTCAATGTATGATCTATATGCCCTCTTCAAATGTAGGTTACTCCTGAAATCTACCGGGAGCTAAATAATAGCTGCAATCGTGGTGAAAGGGAGGATGATCTTACGTTAATATATATCCTTCCTTTTTCACTAATCTTTTTTTATAAAATTTGAGTTTTTATCTAATATTTTTTTTAGTGTGTACAGTCCACATTCTCTCAACCCCCAAATAAATAAATAAATAAAAATTCTCATTGATTCTTGTTATGCTGTGTGGGCTATTTGTTGTGTTTTTCATACTTTTGTTAATGCATATTTTGTGGAATATTGCAAATGGGTGTTGAATCATATTCTTGAATTTTTTTTACCATTAGTTTCATCTTCATTTTTAATGTACAAAATAGGACTGCAAATACGTTATTTTAATAACATAGTTATTATCAACTTGTTTTTGGGATAGAAGCCATGTTATGTGCTAATAAATTACTACTTTTAAACTTCTGTTTCTTGATTTTTGCTTTGTAAGGCTCTAGACTTTCAAGTTTGTAAGCTTTCACCTTGAGCAAATCCATGTTTTAATATATAATTTGTCTTCTAACTTATTGAAGCTAGAGAAGTGAGCCAGAATAATTGCAAGGGTGGCCAAACCTTAATGTCTTGACCAAGTAAAAGAAGGATAATCCTGGGAATCACTTGTTCACTTTTGAAGGAATCAAATTGAAAGAGCGAAGTTGCTCATCAAAGATGTCGTGATTATAAAATTCAGGACACACTTTTTTCATTCCTGATTATCTTGCAAGAGACTACTTAATTCCCAAGAAATAAACAAGTTGAGATATTCTAGCAAACTCCACAAATGATTTTTGCTGAAAATTCACTCTACTAGTTTCAAATTATGCTAGACTGTGAGGTTACCGGGCTTCATTTAATGGGCTAGGCTTGGGTTTTACTTTGTGAGCTGTATTAAATGAACTATTGTTTAAATGAATCATTTTGGGAGAAGTTGAAAGTTTGTAAACTAGGAATCGTCATCAAAAGTAAAAGTTTAAAAATAGAAAAACAACAAATTCATGAAAGTAAGATGCTTTGGTGATTGATTTTTGTTATAGTGCACAAGCTGGTGGTTGCTGCATGTATGCAATCATATGATTAAAAGATAATTTAAGCATTCTGTTAGTCAAGGCTGGTCCAAACTTTTTGGGGGCCTCAAGCCAAATTTTAAATTGGGGTCTTTTATTTTTTATTTTTTATTTTTTAAATACTTTTCAATACTAAATTAAATTAATATCTATGATTTTTTTTAATTATATTTTAATTTTTCTTGCTCTTTTAGATGCAAAATTATTGATTAAACTTTTATAATTAAGAAGTAAAATTTAATAAAATTAAAATAGAGAAGTATAGAACAATAAAACCTGATTAAAAACCCTGAACAATGAACATCACAATTTACTAACTCAGTTTAAGAAATCTTAATTTACAATTACAAACTCTAATTGCAAAGAAAAAAAATTCATTCAAGTGAGACAGTGAGTAAAGATTGATATTATTACCTATTTATGTGTTGAATCCAATTTTGTAGAAGATCTCAAGACTCAAACCCTCAAATTTGAAGTCAAGAAAAAAAAAATAATATTGACTATTGACTATTGTAGATTTGTAGAGATAGAAAGTGGGGCATGTAAAGTATATAGAGATACTGATTAGGGAGGTTGAGGGAGAGAGAGATACGTAGAGGCACAGATGCTAGAGCAATAGCCAGTAATCAAGATAGTGTGGCAAGGGCGTGGGGATGGTAGGGAAAAAAGAAGAAGAAATAATTAGTTTTTAGGGTTTAGAAGAGAGACAAGTAGAGAGAGAAAAAAAGTTAAAGTGAATTAATTATTTTGCTATGGGGACCACAAAATAGAGAGAGAGAGAGAGAGAGAGAGAGAGAAACGTTAGACGCGTGTTTCAGTTGTCACTTTATTGCTTTGCTGCCTTGCTAAAAAAATAAAAAAAAAAAATTTGGGCCTTTAATGGTTATTATATGGACTATTAAAATTTGGGGTCTTTCCAATTTTGGGGGTTTCAAGCCACCGCTTAAGTGGCTTGACTATTGGGCCGGCCCTACTGTTAGTCATTGACCACCCCAAAAAAAGTGACCTGGCACAAGCTACTTGTGCGATCACAGAATGCTTACTCCTAAGGTTTATCAATTTTGTACTTTAGTGATGCATATTTGGTAAATCTCATTTAAGTTATTATTCATTGTTACATGAAATTGCATAAGCTTGTGTTGATGTACTAATCTAACAATGCATTGAGGCAGTAATGAATTATGGACTTGCTTTGGTTGGTTTAAATTTTGCTCTCCATTAGATTCAACGAATTGAGAAATTATTGTTTCCTTGACTTCCCATACCCTCTCCTGTTTCTGTGATCAATAAAACTATTGAAGAAGATAGGTTTGATATTCCAGAGGTGCCTATGGAAGAGGATTGATTGACTGCCTGGTATGATACTGAACACTGCGATTTGTTATATTATTCACTAAATTCACTTTGGATTACAAGCTCTCCTCAAGCCTGTCATGCACACCTTTTGTACATCTAGTGATTATTAAGTCCTTCAATAACTTTTTGTGGGATTTAATTTCTATATTCAATTTGGGTTACAGTGCTTATGCAGCAGGCTCTTGCAGTTGGAAGAGCTCTCGAGTTTGCGAAGGATATAGCCATATAGGTGAGTATGAGTATATCTGTATGACTTAATTGTGGAAAGTGACTCACAAGCTAGCTTTGGATACCTGTTCCAATATGTGCGTGAATATGTAGTTGACCTGAGAGAGTTAGACTTTAGCCATACCCCCAATCATTGTAATAGAACAGCCATCGCCCTAGCTAAAGAAGCATATAAAATGGGGCATCTATGATGAAATAAAAGAACACTTTGGGAATAAGAACCAAAAGAGGCTGGTCCACAGTGCAGGAGTGAAGCAATCAAAAGAGGAATTCAATTTCTCAACTCTCCTGCTTTGGGAGTTACAATTGCCACGGTTTTAGATTTGATGAATAAACAAATAGAGATGGAATTTCTTGACCAAGAGATTGAAACAGCAATTTAGGTCTAAATCTTTTTCTTTTTTGATAGAAAGGTCATAAGGGCTACAATATAACATTCATTCATCAGTTGACATGGGCCTCTTGCTCAAGTGTATTAACCAGTTCTTGTGGCATTCCCGACTAGAGGGGATAGCTCGGGTTTGGTTTCAAGCACCATTTATACAAACTTATGAAAAAGTTCCAAACAAGACATTCAATATACTTTTGGACCGTGCACAGTAATTTAACAAGAAACAGCCAAACTAATTATAATGTACTTCCATGGAATTTAAACTGAGTATGAAGTACAACGAAATTAAACATTCAACTGCAAATGACAATAAAAGCTCCTCTCCAACAAAACTTAAAAGAGAAAAGTAAAATGGAACAACTAGCTTTCCATATTCAACTGGAGGAAAAAATCTATCAACTAGGTATTGGTAGCCCTAGTATAGATTTGCTGACTGGAATGAGAAGAGATCATCCTTATAGCACCCCTTGCCATCAAATCCTTAATTGCTCTGCGTGCTAGAGATCCACTAATCTGAAAATTGCAAGGCAGGTATTGAAAAAAAATCATTAATCAACTATCATCATTAAGTAAGTACATTAAGCCCTTAACTAATGGCAAGCAAAGCATTGAATACAAAATTCAAAGGTAATGATTACAATCAGCAGTTAAGGAGTAAAGATCTTTTTTATAAGTTTTGTCCCAAAGAGAGATATCCGAACTAGTGACCTCCATTTCATCAGGCATGGTCCCAACTGAATGTGCACCCCTTTGTCTAAAAAATGAGGTAAAAGATTCAGTCTATGTATTGGAAAACATTCATTATAAATGACATTTTGCTGCAATATGTTGTTAAACTTATTACTATCTTAATTCTATGGCCTATTCGCAAGGAAGCCTTTTAAACTTCTTTACACTCTTCTCCTCCCCTACACCATCATTTTGGGATGACATCAATACAAATATGAATTTCCAGGAAATACTAAAAGTAATAATATTTTTTAAGCCATCATTTTAGGTTAACAAAGAAAAGCACTTACCTACCATAGCACGTATTTTTTTATCGGTAGGTTACACATGCACCAAATGGATTTTGAACACATTACCCCAACCTCCACCCATTCTTATGGAAGGAGAAGGTGTCATTGGGGCCAAAGCCCATTGGCTAATTATTAAAGCACATATAGAAATAATAATTAACAAAGGGAAGAGGGGAAAGCCTAAATGATTAGACTGGAAGATCTCATTGTAATTGGAAAAGAAAATTAAAAAACTTATATGTTCACATTTCCTTCATAGAGAAAAGGATAGTCCACCAAAAAATGAAAGAACCTTTTAAGAAGAAAATTGGAAAGATATGGATGCGCATATATTACTTAAAGTTTTAGCAGCAGACTTGGTAGCTTTTCTAGAGCAAAGTGGACTCAGCAGAATTTATGGTTGCAGAGGCCTTAAAAGTCCCCAGATTCAGTTTTTGATCGATTTCCTTTTGTTTTACCCCAGGTTCACAGGGTGTATATGAGTGTATATGAATGTATAGTTTTGGTTTATATTTCTGTTGTTACTATACTTCATATTCAGAAAAATACAAGACCAAATAGCAACAAAGAAACATAAAATTTATTCTCAAACTTACCCTCATACGATCAGACAAGATCGAAGGAGTGACAAGCTTGAACTTGGGAGCTTCAACAAGAAGCTTGTCATAAGTTGCCTGATCAAACAGAACCATGTTGTTCACCTTTTCCTTTTGCTTCCCTTTGCTCCATTTCTACATATAGCCAAAAAAAATACTAAACAACCTCAGAGACTACACAGAAATCCATACCAAATTAAACATAGAATCAGTACCAGACGAAAATAATCCCAAATCTCAACCTAGAACCCCAATAGTGACAATACCAATCACACAAAAAAAACCCAACAATCCAAATCAAAATGACCAACACAAAGCCTCAATTACAAAACCAAAACAGTATCCTACGTTAAAAAGTTACAAACGATTATAGAGAATGAGATCGATAATAACCCTTGTAAATACTGAAATTCGAGCTAACTGAAGCGTAGAAACTACATAATAACAAATCAAATGCTATAAATTCTTAAAACCAAAAATTTACCTTCTTCTTCTGCTTGCCTCCACCAGACTTCGCGGGCTTGGAAGATGGAGGAGGAGCCTTATCCTTCTTTGGCGCCTACATCACCAAATACAAACAACGCGATTACGCAAGAAAAAGATGAATTAACAGTGAGATTAGATTAGGTTCGGTTTATACCATCGGAGTTGATTTCAAGGTTTATTGGGCCGCCGAGTGGGAGAAGTGATTTACGGAGCGAAACGATAGGGATAGTGAAACACTATCTTTATATACTAGTGTGTCTCGGATAGTTAGGGTTTTTTTAGATAGGAAGGCAAACGTTTGGATACTGGTATAGGTGTATATTCCCCTTTTTCTTTTTTTCTTTTGGATACTGGGATATGATTTCAAATGTTTGGATACTGGGATATTGGGCAACCATATGATTATTGTGTTAAACATTTCAAATACGTCATTTGTAATTTATCTTTTGGATAAGTGAGGTTTTGATTATTGTGTTAAACATTTGAAATCATAAAGATTGACACTGTAACAAAACTATATGGTTTAAATTGATGCATTTAAAAATATAGGAGTTAATTTATCCCAAATATAAAATTATAGAATTTTTTTATTGGACTTTTCCTTAATAATAATAATAATAATAATGATTAATGGGTAAAAATTAAGTACAATTCTTTAGGTTAGGTACATTAGGTTCCCAATTAAATTCAAACATATGGTTATATTAACCAATGAAACACAAACGTTGTCATCTTTTCCAATAATATTTAAATTCAATGTATTTGAATTTAATTAGGAATCTAATGTACTTGACTTAAGGAACTGTACCTAAGTTTTACCCATGATTAATAACATTTACACTTTTGCATAGAAAAATTATAATTGCAAAACTTGATTTTCAAAAATGACACTATCCTTTCAAATTGTCAAAATAATTGACACTCCCTTGACCTCCCTCCACACGCTAAGCCACGTTAAGAACCAATGCGAAATATTCAATTTTAGAGGAATATTAAAAAATAAATAAATAAACCCTATGTATAATATATTTTAAATTTATTTAAGTTTAAAATAAAATAAAAATAAGAAATTTTAGCAGAACAACTCAAAACAAAATTCATTGGGATAGCCAAACAACGCCCCACAAAACAAAACACTAAAAATGTAAAACTCTTCATAACCAAGCCATCAATCAACGAATGCAGCAGCACAACAACGACGAAAAATTAAAGAGGGAAACACTTAGGTCCTGTCACGGGACCAGTGTTGATTTTGATAAAATTTATATGTTTTGTGGTAAATGTTGTGTTTATATTGATAAATGTGTGTTTATTGTTGTAGAAATAAAATGTGTGAATTTAAGTAGAATTAGTGATATTTGTGATAAAATTAACTTTACTACAAAACTACACACATTTTACAACACCTGACAAACATTTTATCAAAACACAAATAACTTTTTATCAAAACACACACACAAATATTACAATTTTGACACCTTTGATGGGACAGTCCCACTGCGAGACCTAAGAATTTCTCAAAATTAAGAATACTAAATAACAACCAGAGGCTAACAGCTGAATTCCTTCCCCAGTTTAGAAGCCCAAATTTAGCAACCAATACACAGGCATGCGCGGAGCTTGTCAACCATAATCATCTTTGTTCTTTAAATAGGATAAATGAGATTTCCCTCTCATTTTTCTTCCCTAATAATTTCTTTGAATTTTTCCTAAATTGTTAATTTGATTAATTTGATACTTCAAGATCAAGACTTAGTTTTCATGAAGTTAAAATATTTAACCTAAATGGTGTAAATTGCAATAATTAGCTGAATAATGAGTTTAAATAGCCAAATGAAAGTCAATTTTCGTGTCTGTTTCGATGCAACTTATTTGGCTTGTTGTTGATTGTTTTTTGCTAAAATTTCCGATTACTTTAGAAAAAAAGCTAAATGTGAAATAGGATAAACTTATTATTTTTTAATGAATTTACTGTAGCAAAAAGTTAATAGTGTATTATTAAATATTTTTTGGTGAAGTTACTGTAGCAAAATAAGCAAAACATAGCTTATAAGTTACTTCCAAAAGCACACCTAGATCTAATAAAATGATCAAGCTCAATGGCCCAATTCAACCAAACCCAACCCAATCTGCATGGATTGGGTTGGTTTTTAAATTTGTCATGGGTTGGGTTAGGTTAAGAATTTCTCAACTTGATGAAGTTAGGTTGAGTTGAAAAATACAGCAAACCAAACCCGACACATGCACACCCCTAATTGTACTTGTTTTTGTTTTTGGTAATGGTGGTAATGGTAGTGGCATGATTTTGGTGATCTTGACAAAGGTAGGTAATAGCGTCAGTATGACATATGGGGGTAATTTTCAGTAACAATAATGATGATAATGGTAGTAACGATAGTGTTAGTAACAATTGTGATGGTAGTATAAATAGTAGCAGTAATAGATGTAATGCCAATATCAACGTTAGTATATGTAAATGTATCTATAAATGATAAATTGTCTCATTAACTTTGAACTTGGATTTATTTATTTATTTTTTGGCTAAGAGGAACTTTTCTTATAAGTGAAGTCAAACTCACACACATAAGGGGAGTTGGTGTGTCAAACAAGAACTCACCCCCTTTACTCTTTAGAGGGAGCTAGAGGTGACACAACCCACAAGACCTATGGGACTTTGGTCTCTGCTCTTTCAACTTTTGCTACTAGATACAAATTTATTGGCAACTTTTTTTTTTTTTTGATAGAAACGGTAGTTTATTAAACAACAGAATCAGCCTGAACAAGTGTATTAATACAGGGAGGGCACTCTTCCAGCCACACCTGAGTAGTATTTGAGGACAGAGCCTCTGATGCCAAGGCCATAGCTGCCTTGTTACACAGAATTTTAATAAAGGAAAAGTGACAAAAATAAAAAAGCTGTTTCACACATAAAATATCATCAACTAATGTACCAATTGGTGCCAAACAGCTACCATCAGAATTCAATAAGGATAAAAGATGTTGAAAAGACAGCTTAATATCCAAATGCCTAAGTCCCACGTCAAAAGCAAACTGAACAGTTGTTAAAACCACAAGAGCTTGAAGTTGGAGTTCATCCTCACACCTAACCACTTGCTGTTGCATAGCTGCCACCACAAATCCTTGAGCATCTCGGATAAGAAACCCTAGGCCAACTTGCATAGAGCTAGAACTCATACATATGCCAATATTCAATTTATAGATGCCCACATCAGGAGGTCTCCAACGACTAAAATCAGAAAAAGAAGCAGGGCCACCCAGATCATAAACACGCAAACCCACCTCCATGAAGTCTGTAGCTAACCCAGTAGCCTTTGTCCATATGTCATCTACTGTAGTAGACTTAGAATCCCAAAACAATCTATTTCTTGCATTCCAAATCTCCCACGCCGTGGTGAAAAGAATCTCCAAATTAAACCCAGAAAGACACTGTACACAAATGGATATAAAATCACGAAAATGCAGAGAAGGGTGGCAGACATGAGGAATTGGAACCGGACAAGCACTCCAAACTCTTTGAGCAAAATCACATTGCCATAGAACATGAGATGGGGTTTCAGGATTTTCTTCGCACCATTGACAAGAAAAGGAGGATAGGATGCCTCTGTCAAACAGTTTCGTCCTGGTGGGCAAAATATCCAAGCAAGCCCGCCACATAAATACCCGAATTTTTGGTTGAACCCTCGCAGACCAAATTGCAGACCATAACTGCTGAGATTCACCCAAGCCCCGAGACAAAGACTCCAACATCCTCTCTTGTTCGTGCAATAATAGATGATAAGCACTATGGACTGAAAAATTCCCATTCGATGTACCAGTCCAAATCAGCCTATCACTCGGACTCCTTTTGCTTAAAGGGATCTGCATAATGATCTCCACATCCCTGGGAAGAAAAACTTGCTCAAGTAATTCTGAATTCCAGCATTTAAGATCATGATCAATCAAAGAATCCACTGTGGCTTCTGCACTCAAGACTCAGACTAGACTAATAATTTTGTAAGTGGTTGGGCTCGGCAGCCAAGCATCCTTCCACACCTTAATGCAAGTATCAGAACCCACCCTTCATCTCAAACCAGCTTGCAATACATGCCTGGACTCACAAAGACTCCGCCAAATATAAGATGCATTATTAGGAATTGGGGCGTCAAGGAAGGATGTATGTGGAGAATGTTTTGCTTTCAGGAAACGGTAGATCAGAGAATGAGGGTGTTGTAAAAGTCTCCAACCCTACTTGGCCAAGAGAGCTTTGTTAAAAAGGTGCAAATCACGAAAGCCCATTCCACCCTCCTTTTTTGGTTGAACTAATTGCCCCTTTCCTACCCAGTGAATTTTCCGTTCCCCAGCTCTTTGACCCCACCAAAACCGGTTGGCCATAGAACAAATTTCAGCACGCAAACCAGCCGAAAATTTAAAACAGCTCATGGCATAAGTGGGAATAGCCTGAACCACTGCTTTTATAAGAGTTTCACGACCAGCTTGGGATAATAACTTCTCTTTCCAACCTTGCAATCTCTTCCAAATTCGATCCTTGATGTCATTGAAGGCATGGCGTTTTGATCTACCCATTATAGGTGGTAAACCCAAATATTTCTCAAATTGGGTAGTAGGGAGGGTGCCAAACAGTGAGAGGATATCAGATTTCTTTGCAAGAGGCGTGTTCTTGCTGAAGAAAATAGCAGTTTTGTCTCCATTTACTTTCTGCCCAGAAGCTTTCTCATACAAAGATAATAAGTTCTGAATAACACCACAATCTGAGATCGAAGCTCTACAGAAAATAACACTATCATCCGCAAAAAATAAATGGGAGATTCGTGGGCCACCACGACAGATAACCACACCCCGAAACAAGTGATCCCTTTCTGCTTTGCGAATCAAAGAGGAGAGACCCTCAGCACAAAGAAGGAACAAGTATGGAGATAAAGGATCTCCTTGTCTAAGACCACGAGAAGGCTTAATATAACCCTGTGCTTCTCCGTTCACCATGACAGAATAAGATGCTGTATTGACACATGCCATAATTAACTCCACCCATCTACTATGAAAACCAAGCTTGAGAAGAATAGCATGAAGATAATCCCATTCCACACAGTCATATGCTTTGCTTATATCAAGCTTTGTAGCCATCTGAACATTATTCCCTGACCTCAGATTTTTAAGGTAATGAAGCACCTCAAAAGCCATAATGACATTGTCAGTAATCAGGCGACCAGGGACAAAAGCACTTTGACTATTCGAGATAACCCTTGGTAGAATAGGTTTCATTCTGTTAACAAGCACTTTAGACACTATTTTATACAAAACACTGCATAGATTGATAGGTCTAAAATTAGCCATACATTCTGGATTTTTAACTTTTGGAATAAGAGCAATGTTTGTAAAATTAATACTATCCAACATTCTACCCGAATTCAGAAAATCAAGAATAGCTAGAGTAACATCAGCCCCAATTTATTGGCAACTTTAGGATTGAAATAACACAAATTAAAAATACAGGGATTAAATTGATAATAAACCTAACTCTAGGCAACTAAAATATATATAAACCTTTTCAATAATTATCTATTTTTGTTGTTTTTACACCAACTCACATGTGCAATTACAACAATTGGACCCCACCAACCAACCCCCACTCTCCAGCAAGAGCCAGAAACCACGAGACTTCTACTTCTACTACACAAACAAATCTAGAGTCCCTAAGTTCGGTCCCGCACGAGACCCAAAGGTCACTTTTCAATGCCACCAAACCCACCTGACTCACACTATCCATATATAAACGTACACATCACAGTTCACAAGTACCCCCACCATTTACAACTAGGGCACGCTCGGTCGCAGCTGGACCTTGGACCTTCCGCTCCCATACTAGTACGATTCTCATCTCATCGTTACCGACACCCGTAAGATCTCCTTCTCACCTTTCTTTGCCTTCCTTTTCATTTTCTCGATCTCATTTATGTTGCTCTTACTTCTTAGGCTTGTCACAAACCCTTATTTATAACTTGGTTTATTTCTGTAATGTAAAGAAAATTTTGTTTAAATAGTTAATAATAATATGCTGCCATTTTTATTTTTTCTGCCTTTTACTTTTAAGTCTCTGTTTTGTTAGTAATTGATTTATCAAATCTGAATATTTTAAATTTTTTACTTGTCAGAACCATTAGATTTACTTGAGGGTCGGTTTATTTTGCTAGAAATTTTTCAATCTACTACTTTTAAAGGCAAAAAAAAAAGTTGTCTAAAACCTTATTTAATTGTGAAGTATGGGGAAATTATATGATTTCTGTTAAATATGTCTGTGTTTTGTGTGTGCACACATGAACATGATATTACTTTTATGGGCCTATTTTTGCCTATTAATTTTATTTTGGCTTTTCATAGTTTTTATGTCCAGATATCCCCTTTTTAGTTTAATGAACATGGGTAAGTTGAGTTCATGATATGAAATTGATTAGAGATGACATTGACATTTTCAAAGTGGAATTAAGTTGTAAGTGAAGATTGTTTATTAAGTGAGCATCACCATCTTTAGACATATAGAAGTCGTCTTCGCTTATTTGAACTGTATTTATATTGTTTGAATGCAGCAAAGTTTAGTGACTAGGTGTCAAAGGAAATGGTATTGTTTATGGATGATTATTGTGACAAATTTTTGGGTCATTGATGGCCTTCATCAAAATGCAGAAGCAATTTTCAAACAAGATGCTGTAACGGGTTGAATGGCATCTTGCTGCATATGTTTCTAATTTATCACATGGGATTAAGTTTTGGAGTTTTTGCATGTAAAGAGTTGCTTTGCAAGATTGACCATTTGCCCTGGCTTGGTGACGGATGGGGTATGGTTGGGGGGTAGATCTTAGGTTCAAGTAAAGAAAAACTACAAAGGGTTTGCAAAATGTGTATCCATATGCATAAAACAGAGGTTCCTCTTCTAAAATATGAACATATAGTACCCCTTTCCATTTAAAAGTTAAAAACTCAAAATTAGCCTCGAATATAGAGTTACTTGCTTGACTATAATATTTGTGTATTAATCAGGAATTTATTAAATTGTGTAGGTTCAAGTGTGGATATGTCAACTGTGAATATGTCGACCGGAGAGTCCCAATGTCTTGCTTGTCCAAAACTGCACCCCCAAGCAGATCCTGTGCCTTAATTAAGAGTCCATCTTCCTTGGGTTCTGTAAAGAGCGTCTCCAAAACGTTTGGCTTGAAGTCTTCTCCCTTCAAAATATCTGCAATGGCCGTATACAAAGTGAAACTGGTCGGACCAGATGGTGAAGAGAATGAGTTTGATGCCCCCGATGATACTTACATCCTTGACTCAGCTGAAAATGCTGGACTTGAGTTGCCTTACTCGTGCAGGGCTGGGGCCTGTTCAACTTGTGCCGGGCAGATGGTTTCAGGAACGGTGGACCAATCCGATGGATCATTTCTGGATGACAAGCAGATGGAGAAGGGGTATGTGCTGACCTGTGTCTCATATCCGACTTCAGACTGTGTGATACACACCCATAAGGAAGGTGATCTTTACTGAGTAATGTAATGTGCCTAGCCTGTGGATTACCCCAATTGGGGAGTAAGGATCTTTGCCACACTAGTATTCTATTTGTGAGCCTGATGGTAGGGTGGCTATTTAGTTTCCATGCCGCTATTTTCCTTGGTCTATGCATAATTATTGTTTGATTGCAAACAAGCAGTAGTGTTGAAGCATGATTTCTCTTGAATGTTGATCAACAATAATGGACTGGTGCACCTTAGGAGGCACTCCATATTGCATATTGTGGATATGAACTTGATTAGTTTTAACATTGATTTGAATGGGCAACCCTAGAATCAGATTGAGATCTTTATTTTTATTTTATTTTTAAAAAGTTTTGGAAGAGAACAATAAATTTTGGGAAAATGAATAGGAGATTAACCTGCTCATGTTATAAGTGAAAAGCGTGGTGTTTTATACTTCTATTGACACGTCAACCTTTTCAAATTGGACACTTGTAGCTCCACCAGGTGAAAACTTTTGCCATGCATTGACCGTGATCAGAAATAGGCTGGACGTATAAAATAAATGGACCCTGGATTTTTCTGATTTTGGAATGATTTTCCTGGTTATGTTGATTTATTTAGTGTCATTTTGGATGGATGAGTTTACTTCCTTTAGCTTATTTTATTATTTTATTTATTGTGTAAAAGTACTGTTTTTACCTAACGAGGTTTGGAAAAATTGTACTTAAGAAAAGGCAAGCTGATGTAAATAAGTTCATGCTGACCACAAATAAAACATGGGCGATCAACCAGTAATTTGAGCCCACTTTTTTTTTTTTTTTTGGTTGACATGACCAAACATTGACACTAATGGTCACTGTCACTCACATAAATGGAGGGAATGACCATTTTGGAAATGAAATAAAAAGTTTGTGAGACAAATGAAAATTGAAAACAACCCTAAATTTTAAGAGGTAAAGGTAAAAGCCATGAAAGTATATTTTAGCTCCTTTTTATTTAACATCGAGCCATGTACATATAAATATATGGTTTTATTAGATAAACATATCATTCAAATTCATAAAGAAACCTGCGAGGAAATCAACTTGGACTAAATCGTAGGGGTATTTTTGTCCTCTGACATTGTCTTATATGTATTATATTATGTTGCAACAAAATTGGAATTCACTAGAATCACTACAATAGAGTGTTGGTAGACCAAAAAATTAAAATTGATATTTTTTTGTTGTTGTTGATAATTCAATAGTTGGTCGGTTAGGGCCTTGGGGGAGAAGAGATTGAACTCTAAGATATTGAGAAGAGAGTTGAATCCTAATATCTTGATTTGAAAGAGTTTATCTTCAAATCACTTTGGATGAATTTTCCTTCCTTAATAAGATTTGAGGCCTAAGGCGACAATTTTAAGGGAAGTATTCTCTTATATTTAGATATTAATTAAATAGTATTTTATTTAAAAATGATGAGAAAGACTTTTTAAGTGAGATAAAGAAAAAATAATAATTGTATTATTGTATATAGGTATCTACAAATTTTAGTTAAGTATTGGCACTCTAAAAAAAATGTAAATAGGTATGTGACATTTTTTTTAATTGTTAGATATAATATTGTACTATAAGATCAAAATTATGGAATAATAATTGTATTATTGTATATGGGTATCTACGAATTTTAGTTAATTATTGGCACTCTAAAAAAATGTAAATAGGTTTGTGACATTCTTTTTAATTGTTATATATAATATTGTACTAGAAGATCAAAATTATGGGGCCCTTTTTTATTTGGGGGCCTTAGGCAATTGCCTCAATTCTCAAAGGGTATAGTCGGCCCTGATGTGTATAAGTCACATGATATATTTAATGACTCAAGTGACTTGTTTAAATAATACACATGAATAGTTTCTTTTTACTAAAATGATAGACAGGTGGATAGTTTTATGAGTCATAGTTGACTAGAGAAAAATTCATCTAAACTATTTTTTGAGGTAAACTTTCTTCATTTTATACACTATGAGGTATTAATTAAGCTACAAACCTCTCTATCTAAACTCAAAATTTGATCAAGTTGATACTTCATTTTCCCATAATTTTTTGCATGATAAATTTTTTGAATCTATCATATTGTAGTTAACAAATAACTACTGTTTATTTTTTGCTAATCAAATAACTAGTTATCACAATTCACATGGATAGCAAGTTAGCAACTATAGGCAAAATAGTGGCAGGGCAAGCAAAGAAGTTAAATTTGGCGGTACCCAAACATGCAAACACACTTCTGAACCCAAGCACTACAATATTTATCTCACCGAAATTTGAAATTTGAAATTTCTAAACATTTCGAAAGTCTCTCTCACTCTCTCACCATTTACACTGAATGTACAGTACACGGTGTACCGTTCCAATGGCGGGAACACTCCAAACCCTAATTCTTACTCCTCCATCTACTCAAACGCTGTCGTTTCGTCACCGGAGACCGTATTTCCCGTCGAATCACGCTCTGTTCTACAACCCCTCAATCACTTTTAATCACGACCGCTCATTTCCCAGACCCATCAGAGCCTTGGAGCGGTCCGGTCAGGTTTAGCCTCCTCCAATTCCATCGCTTTCAATTACTGGCTTCTTCTCTGTTTGGTTACCGAGAAAATGTAGGAAAATAAACGAATTTACAATTTCCTATCACTTTTGAAAATAAGTCAAGCAAATTGGTTTCCTGGTCCGTATTGTTTTGGAAACATCTTTTGCATTTTGCATTTTGCTTAATTATTTGTTTGGCAGTTAAACTGGTCTGTCACAAATTGAAATCGGTTATGTGCTTCGTACTGTGATTTAAATGAATATCAATTCGTGTATCAGAGTGATGGTAATGGAGATAAAGTCGATCGGGTTTCGGGTTCAGAAAGTGGGTTGAGTTGGACAAAACCGCTGTTGAATTTCGCATCGAATAACTTTCTTCCATTAGGTAATGCGATGTGATTATATATGTACATATTCTTATGTATTTGAGGCTATCTAATGTTTTAGTACCATCTTATTTTTAATGATTAGAAATCTGTTTGTTCTTCTAGCTCTTCTCGGTGGAGTAGCAGTAGGACTTGCAAATCCTAGTCTTGGTTGTCTTGCTGATAGATATTATCTCTCAAAATTTAGCACATTTGGGATATTTATTATCTCAGGTTTGAGTTTAGCATTATTTATTTGTTTTTTGAATATTGATATCGATGGCCATCTCAATATCCATGCGTTTAGTTTTATTTACTTTTGGGTGGTTTCATAGGTTTGACGTTGCGTAGTGGAGACATTGGTGCAGCAGCAGAAGCATGGCCTGTAGGAGTTTTTGGGCTAGTATGACCTTGAATTTCTTATGTGCCATCATGCATTTTAAGGTTCATCTTGCTTTTTAAAAATAAAATAAAAATTATTATCCTCTCTTGCATCGTTTCTTTTCTCAACTTATTATCTTGATGTATTTTTTTTTTTGGAAAGTGTTGTGGGCTGAAGTTTCAGACAGGATTTCAAAATTTTCCCTTACATTTATGCATCTGCTTCAAAGTATTGGATCACAGTCTTATTTATTTCAACACTTGGTTCTGTTTCATGTATATGAATCTATTTCAGTGGTACCTTCAAACACTAATAAATAATGAAGAAAACTTAATGTATGAGGGTGGTTTTCCACTCACATCTTATCTGTTTAAAGTTTTCATAATACTCAGAATGGATAATGTTCCATGATCATATTTCAACCATGTATGTTAATATCATAATACTTGTGAGCATTCATACATATGTCACTGTTATGCTAATGCATTGCACGTCTATGTCTGTTTAACAATTTTT
>OU015762.1:19553650-19619679 GCA_907173295.1 Fagus sylvatica | reverse complement strand
ATAGCAGGAAAGGAAAGGAAATATGGAGGAATGAACATATTAAAAAGAAAAAAGGAAAGGATAAAGCAAAGATGGGTTTGGTGTTTAGAAGTCTAGGAAACTACAATTCCGTTGTGCCATCCAGAACTTGAACCCCTTCTCTCTCTCTACGCTCAAGTCTCCCTCCATTTTTAAAGCACATCCAAGTCAGCTTCTCTCATGCCCAAGTCTCAGTTGCCAAAAAAACAAAGCAAACTTCGGGCTCTACAAAAAAAAAAAATACACACAGATATTAGTTGTGTCCCAGTCGATTGAGTTGCTGAAAAAACAACACAGCAAAAATTAAGCATATGGTTGATATATTGTTACACCCTAGAGCACTAGATAGAGCTGGGAATTCGATACCCATGACTGTGAATCTGTGAAGGAGGGTGTCACTATTATTTAGCCTGAGTTCGGAGAGAGAAGAAGACAATGGAGGTTAGACTATTAGAGAGAGTTAATGCAAACATTACTGATTTCTAGAAAGTTGAGGTTTTTTAACCATTAGATCTGTTAAAATGGTTTAAAAAAATGTAACTTGAAACTCTTTCCCCTTTTTCTACATGGTTCTTTTCATCTCAAGAATATTTAAATTCAATATATGAATTCAACTAGAAACCTAAGTACTTGACCTAAGGAACAAGTTGAGGGGGGGGACTAAGGGTTGAAAGAAATAATGTTAAGACTCCACTTAGTACTAGCAATGGAAAAGTTAAAAGGATGGAAGAGGGATATGGTAGATACTGGAGTATTTTGTTAAGTTTACCGCATTAAATATTGAGGGATCAAATATGTAAAAAGACCCCCCCCCTTTTTCCTCTTTTCCTCCCATATATATATATATATATAAAAAAAAAAAAACATTTTCCAATCATTTACCTTTTCCCTCATACCAAGGGATTGGTGCTATCCACCCTCTGTTTCCCTTCCTTCTCTTTTCTCCCCATTTTCTCTTCCATCAAGTGAAGCCTAAATGAAAGCTGTCATATTCACTAAAATGTAATTATAAGAAGACATCATTGACATTATCAGCATTAATAATTTGGTTAGAAAAGTTAACACTCTGAAATTCAATACACATGTAGATGTGCTATTTATCAGTAATTTCATGTCTGGCTGAAGTTAAGGCAGTAGTTAAATTTTTGCTCTCATCGGTTTGCATGGTTATATTCACTTTTAAGATGTAGTATGCTTGGCAGACTTATCAGTTATAAAGTTGATATTTGAGTACATTAAATCAACTAATTTTGCAGATTATATTAGACTAATGTTTTGTTTTCATAATTGCATATAAAAGCTCTTCAAAAACCTTGAAGCGTTTGATCGAAAACCTCCAGAGAAATCAATAGTGCAGAGAGTGGCAGATGCATATGAGATGCTGGGCTTACAAGAGGAAAAACAGAGGGTGCTGGAGAAATACAGTGATCTTTTCACTGAAAAAGTATCCCTCAAGAAAAGCAAGATAAGCCCATATAGGAAAAAGAAGAAAATAAGGTAAAGCCTCGTAGGCCATGTATAATCCATAATTTTCAGTCAATTTCCAATGACAATGAAATCCTACTGTATAAAGATTTTGATGACTGACAAAAAGAAAAAACAAACTGTACAAGCTGATAAAAGTAAATTCCTTTTTTATTTAGAAGTTGGTTCTTTAGCATTTGTTGATTTATCACAACTAAATATTTACATGTTGAGCGCCTCCTATTATACTCATCAACGCCTTTAGTACAAACCTCAATATGATGGAAAATATTTGCATTTCAAGGCAACAAAATGTTATCACTCACAAAATACTGAATCATGCTTTGGAGAACTTCACTAACTGCATCTTCTGAAATCCTGATGAGATATTCAGTATCTTTCTTTTTCTTTTTCAAAAGATTTATAAACACTCTGTTTTAACTTATACTAAATCTAATTAAAATGTCAAGAATTCAATCTTTTGAGTTCTTATACTTAGGGAAAATTATGAACTCAAGTTTTAGTTTTAACCAAGCATGTAAGTGGATTTATGCAACTTGCACTTTCTTTCTTTTTTGGGTAATTAAGGAGGTGCGTAAAGCCGTAAACTCAGACTAACGTCCCCCAAATGATCAAAAGCAACAGAACTAAAATTAGCAACGGGTGGAACATCAAACCGAAGAAAATCTTCAACTTGTTTTTTTCCCAAAGCAGCCTAGGCATTATCACATCTATTTGCTTCTCTGAATACATGCTTGACTTTTGAGTGATGGATCGTTTGCAATAGATTTGCAGATTTGCATCCACTAGATAACTCAAACCCCATAGGGGACACTATCCCTTGACACCCAAAGTTCTGCCACCACTCATGGCCACTCCAATGTGTCGTGAGAAGCCTCATATCCACTGTCCACAATGATCCCAAACAATCCCACCACCACTAGCTTGCTCTGGATTTCCATGGAAGAACTCATATTTATTCAGCTTTACCCACCCTGGCATTGGGGCTTGCCACTTAAAAAAAATGGGTTCCTAGATACGAGGCTTTAGAGACACCCTAGAAAACCAAGAAGAATTCAAAGGCCCTACAAAAGCAATCCTCCACAAGGTTAAATCGATGACCAGAGGATTCTTCCTCTTGTTGGAAAACCAATTTGTTCTTATCAACCACAGAGACCATAGTCCAAAAGGAAATTAAATATTCCAAGGCAGTTGGTGCTTATAGAATGTCGCTGAAGAATTACAATAGGCATGTAACTACTCGTAAGGGGTAAACCAAACAAGGAGATGCAACACTAAAATACCCGCTATTCCAAAAGAATCTAGATGCCTGCCAATTTTTAAGCAAACGCATAATAGATTATGTCGTCAAACCACATATAGCACAGAGAGGAGACATCTTCAAGCCTCTTGAAAGCTAAGATTTCCCTTTCTAAGATTTTGAGATATGACCAAATAAGAAATTTCAGTATGGGAATGGCCCAAGTTTTCCAAAAACATTTTCCTCCCAATTAGTCTACAACCACAACTTTATAATTGTGACATTCTATGAGTAGTTATCACTCTTTTCACAGGTGTCCACCGCTGAACCCACTTGTATTTTCTACTAACCAGCACACAACACATTAACGAGTTGTGACAAAAGTTGTGGGAAACAATGTGGTCCTAGACTTTTTGTTTCCAAGCAAGCAAACGACCCACCTACAATCCAATCCAGTTATCACACCATTACAAGAAAAAGATTTACCAAAGTTTTTTTTTTATTGGATATAATTTAGCAAAAATTTGATTGTTAGTAACTCATACCAAAAGTGTTACCAAAGTTAGTCCATATTTCAGCACGAATGGACTTGCCAAGCCCAAGCCCAAGCCCAACCTCATTTCCAGTACCTATAGAACCCAAACAAACACACAAAACTACTCTCTCTCTCTCTCTCAAATCAGCCGCCAAAACTCAAACCTTACCGAAGCTTCACAATAACCACACCATTACAATGGGGAAGAAAAGAGAGCGCCATCAGAATCCACACCCTTTCCTCTCAGACGAAAACCATGTCTCCTCCTCCAATAAGCGATCCAAATCCAAACCCAAACCACACCAGACGGAAGAGAATCTCATATCCTCCGATATCAGTTCCAAGATCCTCAAACAAGCTATGGCTCAACAGAAAGAGATTCACGACGAAGCCAACCACCAAAACCCTACCTCCGCCTTGCTTTTCGCTCAAGAGTACGAAGCAGACGCCGCAGACGCCGACGATGACGACGACATCGATCACTTTGGCGGCTTCTCCGAGACTCAGAGCCGATTCGATGACGAGGAGATTGATGAAGAAGACGAGAGAGTTCTCGATGCATTCTTAACAAAAAATTCAGGTCCTCAACGCACTCTTGCCGATCTCATTGTTGAAAAACTCAAACAAAACGATCCAAATATTGCTTCGGAAATAAGACCTTTGCCTAAATTGGATAATTCCATCATAGAGTTATACAAGGGGTATGTATTATGTAATTTAACCTAAACCTATGCCTAAACTTTGTGATGTACGAAAAGCTTGTTCTAATCTATATGATTGATTGCAGAGTTAGCAAGCTTCTTAGTAGTTACACGGCAGGGAAATTTCCGAAAGCATTCAAGCATATACCAGCAATGAAACTTTGGGAAGATGTACTGTATCTAACTGAGCCTGAGAAATGGTCACCGAATGCAATGTACCAAGCCACAAGAATTTTTGCTTCTAATTTGGGTGTGAAGAAGGCCGAACGATTCTACAGACTGGTGTTGCTACCGCGTGTGAGAGACGATATTCGAAAAAATCAGCGGCTTCATTTCGCTTTATATCAAGCTTTGAAGAAGTCTATCTACAAACCTGCTGCATTCTTCAAAGGAGTATTGTTCCCTCTATGTGAGGTATACCATCTTCCACATATCTTAAGAGATTGATTTTCTTATATTGTAGTAATGGAATAGGAATTAAATACTTTGTGGATTCCAGTTGGCTCAAGTGGTAAAGTCTCTTATGGCTGAGCAATGAACCTGGGTTCAAATCATTAACAATGTTTTACCTATCAAAAAAAAAAAAATTAAATACTTTGTTTTCTTACAACTCAATGCTAGTAAGCAATTGTTAATTCCCATGTACAGTCACAAATTTTCAAGTGTTTTGGTTTTTAATCACCCTTTTATTTTTAGGTTTGCAATATAGGTTGGCTTTGAATTTAGAATTTTTTCTATTTTTTTTACAGTCAAGGACATGCAACCTCAGGGAAGCGGTCATTATTGGAAGCATTTTACAGAAGGTATCCATTCCTCCGCTTCATTCAAGGTATGTGTCTTGTGGGTATCCGTAGACAAAATATTAATCTATGGACTGAAAGTGTGGATTTTTTGTTTAATTGATAAATAACTTGTATTTGTTAAAATTTTAACATATCTTTGCTTTGGATTATGAATAGTCCTTTGCAACATTTCAATTTAAAGTCCTTGTGTTTGTAGCTGTGGATACGAATACACTTGAATGTGTTCTAGTGACTGGTGTATATTGTGTGTATGCGTGAATAGCCCATGAAACTTAATAGATGAGTATTTTAACTTATTGCACATGTTGGAGATTTCTAACACAAATTTTTTACTGTATTTGCAGTGTTGCATTATTGAAGCTTGCAGAGATGGATTATTGTGGTACAACAAGGTAGTGAATGATGCAATAGTTGTTCACATAAAAAGAATTTGAAAGACTGTGTGTAGGTTAATAGCTTGTGTCATGTGTTTGTGTTTATAGATTTTTATTGAATGGCTTTTGGATCGAGCTTTTGCGTTTCATGATTTGTTTTGAGGATTATGAGGAACTGTGGAATTTGGGTGGTGAGTTGGGTGCATAATGCTTTGGGTTTATATAGTTTCTTCCCATAGGAATGTGTAAGTTTATGACCTTTAGGGATGTCTAGATTGTCAAATTTGCTTTGTTATTTCTCCTTTCTGTGCATTTTGTGTAAGGGCTTTGTAGTATAGGATGTTTTGTTATGTCTCATGCTTGAAAATCTGCTGTATCATCTTGTATTTTACTGTGTTTGCATCAAAAGATTAAAATAATGGATTTGAGGCTCATTTGAGTTGAGTTGTATTAAAGGGAAAAGAGGAAAGTCCCCAAAAAAAATAAAGGTGAAAGGGGCCTAGAATCAAATTCAGGATAATGCAGAAAGGGTGCATCCCAACAAAGTAATGACCAGTGAATGGTAGATGTTCAATATGCCTACTAGCACTATGAATGTGGATTTTATTTGTCACAGTCCTCATTGACTTTCTAATTCAACATTTCTCTACAGGATTGTGGATTTTAGGATACATGACTAATCCTCATTGACTTCCTAATTTGAAAATTCCTATAAGTTATAGATGTTAGAATATGGGACTCATCCTCATAATGCTTTGAGATTGGTATTCATGTTTTACTCTTTTGATTCTTTACTATGGGATATGGTTTATAGATTCAATCCATTTTTTGATTTTATGATTTCTCATATTGTAATAGCAATGATTTTTATTATTATTTCTTTGCAACCCCTTCTCCATTGCCATTGCCAAATGCTTGGGAAACTGCTTGACAAAGTTTCCTTGGTAAACCATTGCAGCTATTTTATAAAGCTTCTTTTGGAGAAGAAATATGCTTTGCCATATCGAGTGCTTGATGCTACCGTTGCTCATTTTATGAGATTTCTTGAAGATAGCAGGATAATGCCTGTAATTTGGCATCAGTCACTCCTTGCATTTGTGCAAAGGTTAGTAACTTTAATTAAGAGTACCTTGTCTTGCCTGATTGGGTATTGAGATGAAGCTTTTCTCTTTCCTAGGATAATATGTTTTATGGAAAGTTCTTCACTTACACTATGTTTGTTTGGAGGGAAGGATGCACAGAAGGGGAAAAAATGGATTTACCATCTGTTTGAGTTAATGAAATTAATAATGGTAGGGGCTCTAGCTAAAATGGTGCTTTCTGCCCCCTCAATAATGGGATGCATATTTAACTTACCAAATAAAAAAAGAACGAACAAAGGGAGGGGTAGTTTGATTCTTTCTTGATGGGCATTTTGTTATGGTACCTCTTCTCTCCCTCTCTCTCTATCCTAACTGCCTCTAGAGCTGGCAAATGATCTGGTTTGGTCAGAGTTTATATGTAGGCATAGAAAAGCATGAGAGAATTAAAAGAAAAAACATTACCCTTATGAAACCTAAGGCTAAGTTATGGCCTTTCAACATCAGGGATGACTTTTGGTACAAGAATTAGTGTCCATTAACTTCTCTTTTAAGTTTAGTCAGTGAGAGCACTTGTTTCTATTATTGATGAATGTCGGCCAGGGGTAATATTTTATCAATAGGTGAGTTTTATATTGTTAATGGGCCTTTATCTTTGCATGTTTTCTTATTATTTATAGTGTCTTAATTACAATTTTATCCTAGTTGAACAAGGAAGAGTTAATCTCTGTAAATAGTTGTGGTATATATCAATGTTTACCGAAGTTCAATCGTTTGTTTTCTGAGTTCTTTGAGAGATATTGTGTTGCTCTCTTCTTCTTCTTCTATATATTCTGCTCATCAAGGCACACTCATCTGCATCCGCTTGCAGCTTCTGTTTCAACCTCCAACAGATCTTGCGCATTTTAATCTCGGAATCCGAATCCATCCTTCCATCATTTTAGCAACCCAGTCGCAAATAAGACACTAGTAATGGAAAAGAAGAAAAATGTAATTCTAGTTGAACAAGGAAGAGTTAATGCCTGTAAATACTTGTGGTATATATCAACGTATACCAAAGTTCAATAGTTTGTTTTGTAAGTTCTTCGAGAGATATTGTGTTGCTCTCTTCTTCTTCTTCTTCTATATATTCTGCTCATCAAGGCACACATAAGTGCATCCACTAAGAGCTTTTGTTTCAACCTCCATCAGATCTTCCACATTCTAATCGCAGAATCCTAATCCATCCTTTCATCATTTTAGCAACCCAGTCGTAGAATTGCCTATATCTCGAAATCCGAATCCAACCTGATTCCTCTTTTTAATGGAACAGAAGAAAAATGTAACTATTTGGCTTTTGACCTGTATGTAAATAGTAAATTTATCTCCTTCTAAATGTGTCTACTGGATTATAAGCTATTGTGTGCTATTCTAAATATAACTCATGGTGTTAAATAGATTCACTGTTGCATTTCCTTTCATACACCGTTGCTGTGTGTAATTCTTTGCAGGTATAAAAATGAACTGCAGAAGGAGGATAAAGATAACCTCAGAAATCTACTTGAAAAGCAAAAGCACAAACTAGTAAGGACGTTGTCCCAGACTGTTTCCATAAATCTATTAATTTTAATTTACAATGTATGATCTATATGCCCTCTTCAAATGTAGGTTACTCCTGAAATCTACCGGGAGCTAAATAATAGCCGCAACCGTGGTGAAAAGGAGGATGATCTTACATTAATATATATCCTTTTCTTTTTCCCTAATATTTTTTTATAAAATTTGAGTTTTTATCTAATATTTTTTTTAGTGTGTACAGTCCACATTCTCTCAACCCACCCACCCCCCAAATAAATAAATAAAAATTCTCATTGATTCTTGTTATGCTGTGTGGGCCATTTGTTGTGTTTTTCATATTTTTGTTAATGCATATTTTGTGGAATATTGCAAATGGGTGTTGAATCATATTCTTTTCATCTTCATTTTTAATGTACAAAATAGGACTTCAAATAAGTTATTTTAATAACATAGTTATTATCAACTTGTTTTGGGATAGAAACCATGTACCATATGTTATGTGCTAATAAATTACTATTTTTTAAATTCTGGTTCTTGATTTTTGCTTTGTAAGGTTCTAGATTTTCAAGTTTGTAAGCTTTCAACTTGAGCAGATCCATGTTTTAATATATAATTTGCCTTCTAACTTATTGAAGCTAGAGAAGTGAGGCAGAATAGTTGCAAGGGTGGCCAAACAAACCTTAATGTCTTGACCAAGGAAAAGAAGGATAATCCTAGGAATCACTTGTTCACTTTTTAAGGAATCAAATTGAAAGAGGGAAGTTGCTCATCAAAGATGGTGTGATTATAAAATTCAGGACCCACCTTTTTCATTCCTTCATATATATATATATATGTGTGTGTGTGTGTGTGTGCGTGTGTGTGTGTGCCTGATTATCTTGCAAGAGACTACTTAATTCCCAAGAAATAAACAAGTTAAGATATTCTAGCAACTCCACAAATGATTTTTGCTAAAAATTCACTCTACAATTTTCAAATTAAGCTAGACTGTGAGGTTACCGGGCTTCATTCAATGGGCTAGGCCTGGGCTTTACTTTGTGAGCTGTATTAAATGAACTATTGTTTAAATGAATCATTTTGGGAGAAGTTGAAAGTTTGTAAACTAGGAATTGTCATCAAAAGTAAAAGTTTAAAAATAAAAATAAAAACAACAAACTTCATGAAAGTAAGATGCTTTGGTGATTGATTTTTATTATAGTGTACAAGCTTGTGGTTGATTGTTGCATGTATGCAATCATATGTTTAAAATATAATTTAAGCACTCTGTTAGTCATTGACCACCCAAAAAAAGTGACCTGGCACAAGCTACTTGTGCGATCACACAATGCTTACTCATGAGGTTTATCAGTTTTGTACTTTAGTGATGCATATTTGGTAAATCTCACTTAAGTTATTATTCATTGTTACATGAAATTGCATAAGCTTGTGTTGATGTACTAACCTAACAATGCATTGAGGCAGTAATGAATTATGGACTTGCTTTGGTTGGTTTAAATTTTGCTCTCCATTAGATTCAACGAATTGATAAATTATTGTTTCCTTGACTTCCCATACCCTCTCCTGTTTCTGTGATCAATAAAACTATTGAAGAAGATAGGTTTGATATTCCAGAGGTGCCTATGGAGGAGGATTGATTGACTGCCTGTATGATCATGCACACCTTTTGTACAACTAGTGATTAGTAAGTCTTTCAATAACTTTTTGTGGGATTTATTTTCTATATTCAATTTGGATTACAAGCTCTCCTCAAGCCCTTCATAATTGGACATTAGGAGCTATATCATCCATATGACCTTAAATTACTAATGGTTCATTTGGATAGAAATGTTTAAAATGAGGGATTTGTATTTCAATTTTTAGTTTAACTGACTCAAATAAAGTATGAGAAGACTTTTTTTTTATTGACGAAATTTATGGATGAATTTGAGCTTTATTAATATTGGATTTGAAATAAATAGATGCAAAATGTTATTTCAAATCCATTATATCACAAATGTTTTTGTTAGAGCACAATCTCCAAAACTCAAACAATCTTGTATTGTTAGATTCATTTCAAACAATTTCTATTAACAATTGTACTTCAAATCCCATGATTTTAATCCTCACTTCATACGCAACCTTAAAGAAATGTAGGGTTCTATATCTTGTAGTTTTGATAAGCTTTAAATTTGTCACTTTTCAACAACAAAAAAAAATTTGGTGTGCATGACAAGCATAAGGTGAATGTAATTTTCGCAGGCCTAGAGGGACCTGACCCTTAAAAACAAATGTTTTTGAGTGGTCTAATGAACAGTTGCTCTAAACGTGGTGTAAATTGATCATGCCTATATGTAATTATGTATATGTTTTTGTAATTGGATATGCTTTTGTTGGTGGAACACGTGCTCATTGGTTGATTGTGCGCTGATTTCTTTACAGGTTATTGACATGTTTCCAAAGAAGTTACTCTATATGTTTATTGGGAGTCAAGCTTTTAGCCTTTTAGATGTCTGGTTTGCTGGGAGAAATATCTCATGCTCTTGGATGTCTGGCAGTTTTGTGAGCGATTGTTGCAAAGGAGATACTGGTCATGTTCAAAAGAAGATACTCTTTTTTCTTTTTCTTCTTTTGAGGTAAAAGATAGGAACAAAAGAAGATACTCTTGATAGGTTCTATATGGTTTTAGTGTTAGCACACTGCTATGGCACTGATAATGGGAATTTCATGAACAAATGATATCATCTTATAGGAATCTTTTTCTTTATGGCTTGTGTTTGTATGATTACAATATACATTGGATAAATGTTTATCAGATGCCAAATTTTGGTAAAAGTAACAATTTGTCAAATTTGCTTATGTTGTGGGCATGCATCTGTATGCTTCCAAAAGAGCGAGAAATGCCTTGGTTGTCTATAGTGCTTTTGGAGTTCGACATTGTAATGTTGACAATTACTGAAGCTTGGTTAACTTCAAAACTCAGATGCACATTTTTAAACATTTTAACACTAAAAGCAAAATGGTAATTTTACGTAGGTAGAAAATTCTGTAATTGACCTTGACTCTAAAAATTATATAATATGGGGTTAGTAAAGGTAAAATAGTTTAAAACAGTATTTGACTATGATATCATGAAAGAGTAATTTCGATTGATCAAAAAATAGCTGTACCATAGACATGCATGTGTAGGATTATCTTAGATTAATTTTAATTTGTCTTTTATAAGATTAATTAAAAATTAATTCCTATTTGTAGAAATTTGTGCAGTATTATATATCTCATTTGGTTCCTATAAATAGGTATTAGAGTGTTTCCACTCTACTCACTAGGCATTTTGTTACAACTTAAAATCTTATCAAAAAAGTTTGTCAACCAACATACCCTGACATCACCCATGCACTCCCAAACTTCAATTGCGATTTCATCAAATCCCACGACTATTCCCATTTTCATCTTCCTCAATGTCCCCTTTACCTTGGTCATCCTAATTCTTCAAACAAACCTACGATTTCTATCCTCAATTGAATTACTCAATTCTCTCCAATCTTTTGTATAGCTTCCATGAGAAAGTTTATCAAAATAACTTTTCCATCTTTCTTTAATCTGCTCTTCTTTTATTAACACTCTTTGATCTTCATCTTTAATGCACTTGACACCATTTAAGTTTTTTTCTCCCCTAGTCTTAGCAAGTTTTTGAATATTCTTTTCTCCATCATTCATCCCCAACTTGCTATATAATTTATCATAAGTAATCAGCCTCCTGGACAACATTTTTTTGTTTCCTTCTTCACTACTTTTTAATTTTCATGGGAGACAACTAGGTATTGATGATAAATCTCCATTCTAAACCTATAAAAATAACAGGTGCACCATATGCCAAAATTGATGGAATTGAATAGGGCCATATTGTATCTTGAACACATTTCACCTTAGAATTTGACACTTTTCATAGTAATAATATTACCTTAAGGAAGAATAAATACTACTGTTCAACCACATAGAGGGGATACAAGACCTGAAAACTTCATTAATAGGATACAGACCTAGTCTGCACCCATAAACATATTGTGCAATTGTAACAAGACTACCTTTCCATACAGTTCCCACCTGTCTTACTTCGAGGATGGCTCCCTAAAGAAACAAACCTTTAAACTCCCCATTTGCAAGTTGGCATACTTGATTGTACGATTGGGTATCTGCAAAAGACAGGTTCCAGAACCAAGATACCAGGTAGCATAAGTCAGAAATGTAGCACCAGGTTCAAATCTATAGCAAGTATAACATAACACAACGAGAGGATGAAAAAACTTAATTAAAATTTTACTTTATTAGGAATACAAGGAAGCTTAAAACCAAAGAATCAATATAAGAACCTAAAGTATAGCTACTCCCAAATAAGATTATAATGAAATATGTACAAGTATGAATACTATGAATCCATGATCAATAGCAAGAACAACAAAGATTTTATTGTTAGTAACTCATACCAAATGTGTTACCAAAGTTGGTCCATATTTCAGCACGAATGGACTGGTCACTCTCAGCGATACCAATCACCTCCACATAACTCATAAGAGATACATGCGGCAGTCCTCTTACACTCAATTGATGTTCATCTGTTGATTTTCCTGTTGAGATTTCACCATCAGATTGAATAACTTGAACCACTGCACGAACCTTCCTTCCTACATGCATGCGCAACAACTCCGCATTGACAAAAACTGCTGGGCTTGATGTATCCATATCCTGAAATAGTGACAAGCATTGTAAACCAGCATCACGAATACATGCCATCAATCAATCAAGACACCAATTCTCTTAAAGATCAATATGTGATGCAGTTAATCTTCATCTCCTTGAGTTATTATATGTTCAGTCTATTAAAGTCCATTTCCACCCATCAACAAATAATATAAAAAATGCCGTACCCACTACCCAGTACACTTAACTCCCACTTTTGCGTGATCTAAAAGAGGTGATTGGTAAAAAATCTTACCTCCAATTTTTTTTGGAGAGGCTAATTCTAGGACTCAAACCAGCGACCTGTCACTTTTGGTGGCGGGCACTTAATAACTTCCTAAAAATACTAAAGTAGCATTAATATTTTCTCAATGACGTAAATTAGCCTTGGTATGGTGAAATGGGCTAATTTGCTACTTAACAAGAATGCATTCCCCAAATTAGCATTTGATTTGAGAATGCTAGGAACTTTACACATAGTGCAATATATGTTTGCAAAGGGAACATCAACTCCTTTGATTTAATTAAATGCAATGAAGTCTGTTTGTTGTTTAATGTTTTGAATTTTACCTAAAATTGACCCCCAAACACATAAAATAAAAACCCAGATCTCAAAAGGTAGGTTAGGAAATGATGGTTAAGAGGCGAATCATCAAACAGGTGTAAGGCCAAAGACAATAATATAGGAGAAGGGTTCAGATCTTACTACAATAAAGAATGAAACAATTAATCAGAACGCATATACGATACATACCTATAAAAAGATTGCTCCTACAGTCTCAGAAAATTGTACTTATATGAATCTGTGAAATTCAAGTGTGTGTAAAAAAGAGAGAGATTGAGAGGAAACAATATGCAAAAGCCTAACCTGATGGGCACGGCGATATGTATGAATACTAAAAAAGACTTGGCGTTTCAGCTTTCTAAAGAGAGAGAAATAAAGGCGGGTATTTTAAAGATACTCCAAATAGTTTGGCGGGAACATGCGAAAGGACATTTTGGGCAGTTTGGTGGCTTTTTTTGACAATAAATCTGGAATGGCTACATTCAGCTTGAATAGCAGAATAGAGAAAGAATGGAACATCCTCCAATAGTCCAATCATATTATAACTTCTTTGGCTTCTTTGTTTGTTGTGAATATTGGATTTGCTTTATTATTGCTAGTTTTTAAGTAAATAAACCAATAAAGATATGTTGATTTAAATAATCTAAAGATATCATAATGATAAAAATATAAATAAATAAAAAATTGAATAAGAGGTGGATTACAAATCCCCTCGCCTTTGTTTTTAGCATATATAGTGACCGATTGATACAGTTTATTTTTGCAGTTTTTTAAAAATTGATTGAAAATATTATACCACCCTCTTCCCTCACTCCAAAGATCAACCCTTGTGATTATGTTTATCGAAAATTTAGATGCAATACATTATGTTTATCTTAATTAAATTAAAACATATGGTTGTATTGACCAATAAAACCATAACAATGTTATACTTTTCCAAGATAATTAAATTCAATCAACCATGTGTTTGGATCTAATTTGAGATATCCTAATGTACCTATGGAACTAAACCTAACTCTTTACCCAAAAAAAAAAAACTCCCAAAATTCTGATTTTTCCATAGCTTAACAATGTCAACCGTTGTGACAACAGTGCTGATGCAGCGGGCTCTTGCGGTTGGAAGAGCTCTCAAGTTTGCGAAGGAGATAGGTGAGTATGAGCATATCTTTATGACTTAATTGTGGAAAGTGACTCTAAGCAAATTTTCTGAGGCCTTGGCAGAACCCGGTGATTCACAAGCTAGCTTTGGATACCTGTTCCAATATGTGCGTGAATATGTGCAGTTGAACTGAGAGAGTTAGACTTTAGCCATACCCCCCAATCATTGTAAGCTAAAGAAGCTTATAAAATGGGGCATCTATTATGAAATAAAATAACACTTTGGGAATAAGAACCAAAAATGGCTGGTCCACAGTGCAGGAGTGAAGCAAATCAAAAGAGGAATTCAATTTCGTCTCTCCTGCTTTGGAAGTTACAATTTGCCACGGTTTTAGATTTGATGAATAAACAAATACAGAGGGGATTTCTTGACCAAGAGATTGAATCAATAATTTAGGTCTAAAAGGGCTACAATATAACATTCATTCATCATAATTTAACAAGAAACAGCCAAACTAATTAAATGTACTTCCATGGAAACTTAAAGTACAATGAAATTCAACATTCAACTGCAAATGACAATAAAAGCTCCTCTCCAACAAAAATTTAAAAAGCAAAGTAAAATGGAACAACTAGCTTTCCATATTCAACTGGAGGAAAAAATCTATCAACTAGGTATTGGTGGCCCTAGTATAGATTTGCTGACTGGAATGAGAAGAGATCATCCTTATAGCACCCCTTGCCATCAAATCCTTAATTGCTCTGCGTGCTAGAGATCCACTAATCTGAAAATTGCAAGGCAGGTATTGAAAAAAGAATCATTAATCAACAATCATCATTTAGTAAGTACATTAAGCCCTTAATTAATGGCAAGCAAAGCATTGAATACAAAATTCAAAGGTAATGACTACAATCAGGAGTTAAGAATGACACTAAAGATCTTTTTTATAAGTTTTGTCCCAAGGAGAGAGAGATTCGAACTAGTGACCTCCATTTCATCAGGCATGGTCCCAACTGATTGTGCCCTTTGTCTAAAAATTGAGGTAAAAGATTCAGTCTATGTATTGCAAAACATTCATTATAAATGAAATTTTGCTGCAATATGTTGTTAAACTTATTACTATCTCAATTCTATGGCCTATTTGCAAGGAAGCTTTTTAAAGCATACACCATTCCTATGCCTATTCTTTCCCACGAATCAAAAATAGGCACTGACATGGTTTTATAACTTCTTTACACTCTTCTCCTCCCTTACACCATTTTGGGATGACATCAATACAAATATGAATTTCCAGGAAATACTAAATGTAATAAAAAAATTTATTGGAAAGTTGGACACGCACGCGATGGGTTTTGAAACGCAACCTTACCCTCCACATTGTTTTACAAGGGAAAGAGGAGCCAATAAAAAAGAAAAAGATAAAAATTGTCAAGATCCAAAGGCAGTGTGAATTGGGCCAAACAACAAAGAACACTAGTCACAGGTTCTGTACTAAGAAAGAAAGCCATAAAATTATTTTTCTATTGATTAGGTTAACAAAGAAAAGCACTTACCTACCAAAGCACGTATTTTTTTATCAGTAGGTTACACATGCGCCTAATGGATTTTGTACACATTAACTCACCCTCCAGCCATTCTTATGGAAGGAGAAGGTGCCGTTGGGGCCAAAGCCCATTGGCTACTTATTAAAGCACAAGTAGAAATAATAATTAACAAAGGGAAGAGAGGAAAGCCTCAATGATTAGACTTGAAGATCTCAGTGTAATTGAAAAAGAAAATTAAAAAACTTATATCTTCACATTTCCGCCAAAAGATGAAAGAAAAAAAAGAGAAGGATGCTCAAATATTATTTGGATTTTTAGCAGCAAACTTGGTAGCTATTCTGGAGCAAAGCGGACTCAGCAGAATTTATGGTTTGCAGAGGCCTTAAAAGTCCCCAGATTCAGTTTTTGATTGGTTTCCTTATGTTTTACTCCTCAGGTTCACAGGGTGTATATGAGTGTATATGAATGTATAGTTTTGGTTTATATTTCTGTTGTTACTATACTTGATATGTAGAAAAATACAAGACCAAATAGCAACAAAGAAACATAAAATACCAAGCAAGGAAACATAAAATTTATTCTCAAACATACCCTCATACGATCAGACAAGATCGAAGGAGTGACAAGCTTGAACTTGGGAGCTTCAACAAGAAGTTTGTCATAAGTTGCCTGATCGAACAGAACCATGTTGTTCACCTTTTCCTTTTGCTTCCCTTTGCTCCATTTCTACATATAGCCAAAAAAAACAATACACAAACTCAGAGACTACACAGAAATCTATACCAAATTAAACATAGAATCAGTACCAGACGAAAATAATCCCAAATCGCAATCTAGAACCCCAATAGTAACAATACTAATCACACAAAAAAATAAAAAATAAAACCCAATAATCCTTAATCAAAATGACCAACACAGAACACACACAAAGCCTCAATTACAAAACCAAAACAGTAACCTACATTAAAAAGTTATAATAGAGATCGATAATAACCCTTGTAGATTCTGAAATTCGAGCTAATTGAAGCTTAAAAACTACAGAATAACAAATCAAATGCTATAAATTCTTAACCCGGCAGCACTATAGAAGCTAAAAACACAAAAATAACCCTAACCCTAATCCTAAGCCAAGGATTTACCTTCTTCTTCTGCTTTCCTCCACCAGACTTAGCTGGCTTGGAAGATGGAGGAGGAGCCTTGTCCTTCTTGGGCGCCTACATCACCAAAAACAAACAATGGAAAGTGAAAATCTCACTCCATAAAGAAAATGATAACAAGAAATAACAATAACATTAAGTTTGATTTGTAGAGATAACCGAAATAACAATGAGATTAGGTTAGATTCGTGTACCATGAGTGAAGGAAGATGATATTTGCTGTAGAGAGAGAGAGAGGCGCCGACGGAAGAAATGTATTTGCGGAGCAAAACGGTGGAAAGAGGTAACACAGTATTTATATATTAGTGTCACTCAGAGACCTAGGTTTTTTTAGATACTATTTCACCATTTTTTTTTGGGTATAGAGTGTAATTAATAATAGGTCAAATTACAAATTTTACCCTCTAAATTTGATCAAAATTCAATTCAGTCCACTGAGTTTTAATTTGTTTCAATTCAGAATTTCTGTTTAACTCTGTCACTATTGCCGTTAACTATATCAAAAAAATAAAAATTTAGTTTCTTTAATTAAAAAAATAAAATATATATATATATATATATATATATATTCACAGAAAATGAATTTGATGAGTAACAACTATCAACCTTAGCAAAAGCCCATTATAGAGCCAACTAGGGCGATGGCTTAGTGATTGCCTGGTTGGTGTAGCAAAAGACTCATCACCCCCCATGTTGTGGGTTTCAAGTAGTGACGTACCTCATTATTGCCTAGTTGCACCCCACCCCATATGGAAATTACAACAAGAAACAAAATAATAAAAAAATAAAAAAAGAAAAACACAACAAGAACACTAAAAAAAAAAAAACAATAGCAATGAGGATTGAGAGCTTCAATTAGATTTTTAATAACACGGATTGAAAGTTTACATTTTAATGGAGGATTGAAGTCTAACCCATAATTTAGGGGGACAACATGAAACCTAGAATAAATTTCACCAAAAAAAAATTCTATGTACAGATTCATCCCAGATCTACGTCAAAACCTAGCAAGCCTACAGATCAATCTCTACCCATCTATTCATCCATGAAAAACAATCAAAAGCAAAACTCACACCACACACCTGCAATTTCATTCCCAAATATCAAAAACGAAGAAGCAAAAGCACAAACTAGTAAGGACATTGTCCGAGACAACTGTTTCCATAAATCTATCAATTTTAATTTAGTGTCAATGTATGATCTATATGCCCTCTTCAAATGTAGGTTACTCCTGAAATCTACCGGGAGCTAAATAATAGCTGCAACCGTGGTGAAAGGGAGGATGATCTTACATTAATATATATCCTTTTCTTTTTCCCTAACTTTTTTTTATAAAATTTGAGTTTTTATCTAATATTTTTTTTAGTGTGTACAGTCCACATTCTCTCAACCCCAAATAAATAAATAAAAATTCTCATTGATTCTTGTTATGCTGTGTGGGCTATTTGTTGTGTTTTTCATACTTTTGTTAATGCATATTTTGTGGAATATTGCAAATGGGTGTTGAATCATATTCTTGAATTTTTTTTATTATTAGTTTCATCTTCATTTTTAATGTACAAAATAGGACTTCAAATACGTTATTTTAATAACATAGTTATTATCAACTTGTTTTTGGGATAGAAGCCATGTTATGTGCTAATAAATTACTACTTTTAAACTTCTGTTTCTTGATTTTTGCTTTGTAAGGCTCTAGACTTTCAAGTTTGTAAGCTTTCACCTTGAGCAAATCCATGTTTTAATATATAATTTGTCTTCTAACTTATTGAAGCTAGAGAAGTGAGCCAGAATAATTGCAAGGGTGGCCAAACCTTAATGTCTTGACCAAGTAAAAGAAGGATAATCCTGGGAATCACTTGTTCACTTTTGAAGGAATCAAATTGAAAGAGCGAAGTTGCTCATCAAAGATGTCGTGATTATAAAATTCAGGACACACCTTTTTCATTCCTGATTATCTTGCAAGAGACTACTTAATTCCCAAGAAATAAACAAGTTAAGATATTCTAGCAAACTCCACAAATGATTTTTGCTGAAAATTCACTCTACTAGTTTCAAATTATGCTAGACTGTGAGGTTACCGGGCTTCATTTAATGGGCTAGGCTTGGGTTTTACTTTGTGAGCTGTATTAAATGAACTATTGTTTAAATGAATCATTTTGGGAGAAGTTGAAAGTTTGTAAACTAGGAATCGTCATCAAAAGTAAAAGTTTAAAAATAGAAAAACAACAAATTCATGAAAGTAAGATGCTTTGGTGATTGATTTTTGTTATAGTGCACAAGCTGGTGGTTGCTGCATGTATGCAATCATATGATTAAAAGATAATTTAAGCATTCTGTTAGTCAAGGCCGGTCCAAACTTTTTGGGGGCCTCAAGCCAAATTTTAAATTGGGGTCTTTTATTTTTTATTTTTTATTTTTTATTTTTTAAATACTTTTCAATACTAAATTAAATTAATATCTATGATTTTTTTTAATTATATTTTAATTTTTCTTGCTCTTTTAGATGCAAAATTATTGATTAAACTTTTATAATTAAGAAGTAAAATTTAATAAAATTAAAATAGAGAAGTATAGAACAATAAAACCTGATTAAAAACCCTGAACAATGAACATCACAATTTACTAACTCAGTTTAAGAAATCTTAATTTACAATTACAAACTCTAATTGCAAAGAAAAAAAATTCATTCAAGTGAGACAGTGAGTAAAGATTGATATTATTACCTATTTATGTGTTGAATCCAATTTTGTAGAAGATCTCAAGACTCAAATCCTCAAATTTGAAGTCAAGAAAAAAAAAATAATATTGACTATTGACTATTGTAGATTTGTAGAGATAGAAAGTGGGGCATGTAAAGTATATAGAGATACTGATTAGGGAGGTTGAGGGAGAGAGAGATACGTAGAGGCACAGATGCTAGAGCAATAGCCAGTAATCAAGATAGTGTGGCAAGGGCGTGGGGATGGTAGGGAAAAAAGAAGAAGAAATAATTAGTTTTTAGGGTTTAGAAGAGAGACAAGTAGAGAGAGAAAAAAAGTTAAAGTGAATTAATTATTTTGCTATGGGGACCACAAAATAGAGAGAGAGAGAGAGAGAGAGAGAGAGAAACGTTAGACGCGTGTTTCAGTTGTCACTTTATTGTTTGCTGCCTTGCTAAAAAAACATAAAAAATAAAAAATAAAAAAAAAAAAAAAAAAAAAAAAATTGGGCCTTTAATGGTTATTATATGGACTATTAAAATTTGGGGTCTTTCCAATTTTGGGGGTTTCAAGCCACCGCTTAAGTGGCTTGACTATTGGGCCGGCCCTACTGTTAGTCATTGACCACCCCAAAAAAAGTGACCTGGCACAAGCTACTTGTGCGATCACAGAATGCTTACTCCTAAGGTTTATCAATTTTGTACTTTAGTGATGCATATTTGGTAAATCTCATTTAAGTTATTATTCATTGTTACATGAAATTGCATAAGCTTGTGTTGATGTACTAATCTAACAATGCATTGAGGCAGTAATGAATTATGGACTTGCTTTGGTTGGTTTAAATTTTGCTCTCCATTAGATTCAACGAATTGAGAAATTATTGTTTCCTTGACTTCCCATACCCTCTCCTGTTTCTGTGATCAATAAAACTATTGAAGAAGATAGGTTTGATATTCCAGAGGTGCCTATGGAAGAGGATTGATTGACTGCCTGGTATGATACTGAACACTGCGATTTGTTATATTATTCACTAAATTCACTTTGGATTACAAGCTCTCCTCAAGCCTGTCATGCACACCTTTTGTACATCTAGTGATTATTAAGTCCTTCAATAACTTTTTGTGGGATTTAATTTCTATATTCAATTTGGATTACAGTGCTTATGCAGCAGGCTCTTGCAGTTGGAAGAGCTCTCGAGTTTGCGAAGGATATAGCCATATAGGTGAGTATGAGTATATCTGTATGACTTAATTGTGGAAAGTGACTCACAAGCTAGCTTTGGATACCTGTTCCAATATGTGCGTGAATATGTAGTTGACCTGAGAGAGTTAGACTTTAGCCATACCCCCAATCATTGTAATAGAACAGCCATCGCCCTAGCTAAAGAAGCATATAAAATGGGGCATCTATGATGAAATAAAAGAACACTTTGGGAATAAGAACCAAAAGAGGCTGGTCCACAGTGCAGGAGTGAAGCAATCAAAAGAGGAATTCAATTTCTCAACTCTCCTGCTTTGGGAGTTACAATTGCCACGGTTTTAGATTTGATGAATAAACAAATAGAGATGGAATTTCTTGACCAAGAGATTGAAACAGCAATTTAGGTCTAAATCTTTTTCTTTTTTGATAGAAAGGTCATAAGGGCTACAATATAACATTCATTCATCAGTTGACATGGGCCTCTTGCTCAAGTGTATTAACCAGTTCTTGTGGCATTCCCGACTAGAGGGGATAGCTCGGGTTTGGTTTCAAGCACCATTTATACAAACTTATGAAAAAGTTCCAAACAAGACATTCAATATACTTTTGGACCGTGCACAGTAATTTAACAAGAAACAGCCAAACTAATTATAATGTACTTCCATGGAATTTAAACTGAGTATGAAGTACAACGAAATTAAACATTCAACTGCAAATGACAATAAAAGCTCCTCTCCAACAAAACTTAAAAGAGAAAAGTAAAATGGAACAACTAGCTTTCCATATTCAACTGGAGGAAAAAATCTATCAACTAGGTATTGGTGGCCCTAGTATAGATTTGCTGACTGGAATGAGAAGAGATCATCCTTATAGCACCCCTTGCCATCAAATCCTTAATTGCTCTGCGTGCTAGAGATCCACTAATCTGAAAATTGAAAGGCAGGTATTGAAAAAAAAATCATTAATCAACTATCATCATTAAGTAAGTACATTACGCCCTTAACTAATGGCAAGCAAAGCATTGAATACAAAATTCAAAGGTAATGACTACAATCAGCAGTTAAGAATGAGTAAAGATCTTTTTTATAAGTTTTGTCCCAAAGAGAGAGATCCGAACTAGTGAACTCCATTTCATCAGGCGTGGTCCCAACTGATTGTGCTACCCCTTTGTCTAAAAAATGAGGTAAAAGATTCAGTCTATGTATCGGAAAACATTCATTATAAATGACATTTTGTTGCAATATGTTGTTAAACTTATTACTATCTTAATTCTATGGCCTATTCGCAAGGAAGCCTTTTGAAACTTCTTTACACTCTTCTCCTCCCTTACACCATCATTTTGGGATGACATCAATACAAATATGAATTTCCAGGAAATACTAAAAGTAATAATATTTTTTAAGCCATCATTTTAGGTTAACAAAGAAAAGCACTTACCTACCACAGCACGTATTTTTTATCGGTAGGTTACACATGCACCAAATGGATTTTGAACACATTACCCCAACCTCCACCCATTCTTATGGAAGGAGAAGGTGTCGTTGGGGCCAAAGCCCATTGGCTAATTATTAAAGCACATATAGAAATAATAATTAACAAAGGGAAGAGAGGAAAGCCTAAATGATTAGACTGGAAGATCTCATTGTAATTGAAAAAGAAAATTAAAAAACTTATATGTTCACATTTCCTTCATAGAGAAAAGGATAGTCCACCAAAAAATGAAAGAACCTTTTAAGAAAAAAAATTGGAAAGAGATGGATGCTCAGATATTATTTGGAGTTTTAGCAGCAGACTTGGTAGCTTTTCTAGAGCAAAGCGGACTCAGCAGAATTTATGGTTGCAGAGGCCTTAAAAGTCCCCAGATTCAGTTTTTGATCGATTTCCTTTTGTTTTACTCCTCAGGTTCACAGGGTGTATATTTGTATAGTTTTGGTTTATATTTCTGTTGCTACTATATTTCATATGCAGAAAAATACAAGACCAAATAGCAACAAAGAAACATAAAATACCAGGCAAGGAAACATAAAAATTATTCTCAAACATACCCTCATACGATCAGACAAGATGGAAGGAGTGACAAGCTTGAACTTGGGAGCTTCAACAAGAAGCTTGTCATAAGTTGCCTGATCAAACAGAACCATGTTGTTCACCTTTTCCTTTTGCTTCCCTTTGCTCCATTTCTATACCAAATAGAACATAGAATCAGTACCAGACGAAAATAATCCCAAATCTCAATCTAGAACCCCAATAGTGACAATACCAATCACACAAAAAAAAAACCCAATAATCCTTAATCAAAATGACCAACACAAAGCCTCAATTACAAAACCAAAACAGTTTCCTACATTAAAAAGTTTCAAACGATTATAGAGAATAGAGATCGATAATAACCCTTGTAAATACTGAAATTCGAGCTAATTGAAGCTTACAAACTATAGAATAACAAATCAAATGCTATAAATTCTTAAAACCCAAAATTTACCTTCTTCTTCTGCTTGCCTCCGCCAGACTTCGCGGGCTTGGAAGATGGAGGAGGAGCCTTATCCTTCTTTGGCGCCTACATCACCAAAAACAAACAACGCGATTACGCAAGAAAAAGATGAATTAACAATAAGATTAGATTAGGTTCGGTTTATACCATCGGAGTTGATTTCAAGGTTTATTGGGCCGCCGAGTGGGAGAAGTGATTTACGGAGCGAAACGGTAGGGATAGTGAAACACTATCTTTATATACTAGTGTGTCTCAGATAGTTAGGGTTTTTTTAGATAGGAAGGGAAACGTTTGGATACTGGGATAGGTGTATAATCCCCTTTTTCTTTTTTTCTTTTGGATACTGGGATATGATTTCAAATGTTTGGATACTGGATATTGGGCAACCATATGATTATTGTGTTAAACATTTCAAATGCGTCATTTGTAATTTGTCTTTTGGATAAGTGAGGTTTTGATTATTGTGTTAAACATTTGAAATCATAAAGATTGACACTATAACAAAACTATATGGTTTAAATTGATGCATTTAAAAATATAGGAGTTAATTTATCCCAAATATAAAATTATAGAATTTTTTTATTGGACTTTTCCTTAATAATAATAATAATAATGATTAATGGGTAAAAATTAAGTACAATTCCTTAGGTTAGGTACATTAGGTTCCCAATTAAATTCTCCATTAATCAAAACTGAATAGGATACAGAACTAATACATGCCAGCATGAGACCAATCCATTTTTGGTGGAAACCCATATTCTTCATTATTTGCTCCAAGTAACACCATTCCACTCTGTCATATGCCTTGCTCATATCAAGCTTCAATGCCATTGCTCCTTTTCGCCCCATTTTGTTATGGTGCATATGGTGGAGTGTTTCAAAAGCTATCAATACGTTATCAGTGATTAGACGCCCTGGTACGAAAGCACTCTGGGAATCTGAGACTATCTGTGGTAATATTAGCTTCAACCTGTTTGCCAGAACTTTTGCCACCAACTTATAAATTACATTACACAGACTAATTGGGTGAAAATCAGTCACCTTTTCAGGATTTTTAACTTTTGAAATCAAAGTGATAAAAGTATGATTAATGGACTTCAATAAACTGACAGAATTTAAACAGGATAACACAGCCAAGGTTACATCATTGCCAACAACATGCCAATATTTTTGGTAAAAAATAGGAGGCATACCATCGGGTCCTGGAGCTTTGGACGGCGCCATCTGCTTAATTGCTTGTTCCACTTCTTCTGCTTTGAATTCCCGAGTTAAGCTGTTATTCATTTCCACTGAGACCACTTTTGGAACATTAGTTACTGCTTCCACCATATTGGTTGGGTGACTAGTGGTAAATAGAGTTGTGTAGTACTCTATCATTTTTCCTGCAATTCCCTCATTTGACTCAAGCCAACCGCCCCTGTCATCACTCAACCTGGAAATAAGGTTTCTTCTGCGTCTCTGAGAGGCCCTTCCATGGAAATATTTTGTATTCCTATCACCCATTGTCAACCATGAAATTCTAGATCTTTGCCTCCACATATGTTCCTCTTTCCCCAGCAATAAGTTCAGCTCTCTACGAAGCCCATTAATATTTTCATGTTGTCTGTCTTGGATGGATAAAGTCTCAGCTTGCTGTATTTTCTGCTTCAGCACCTCTATCTGCTTTTTAATACTGCCGAAACTGTTTCTGCTCCACTCTCCCAGCTGCCTTTTGCATTCTTTTAGTTTATTTCATACCATGAACATTCTTGTACCCGATTTTGTCATCTCCCAGGCCTTCTTGATAGTTGTCTCGCATCCCACATCGGTCATCCAAGATTCTTCAAATCTGAATGGCCTTCATTTGCCCCTTGTATTCGCTGATGGAGAGCAGTTCAACCAAAGACACTTGTGGTCAGATTTCGAGACATCTAAATGCTCTACACGGGCCATGGGAAATTGATGCAACCAGCCAATGTTTGCTACTGCCCTGTCTAACCGAACCCACGTGGTGAATGGAGGATCTCTATTATTGCACCACGTGAAGGGGAAACCACGGTACCGAAGATCAACTAATCCACAATCGTCTAAAGCACTTCGAAATCTTCTCATCTGGCAGTCCGGTCTGGCCAGTCTTCCTTTCATCTCCTCAAGCTTTACAATTTCATTGAAATCCCCTATACAACACCATGGCAGCTTAAACATATTGTCAAGATGACGCAATAGGTTCCATGTTTCTTCTCTTCGATGTGTTTCGGGAGCCCCATACACCCCAGTAAGTCTCCAAGCTGTCTCAGTTCCTTCATTGATAGTGGCGTCAATGTGGTTGCTAGAGTAGCTTTTTATTGCAAGATTCAGATCATCATTCCAGTAGAGGACTAAACCTCCTCCTTTATTGTTACTTTGAACTACTAACTTGCTATTAAAATGTAAATAACATCGTACCTTCTCTAAGTATTCTTCATTCGACCATGTTTCCATCAGGAAAACAGCCGAGGGAGCTTTAACCCGTACCATATTGGCGAGTTCTTGAACTGTCCCTGGGTTCCCAAGCCCACGGCAGTTCCAGCTGAGGCAACTCATTGGATTCGGCGGGGCTGGACACCAGCCGCCACCGATATAAGTTCTTTCTCAATCACTCGAGCAGTCTTCAAACTTCTCATGTCTTCCTCCTCAATCTGCATAACCTCTTCACAAGCTCTCTTCTCTGCCACTGCAAATTTTCTTGTATCTTGTGACCCCTGCCCCTTTGCACGGGCCATCTTCTTCCATGTCCCCACGGTGGGCTTTGGACTTATAACTGCCCTATTATTTGTAATGTCCCCCAATGGGCTTCGTGGGTCCTTTGTTGATAGTGAGACTTTGGTCTTTGGCATTATTGGGCTTGCTGGTCCAAGCTCTTCTTCTGGCCCATTCGACTTGGCTTTGTCAACTGTCCCTGAAGTTTCGGATATCACAGAATTAAAATTGATCGCCATATCAATTTCCCTTAACTGGTCTTCAAAAGTGGCGTGATTCTTGGCCACCAAATCTGCTGCCAATTGAATGCCTTCCTGGTACTCCGTAGTTTCCATATCCGTTGGGTCAGACACCAACGGAGGAGACTGCACCACTGCACCTCGTGGTGGATGGTGGGTTGGTTGCGCCGCCGTCGATTTTCTCTCCTTTGACGTATTCGTATTACGAGACCGCCCCTCAACTGTGACTTGCACTCGACGAAGGACACATTCTGGGGAAGCTCGGAGCCATAACCCATACTCGGGTTCCTTATCCTTCTCAGCTTCCGGGGTGTTGAGCCAAGTTTCACAATCCTTCTCACCATGAGTAGGGATGCCGCACCAATAGCAAAAGTTTGGCAAACGTTCATACTGAAACGAAACCCATCCTTCTCCACCGTTTGCCAGACCAATTCTGCGCCCACGGATTAAAGGTTTGGATATGTCAACTTGAACTCGTACTCTCATCCATCTCCCACTCCCTGAATCTTCATCCTGGACTTGGGTTCGTATCACTGCTCCAATGGATCTCCCTAACATCTCCACCACGGTTTTCTTCATGCACAAGATTGGGAGGTTATGAATCTGCACCCAGAAATCCACCTTATTGAACTGGAGGTCTTCTACTTCTGCCCCATCCCTCACACGTTGGAAGGCAATGAGGTATTTGTCATATGACCATGGTTCCCCAAGGAGAACCCGTTCCAGATCACTACGGTCGTCAAACTCGATTAGTGCCATATTGTCTCCAACATCTTGAAGAGAAAAACTGCTTTTTGTTTGCCAAAGTGGTTTGAAAGTTCTTGCAACCGCTTCAACGTTTATAGTTCTACGGGTGAAGTATTTCGTAGCCAAGGTTGGTTTGTTTTGTTGGGTCATCGAAGACAGGTCAAACTTGTCATCTTCCTGATCTTTAAGGGAGAAACGTTTCCAGAGGCCATCAATATCTTCCATGGTTCTGCCGAGAATACACTGATAATAAGTAGAAACTGGTACTCAGAAAAACCACTACACTCCGTCCTATCCGTGGTAATACCACTGAAGGGAACAACCGTCTTGCACTAGGGCAAGGAACTATTTTCTACAGGCGGCTAGGGAGAGACCTAGTCTAACCCTAGAGCTTGAGAAACTATTTTTTTTTGGTCCGGGTTGTTACTCCACCAGAATCTACGAATCAAAGCTTCTAGATCATGACAAAGTTTGATTGGTAATCTGAAACAACTCATTGAATAAGCCGGGATTGCTTGGGCAACAGCTTTGATTAGGACTTCTCTTCCTGCCTATGAGAGCAGCTCACAACCTTCGCGGGGATTGCGCCAAGGAGACCCCTTATCACCTTATCTCTTTTTATTATGTGCAGAAGGGCTTCACTCCCTCATTAAACAGGCAGAAGCAAGTGGTGACATGCAAGGTGTAGCTTTGTGTAGACAGGGACCAAAGATAACGCATCTGTTTTTCGCAGATGACAACCTATTATTCACAAGAGCCACCAACACAGCCTGTGAGAAGATCAAATTTATTTTGGAGCAATATGAGAGAGCTTCTGGTCAACAGGTTAATCGGGATAAGACCACTATCTTCTTCAGCAAATCAACTCCAGTTCCTACCCAAAATGCAATAAAAGAGTCTCTTAATGTTCCAATTATCAGGCAGTATGAGAAGTACCTGGGTCTCCCCTCTTTAATTGGAAGAAATCGAGCTGAGAGCTTCACTCAAATCAAGGAAAGGGTATGGCATAAGTTGAAAGGATGGAAGGAAAAGCTGCTCTCACAGGCAGGAAGAGAAGTCCTAATCAAAGTTGTTGCCCAAGCAATCCCGGCTTATTCAATGAGTTGTTTCAAATTACCAATCAAACTTTGTCATGATCTAGAAGCTTTGATTCGTAGATTCTGGTGGAGTAACAACCCGGACCAAAAGAAAATACATTGGGTGAGCTGGAAAAAATTATGTGAACCAAAGAGAAGGGGTGGTATGGGCTTCCGCGATCTCCAAAAGTTTAATGAGGCTCTCCTAGCAAAACAGGTTTGGCGCCTTATGAAGGATACCTCTTCCTTGTTCTACCGGGTGTTTAAAGCCAAGTTTTTCCCCCACTGTTCAATCTTGGAGGCGGATGAAAAAACCAGGGGCTCATATGCATGGCAAAGTATAAGAAAGGCAAGGGAGGTGCTCTTGAGAGGTGGGGTTTGGAGAGTGGGAGACGGAAAGCAGATTAAGATTTGGAAGCATCGATGGCTTCTAGAAGATTGTCATCGAACCATTATTACACACGGTCCCCCTATTCTCCAAGACTGTACGGTGGACCAACTGATCACCAAGCCTAAGATGGAATGGGACACGGCTTTGATTGACAAACTTTTTATCCCGTATGATGCCGAGGCCATTAAAAATATTCCTCTTAGTAGTCGTGCTCCTCCAGACCAGTTCTATTGGCCAGGAACAGCTAATGGCATATATACGGTCAAGAGTGGCTACCAAACTCTTCTGCACAATGAGAACAATCTGCTCCCTGGAAGCTCCACTACAGATGCTCTTCAACCCATATGGAACACGGTGTGGTCTCTTCGGATTCCGAAGAAGTGCCAACACTTTGCATGGCGTGCCTCTCGTGAAGCCTTACCTACAAAAGTGAACCTCTGCAAACGAAGAATCCCAATTGATCCAAACTGCGAGAATTTTCAAAATACACCAGAGGATGTGCTGCATGCAGTATGGACGTGTCCCTTAATCAAGCCTGTTTGGGATAATGAACTTTGGAGCCAAGCACTCCGAGCCTCACTAGTGTTAGATTTTGCTGACCTGTTCTCCAAAGTCTTGGCCTTTCCCTCACAGCAGAACACTGAAGTCTTCATCATTATTGCATGGTCCCTATGGCAGAGACGCAACAAGCTGCGGCTAAACAAAACGGTGGAGCCACTGAACCAGGTAAACACTAAGGCCCGAATATACCTGGAAGAATTTGGAAGCAGTGCCGAGACAACACCTCACACGGAACCCACCCCAGCTCTAAACACTAAATGGCAGCCACCCAGGTGCAAGAATTTCAAAGCAAATTATGATGGGGCAATTTTCAAGGAGACCAACGAAGCTGGGATTGGTGTTATAGTCCGAAACAGAGCAGGCAAAGTGATGGCCTCCCTAGTTCAGAAAGTTCGTTACCCCCAGTCTGTGGAAAGTATTGAGGCATGGGCAGCAAGAAGAGCTGTGAGTTTTGTAAAAGAAATTGGTCTGCCAGAAGCAGAGTTTGAAGGTGACTCAAAGACAGTGGTAGCAGCTCTCAACTCATCTCATCCTAGTCCAACATCGTATGGCCATTTGATTAAAGATGCGAAGGTTCTGACCAATAGTTTAGTTTCCTACTGTTTCACCCATGTTAAACGCCAAGGCAATGCTATGGCGCATGCACTAGCCCGTATGGCTATTAATACAGAAAACATAGAGGTTTGGATGGAGGATGTCCCTCCACAAACCAAACGGTTGTACCTGTCTGATTTTCCAGTTTAATAAAAGTTCGCTAATCTTTCAATCAAAAAAAAAAAAAAAAAGGTTCCCAATTGAAATTCAAACATATGGTTACATTAACCAATGAAACACAAACGTTGTCATCTTTTCCAATAATATTTAAATTCAATGTATTTGAATTCAATTAGGAATCTAATGTACTTGACTTAAGGAACTGTACCTAAGTTTTACCCATGATTAACAACATTTACACTTTTGCATAGAAAAATTATAATTGCAAAACTTGATTTTCAAAAATGACACTATCCTTTCAAATTGTCAAAATAATTGACACTCCCTTGACCTCCCTCCACACGCTAAGCCACGTTAAGAACCAATGCGAAATATTCAATTTTAGAGGAATATTAAAAAATAAATAAATAAACCCTATGTATAATATATTTTAAATTTATTTAAGTTTAAAATAAAATAAAAATAAGAAATTTTAGCAGAACAACTCAAAACAAAATTCATTGGGATAGCCAAACAACGCCCCACAAAACAAAACACTAAAAATGTAAAACTCTTCATAACCAAGCCATCAATCAACGAATGCAGCAGCACAACAACGACGAAAAATTAAAGACGGGGAAACACTTAGGTCCTGTCACGGGACCAGTGTTGATTTTGATAAAATTTATATGTTTTGTGGTAAATGTTGTGTCTATATTGATAAATGTGTGTTTATTGTTGTAGAAATAAAATGTGTGAATTTAAGTAGAATTAGTGATATTTGTGATAAAATTAACTTTACTACAAAACTACACACATTTTACAACACCTGACAAACATTTTATCAAAACACAAATAACTTTTTATCAAAACACACACACAAATATTACAATTTTGACACCTTTGATGGGACAGTCCCACTGCGAGACCTAAGAATTTCTCAAAATTAAGAATACTAAATAACAACCAGAGGCTAACAGCTGAATTCCTTCCCCAGTTTAGAAGCCCAAATTTAGCAACCAATACACAGGCATGCGCGGAGCTTGTCAACCATAATCATCTTTGTTCTTTAAATAGGATAAATGAGATTTCCCTCTCATTTTTCTTCCCTAATAATTTCTTTGAATTTTTCCTAAATTGTTAATTTGATTAATTTGATACTTCAAGATCAAGACTTAGTTTTCATGAAGTTAAAATATTTAACCTAAATGGTGTAAATTGCAATAATTAGCTGAATAATGAGTTTAAATAGCCAAATGAAAGTCAATTTTCGTGTCTGTTTCGATGCAACTTATTTGGCTTGTTGTTGATTGTTTTTTGCTAAAATTTCCGATTACTTTAGAAAAAAAGCTAAATGTGAAATAGGATAAACTTATTATTTTTTAATGAATTTACTGTAGCAAAAAGTTAATAGTGTATTATTAAATATTTTTTGGTGAAGTTACTGTAGCAAAATAAGCAAAACATAGCTTATAAGTTACTTCCAAAAGCACACCTAGATCTAATAAAATGATCAAGCTCAATGGCCCAATTCAACCAAACCCAACCCAATCTGCATGGATTGGGTTGGTTTTTAAATTTGTCATGGGTTGGGTTAGGTTAAGAATTTCTCAACTTGATGAAGTTAGGTTGAGTTGAAAAATACAGCAAACCAAACCCGACACATGCACACCCCTAATTGTACTTGTTTTTGTTTTTGGTAATGGTGGTAGTGGTAGTGGCATGATTTTGGTGATCTTGACAAATGTAGGTAATAGCGTCAGTATGACATATGGGGGTAATTTTCAGTAACAATAATGATGATAATGGTAGTAACGATAGTGTTAGTAACAATTGTGATGGTAGTATAAATAGTAGCAGTAATAGATGTAATGCCAATATCAACGTTAGTATATGTAAATGTATCTGTAAATGATAAATTGTCTCATTAACTTTGAACTTGGATTTATTTATTTATTTTTTGGCTAAGAGGAACTTTTCTTATAAGTGAAGTCAAACTCACACACATAAGGGGAGTTGGTGTGTCAAACAAGAACTCACCCCCTTTACTCTTTAGAGGGAGCTAGAGGTGACACAGCCCACAAGACCTATGGGACTTTGGTCTCTGCTCTTTCAACTTTTGCTACTAGATACAAATTTATTGGCAACTTTTTTTTTTTTTTGATAGAAACGGTAGTTTATTAAACAACAGAATCAGCCTGAACAAGTGTATTAATACAGGGAGGGCACTCTTCCAGCCACACCTGAGTAGTATTTGAGGACAGAGCCTCTGATGCCAAGGCCATAGCTGCCTTGTTACACAGAATTTTAATAAAGGAAAAGTGACAAAAATAAAAAAGCTGTTTCACACATAAAATATCATCAACTAATGTACCAATTGGTGCCAAACAGCTACCATCAGAATTCAATAAGGATAAAAGATGTTGAAAAGACAGCTTAATATCCAAATGCCTAAGTCCCACGTCAAAAGCAAACTGAACAGTTGTTAAAACCACAAGAGCTTGAAGTTGGAGTTCATCCTCACACCTAACCACTTGCTGTTGCATAGCTGCCACCACAAATCCTTGAGCATCTCGGATAAGAAACCCTAGGCCAACTTGCATAGAGCTAGAACTCATACATATGCCAATATTCAATTTATAGATGCCCACATCAGGAGGTCTCCAACGACTAAAATCAGAAAAAGAAGCAGGGCCACCCAGATCATAAACACGCAAACCCACCTCCATGAAGTCTGTAGCTAACCCAAGTAGCCTTTGTCCATATGTCATCTACTGTAGTAGACTTAGAATCCCAAAACAATCTATTTCTTGCATTCCAAATCTCCCACGCCGTGGTGAAAAGAATCTCCAAATTAAACCCAGAAAGACACTGTACACAAATGGATATAATATCACGAAAATGCAGAGAAGGGTGGCAGACATGAGGAATTGGAACCGGACAAGCACTCCAAACTCTTTGAGCAAAATCACATTGCCATAGAACATGAGATGGGGTTTCAGGATTTTCTTCGCACCATTGACAAGAAAAGGAGGATAGGATGCCTCTGTCAAACAGTTTCTTCTTGGTGGGCAAAATATCCAAGCAAGCCCGCCACATAAATACCCGAATTTTTGGTTGAACCCTCGCAGACCAAATTGCAGACCATAACTGCTGAGATTCACCCAAGCCCCGAGACAAAGACTCCAACATCCTCTCTTGTTCGTGCAATAATAGATGATAAGCACTATGGACTGAAAAATTCCCATTCGATGTACTAGTCCAAATCAGCCTATCACTCGGACTCCTTTTGCTTAAAGGGATCTGCTTAATGATCTCCACATCCCTGGGAAGAAAAACTTGCTCAAGTAATTCTGAATTCCAGCATTTAAGATCATGATCAATCAAAGAATCCACTGTGGCTTCTGCACTCAAGACTCAGACTAGACTAATAATTTTGTAAGTGGTTGGGCTCGGCAGCCAAGCATCCTTCCACACCTTAATGCAAGTACCAGAACCCACCCTTCATCTCAAACCAGCTTGTAATACATGCCTGGACTCACAAAGACTCTGCCAAATATAAGATGCATTATTAGGAATTGGGGCATCAAGGAAGGATGTATGTGGAGAATATTTTGCTTTCAGGAAACAGTAGATCAGAGAATGAGGGTGTTGTAAAAGTCTCCAACCCTACTTGGCCAAGAGAGCTTTGTTAAAAAGGTGCAAATCACGAAAGCCCATTCCACCCTCCTTTTTTGGTTGAACTAATTGCCCCTTTCCTACCCAGTGAATTTTCCGTTCCCCAGCTCTTTGACCCCACCAAAACCGGTTGGCCATAGAACAAATTTCAGCACGCAAACCAGCCGAAAATTTAAAACAGCTCATGGCATAAGTGGGAATAGCCTGAACCACTGCTTTTATAAGAGTTTCACGACCAGCTTGGGATAATAACTTCTCTTTCCAACCTTGCAATCTCTTCCAAATTCGATCCTTGATGTCATTGAAGGCATGGCGTTTTGATCTACCCATTATAGGTGGTAAACCCAAATATTTCTCAAATTGGGTAGTAGGGAGGGTGCCAAACAGTGAGAGGATATCAGATTTCTTTGCAAGAGGCGTGTTCTTGCTGAAGAAAATAGCAGTTTTGTCTCCATTTACTTTCTGCCCAGAAGCTTTCTCATACAAAGATAATAAGTTCTGAATAACACCACAATCTGAGATCGAAGCTCTACAGAAAATAACACTATCATCCGCAAAAAATAAATGGGAGATTCGTGGGCCACCACGACAGATAACCACACCCCGAAACAAGTGATCCCTTTCTGCTTTGCGAATCAAAGAGGAGAGACCCTCAGCACAAAGAAGGAACAAGTATGGAGATAAAGGATCTCCTTGTCTAAGACCACGAGAAGGCTTAATATAACCCTGTGCTTCTCCGTTCACCATGACAGAATAAGATGCTGTATTGACACATGCCATAATTAACTCCACCCATCTACTATGAAAACCAAGCTTGAGAAGAATAGCATGAAGATAATCCCATTCCACACAGTCATATGCTTTGCTTATATCAAGCTTTGTAGCCATCTGAACATTATTCCCTGACCTCAGATTTTTAAGGTAATGAAGCACCTCAAAAGCCATAATGACATTGTCAGTAATCAGGCGACCAGGGACAAAAGCACTTTGACTATTCGAGATAACCCTTGGTAGAATAGGTTTCATTCTGTTAACAAGCACTTTAGACACTATTTTATACAAAACACTGCATAGATTGATAGGTCTAAAATTAGCCATACATTCTGGATTTTTAACTTTTGGAATAAGAGCAATGTTTGTAAAATTAATACTATCCAACATTCTACCCGAATTCAGAAAATCAAGAATAGCTAGAGTAACATCAGCCCCAATTTATTGGCAACTTTAGGATTGAAATAACACAAATTAAAAATACAGGGATTAAATTGATAATAAACCTAACTCTAGGCAACTAAAATATATATAAACCTTTTCAATAATTATCTATTTTTGTTGTTTTTACACCAACTCACATGTGCAATTACAACAATTGGACCCCACCAACCAACCCCCACTCTCCAGCAAGAGCCAGAAACCACGAGACTTCTACTTCTACTACACAAACAAATCTAGAGTCCCTAAGTTCGGTCCCGCACGAGACCCAAAGGTCACTTTTCAATGCCACCAAACCCACCTGACTCACACTATCCATATATAAACGTACACATCACAGTTCACAAGTACCCCCACCATTTACAACTAGGGCACGCTCGGTCGCAGCTGGACCTTGGACCTTCCGCTCCCATACTAGTACGATTCTCATCTCATCGTTACCGACACCCGTAAGATCTCCTTCTCACCTTTCTTTGCCTTCCTTTTCATTTTCTCGATCTCATTTATGTTGCTCTTACTTCTTAGGCTTGTCACAAACCCTTATTTATAACTTGGTTTATTTCTGTAATGTAAAGAAAATTTTGTTTAAATAGTTAATAATAATATGCTGCCATTTTTATTTTTTCTGCCTTTTACTTTTAAGTCTCTGTTTTGTTAGTAATTGATTTATCAAATCTGAATATTTTAAATTTTTTACTTGTCAGAACCATTAGATTTACTTGAGGGTCGGTTTATTTTGCTAGAAATTTTTCAATCTACTACTTTTAAAGGCAAAAAAAAAAGTTGTCTAAAACCTTATTTAATTGTGAAGTATGGGGAAATTATATGATTTCTGTTAAATATGTCTGTGTTTTGTGTGTGCACACATGAACATGATATTACTTTTATGGGCCTATTTTTGCCTATTAATTTTATTTTGGCTTTTCATAGTTTTTATGTCCAGATATCCCCTTTTTAGTTTAATGAACATGGGTAAGTTGAGTTCATGATATGAAATTGATTAGAGATGACATTGACATTTTCAAAGTGGAATTAAGTTGTAAGTGAAGATTGTTTATTAAGTGAGCATCACCATCTTTAGACATATGGAAGTCGTCGCTTATTTGAACTGTATTTACATTGTTTGAAATGCAGCAAAGTTTAGTGACTAGGTGTCAAAGGAAATGGTATTGTTTATGGATGATTATTGTGACAAATTTTTGGGTCATTGATGGCCTTCATCAAAATGCAGAAGCAATTTTCAAACAAGATGCTGTAACCGGTTGAATGGCATCTTGCTGCATCTGTTTCTAATTTATCACACGAGATTAAGTTTCTGAGTTTTTGCATGTAAAGAGTTGCTTTGCAAGATTTACCATTGGCCCTGGCTTGGTGATGGATGGGGTATGGTTGGGATAGATCTTAGGTTCAAGCAAAGAAAAACTACAAAGGGTTTGCAAAATGTGTATCCATATGCATAAAACAGAGGTTTCTTTTAAAATATGAAGATATAGTACCCCTTTCCATTTGTCCTTTAAAATTCAAACTCAAAAGTAGCCTCAAATATAGAGTTACTTGCTTGACTATAATATTTGTGTATTAATCACGAATTTATTAAATTGTGTAGGTTCAAGTGTGGATATGTCAACTGTGAATATGTCGACCTTGAGAGTCCCAATGTCTTGCTTGTCCAAAACTGCACCCCCAAGCAGATCCTGTGCCTTAATTAAGAGTCCATCTTCCTTGGGTTCTGTAAAGAGCGTCTCCAAAACATTTGGCTTGAAGTCTTCTCCCTTCAAAATATCTGCAATGGCAGTATACAAAGTGAAACTGATCGGACCAGATGGTGAAGAGAATGAGTTTGATGCCCCCGATGATACTTACATCCTTGACTCAGCTGAAAATGCTGGACTCGAGTTGCCTTACTCGTGCAGGGCTGGGGCCTGTTCTACTTGTGCCGGGCAGATGATTTCAGGAACGGTGGACCAATCCGATGGATCATTTCTGGATGACAAGCAGATGGAGAAGGGGTATGTGCTGACCTGTGTCTCATATCCGACTTCAGACTGTGTGATACACACCCATAAGGAAGGTGATCTTTACTGAGTAATGTAATGTGCCTAGCCTGTGGATTACCCCAATTGGGGAGTAAGGATCTTTGCCACACTAGTATTCTATTTGTGAGCCTGATGGTAGGGTGGCTATTTAGTTTCCATGCCGCTATTTTCCTTGGTCTATGCATAATTATTGTTTGATTGCAAACAAGCAGTAGTGTTGAAGCATGATTTCTCTTGAATGTTGATCAACAATAATGGACTGGTGCACCTTAGGAGGCACTCCATATTGCATATTGTGGATATGAACTTGATTAGTTTTAACATTGATTTGAATGGGCAACCCTAGAATCAGATTGAGATCTTTATTTTTATTTTATTTTTAAAAAGTTTTGGAAGAGAACAATAAATTTTGGGAAAATGAATAGGAGATTAACCTGCTCATGTTATAAGTGAAAAGCGTGGTGTTTTATACTTCTATTGACACGTCAACCTTTTCAAATTGGACACTTGTAGCTCCACCAGGTGAAAACTTTTGCCATGCATTGACCGTGATCAGAAATAGGCTGGACGTATAAAATAAATGGACCCTGGATTTTTCTGATTTTGGAATGATTTTCCTGGTTATGTTGATTTATTTAGTGTCATTTTGGATGGATGAGTTTACTTCCTTTAGCTTATTTTATTATTTTATTTATTGTGTAAAAGTACTGTTTTTACCTAACGAGGTTTGGAAAAATTGTACTTAAGAAAAGGCAAGCTGATGTAAATAAGTTCATGCTGACCACAAATAAAACATGGGCGATCAACCAGTAATTTGAGCCCACTTTTTTTTTTTTTTTTGGTTGACATGACCAAACATTGACACTAATGGTCACTGTCACTCACATAAATGGAGGGAATGACCATTTTGGAAATGAAATAAAAAGTTTGTGAGACAAATGAAAATTGAAAACAACCCTAAATTTTAAGAGGTAAAGGTAAAAGCCATGAAAGTATATTTTAGCTCCTTTTTATTTAACATCGAGCCATGTACATATAAATATATGGTTTTATTAGATAAACATATCATTCAAATTCATAAAGAAACCTGCGAGGAAATCAACTTGGACTAAATCGTAGGGGTATTTTTGTCCTCTGACATTGTCTTATATGTATTATATTATGTTGCAACAAAATTGGAATTCACTAGAATCACTACAATAGAGTGTTGGTAGACCAAAAAATTAAAATTGATATTTTTTTGTTGTTGTTGATAATTCAATAGTTGGTCGGTTAGGGCCTTGGGGGAGAAGAGATTGAACTCTAAGATATTGAGAAGAGAGTTGAATCCTAATATCTTGATTTGAAAGAGTTTATCTTCAAATCACTTTGGATGAATTTTCCTTCCTTAATAAGATTTGAGGCCTAAGGCGACAATTTTAAGGGAAGTATTCTCTTATATTTAGATATTAATTAAATAGTATTTTATTTAAAAATGATGAGAAAGACTTTTTAAGTGAGATAAAGAACAAATAATAATTGTATTATTGTATATAGGTATCTACAAATTTTAGTTAAGTATTGGCACTCTAAAAAAATGTAAATAGGTATGTGACATTCTTTTTAATTGTTAGATATAATATTGTACTATAAGATCAAAATTATGGAATAATAATTGTATTATTGTATATGGGTATCTACGAATTTTAGTTAATTATTGGCACTCTAAAAAAATGTAAATAGGTTTGTGACATTCTTTTTAATTGTTATATATAATATTGTACTAGAAGATCAAAATTATGGGGCCCTTTTTTATTTGGGGGCCTTAGGCAATTGCCTCAATTCTCAAAGGGTATAGTCGGCCCTGATGTGTATAAGTCACATGATATATTTAATGACTCAAGTGACTTGTTTAAATAATACACGTGAATAGTTTCTTTTTACTAAAATGATAGACATGTGGATAGTTTTATGAGTCATAGTTGGCTAGAGAAAAATTCATCTAAACTATTTTTTGAGGTAAACTTTCTTCATTTTATACACTATGAGGTATTAATTAAGCTACAAACCTCTCTATCTAAACTCAAAATTTGATCAAGTTGATACTTCATTTTCCCATAATTTTTTGCATGATAAATTTTTTGAATCTATCATATTGTAGTTAACAAATAACTACTGTTTATTTTTTGCTAATCAAATAACTAGTTATCACAATTCACATGGATAGCAAGTTAGCAACTATAGGCAAAATAGTGGCAGGGCAAGCAAAGAAGTTAAATTTGGCGGTACCCAAACATGCAAACACACTTCTGAACCCAAGCACTACAATATTTATCTCACCGAAATTTGAAATTTGAAATTTCTAAACATTTCGAAAGTCTCTCTCACTCTCTCACCATTTACACTGAATGTACAGTACACGGTGTACCGTTCCAATGGCGGGAACACTCCAAACCCTAATTCTTACTCCTCCATCTACTCAAACGCTGTCGTTTCGTCACCGGAGACCGTATTTCCCGTCGAATCACGCTCTGTTCTACAACCCCTCAATCACTTTTAATCACGACCGCTCATTTCCCAGACCCATCAGAGCCTTGGAGCGGTCCGGTCAGGTTTAGCCTCCTCCAATTCCATCGCTTTCAATTACTGGCTTCTTCTCTGTTTGGTTACCGAGAAAATGTAGGAAAATAAACGAATTTACAATTTCCTATCACTTTTGAAAATAAGTCAAGCAAATTGGTTTCCTGGTCCGTATTGTTTTGGAAACATCTTTTGCATTTTGCATTTTGCTTAATTATTTGTTTGGCAGTTAAACTGGTCTGTCACAAATTGAAATCGGTTATGTGCTTCGTACTGTGATTTAAATGAATATCAATTCGTGTATCAGAGTGATGGTAATGGAGATAAAGTCGATCGGGTTTCGGGTTCAGAAAGTGGGTTGAGTTGGACAAAACCGCTGTTGAATTTCGCATCGAATAACTTTCTTCCATTAGGTAATGCGATGTGATTATATATGTACATATTCTTATGTATTTGAGGCTATCTAATGTTTTAGTACCATCTTATTTTTAATGATTAGAAATCTGTTTGTTCTTCTAGCTCTTCTCGGTGGAGTAGCAGTAGGACTTGCAAATCCTAGTCTTGGTTGTCTTGCTGATAGATATTATCTCTCAAAATTTAGCACATTTGGGATATTTATTATCTCAGGTTTGAGTTTAGCATTATTTATTTGTTTTTTGAATATTGATATCGATGGCCATCTCAATATCCATGCGTTTAGTTTTATTTACTTTTGGGTGGTTTCATAGGTTTGACGTTGCGTAGTGGAGACATTGGTGCAGCAGCAGAAGCATGGCCTGTAGGAGTTTTTGGGCTAGTATGACCTTGAATTTCTTATGTGCCATCATGCATTTTAAGGTTCATCTTGCTTTTTAAAAATAAAATAAAAATTATTATCCTCTCTTGCATCGTTTCTTTTCTCAACTTATTATCTTGATGTATTTTTTTTTTTGGAAAGTGTTGTGGGCTGAAGTTTCAGACAGGATTTCAAAATTTTCCCTTACATTTATGCATCTGCTTCAAAGTATTGGATCACAGTCTTATTTATTTCAACACTTGGTTCTGTTTCATGTATATGAATCTATTTCAGTGGTACCTTCAAACACTAATAAATAATGAAGAAAACTTAATGTATGAGGGTGGTTTTCCACTCACATCTTATCTGTTTAAAGTTTTCATAATACTCAGAATGGATAATGTTCCATGATCATATTTCAACCATGTATGTTAATATCATAATACTTGTGAGCATTCATACATATGTCACTGTTATGCTAATGCATTGCACGTCTATGTCTGTTTAACAATTTTTTATTACTATTTAGTCAAAAAACTAGAAAGCAGGCCATCATATTGCTCGCTAAAATGACTACCACCTTGAATGTTCACAATTTCTAATGTTTCTAGATTCCTGAGTTCCCATGCACCTTTAGCAGCATGGGTAACATTCCTCTGCGTCATACCTACACATACTAACTTTAGACTCCTCTCCTTTATTGCACTAAACATAATCATAGCTTGCTTCTCGAAACCTTCTGTTGGAGCCCTAGGATATTTTCTTAGGCTTTTAACATGTTCCATTACCCACTTTGATGCCTCCAAAGCCCTATGTTCCTTTGAACCCATTGTTGGGTTGACAATTGCAAGTGGCTGGCAAAAAATCGGTTTGGAATTAGAACCCAAATCCCCTGCATGATAGATTTTCTCACCATTCAACATTGACCCAAAATTGAATCCAGTGCAATAACCTTGCCAGAGATTGCAACCTTGTTGGAATCTGCCAAACCCCATACTGTTTGGCTTGTGCTGTTCCAGACTGTCCTTAAAGATACCAAATCAAGTTCGGCATTTTTCTTTCCTCTTTCAGGACCCACTTCTACTTTTGACACCTTCCTACCTTGACCCAACATGTGGATTTGGTTCCCGCACTTGAGCTTCACTGCTAAAGCACCCTCAGAGTCTCCAACTGTGACCGACCATTCAGGGACCATTGGCAAAACAAAACCGCCTTTGGTTGACTGCTCGACTCTCATCAGAATTTGATTCGATTCTCTCAAGGTCTCTCCTTCGTCATATTGTAGGGCGTTGCCCACCACCCCAGCAATCAGGTCGACCCACGCTTGTCTCAACTTCAGGTAGCTTTGCCTGAGACAAGACATCATTGTCAAACTCCATCACCCATATATGTGGATGGTAACATAGAAAAAATGCGTGTAGGATAGGTCTTATTTGACCATATACGTGATCAATAGAATATCAAAATAACCATGGACTGCGGACTGCCCCAATGAAGATCACAAGCAAGAACATGGTTTGCACCTGCTTCTGTTATCAATTTTGCTACAAGTTTTGGCTGCAATTGATTCATGCCCTTGATTTTGAAAGGATAGTATTAGGCGATTATGAGTATAAAGATTCTTTTTTTTTTTTTAATAGTAATTATCAGTATAAAGGTTCTTGGTCTTGGCCAACAAATAGAACATTTCAAAGATGCAACAGAATGGTTAATAGTATAAAAAACACATGAACACTTGGATGAATAAAAGAAAAAGTACAATAAGATATGATGATTAGGTTAACCTTTGATGACTTAAGTGTTATGAGCTTCACACATCCATTTATATTGCAAAGCAGCAATAATTTTTTATATTTTTTTGCTAGACAAAGCTGCTGATGTTTATTGACATTGCATAAATAGGTGAGTGAGCTTATTTACAATTTGAATTAAATCGACAAAAAAAAAAAGGACGTAAAGATGGCAATAGATTTTCTTCATTTCATGAAATATAAATCAACAAGATTGAATTCTTTGGGTCTGTGTTATTGATCATGTTTTACTTTCTCCGGAGTTAGATTTTCACTAGACTCTAAGATTTGCAATTATTTTTGATTTGCAAGATTTTGATTCACTTTTTGGATGCACACCCTTAATGCTCATTTTTAAATTTGTAGGGAATTTATCTATAACAATTATCAGTCCTTGTCTATAGATTGTTTGCCTTGTAGTTGCTCAATGGGCTCTCATGTGATTAGTAACTGATGCACATGGATGAAAACTTATCTTAGAGCTTCCACCATGTCAGAGAAATTCTCACTGATGCTAACTTATAAATTATGGCTTAGTTCCTTCTACTGGTCTCCTTATTTTACCACATATGAAGTCTGAAATCAATTCTCTCTGTGCTCCTGCTTTTGTGCCAAAGTACAGAATACTTTAGCATCTCATAAGATTTGTTTTTGTTTGTTTTAATTTTTATATATATATATATTTTTTTTCTTTTCTTTTTTCTTTAATAAGCTATAGAAGTACATATTAACTTCTGCTAAGATTTTATTGAAAGACACAGAGGGAACACAAGTACACGCAAAGCAAGTCTGAGATCAAATAAGAGCCAACTGGTCACAGAAAAATAAAAATAGAAGGACTAGGGGTAAGAGAAACATGTGTGCACTATGTATATCATTATCTTAGCTGATCCTTAAATGAGCAACGAAAGGTCACTGTTATTGCCCACCGCGTTTGATAGTTCTATTAACATTTTTATTTTTTATTTTTCATTCAGTGGAGAGCATAGGTTGGAAACAAGCATCTCTGCATGTTTTATATTCCTACATTCTTTGCTTTGAGTGCTCTATCTGTCAAAATAGCTACTAACCCACAAATATATGATCAATTCCCGTCATTATAAGGTACTTAGGGTTTGATGTCTAACTCTAAATAACCTTGCAACAACTTAGACTGGTCAACGGATGGTGGCTGCTGGCGGAAACAAATTGCCTAACATAGAACCTCTCTTCTTCTTTTCCTAATTGTTAGGCTAAGTTTTGTTTTGGGTGAAAACCTGGAGGAAAACGCAGGGGGGGGAGGGAGGGTGAGTGAAAACTACAAAATGTTTTCCTCCCAAATTGGGAGGAAAACTAGGACATGAAGAGTTTTTTGACTTTTTCACTGTTCATGGGACCCACACTACTTTTACTCCCACTTTTAAATCCACGCAACCAAATAGAGCCTTAAGTTCTCACACCTCATCCACCAACTTGGTCTTCTGGGGAGGAGGTGCCATTTGGCCCAAGGGTCATTGGCATGGAACCTGGCTTCTTTTCCTGTTTAAGTGGTGGGCAGTATGGTTTATTGCTTATTGCCACCACTCTTTGGTAGCGTAAGTACTGAACATTAGTTATTTAATTGGTGTTGAATCTAGACAAGTATAGTAGTTATTAACTTGTTGCTCCTTTTCTCTTCATAGGTCTCCATTCTAATGATCACTCCTTACTTTTCAAGGGCAATATTGCAAATGCAGCTGCACCCTCAAGAATTTGTTACAGGTTTAACAATTAAATATATTTTCTTATAGCATTGGTACAAAGTACATGCATAACATACATAATTACACACAAAATTCGCATTCATGCACACACACACAGACAGATATGAGGGATCTATTGACACCAGTGCAAAACCATTATTCATACACCACTGAATAACTTTTTGTAGGGTATGTAGGCTTCCAAAACCAATTTTGGATTTATATGCTCTCTAAATATTCACATGAATGTAAAATGTCAAATTGATTTGTTGTTAATTGTTCCCTTATATTTTTACTTATATTAAAAAAAAGATTTGTTGTTAATTGCTATTTGACTAATAGCTTCACATTTCTTTATTTAATAACTTAAATTTTCAATTTCTATGGATAGGATAACTCTTGACCTTGATTAGCTGTATTTTTGGCAAGCATGACAGTGTGAATCTAATGGTGGCTTTGTTGATATGTGTACTACTAAAAGATATATAGATGTAATAAATTAGCTAGTTTTACACTAGTGTCAATGGATTCATCCTCTCTTCTCTCTGTACACACATACACACAAACATCTGCACACATACATTCATATATGTAGCATGCTGTCTTCTTCTTAATGCTAATATGTGTGTGTCCATGGGCATGGACACCTTTCTATAAATGTACGTGTCTCAGAAGGCATTCTTCTAACATTTTATGCACCTTTAAGTGTAATCTAGTTTATTTGCAAACTATGCAATACCTTGTCTTGTTCTACAGGATTGGCTATGTTTAGCTGTATGCCAACTACATTATCAAGTGGAGTGGCACTTACTCATGTATGCTAATTGCTCAATTTTCTCCCCTTCCCAGTGTTATTTCTAAATATTTAGGTTTGGAATTTTACAGAATGTTGCATTCCTCAAATGCAGCTTGCTGGAGGGAATTCTGCTCTTGCTCTTGCAATGACAGTGATATCTAATATGTTAGGCATTTTGATTGTAAGTTACAGGGAGTCCGATATCCAGTATCCCTTTTAATTTTGTCATTACATTTACATAGTATTTTACAACAGTTCTTAGATCATTATGCATATAAGACATGTTAGTTGTTGCGCAGAACATTAGTATTTTTGAAGTAAAATTTAGTGCAATTAAGATGCAGAGTTTGTTGCAGTGCTTTAGCTCTGGTGTTGTATTTTATTTAAGACTAAAGTCAACTTTTGGCCCCCTAACTTAGGGGGTGTTTTCATTTTGGCCCCCTAACTTAAATTTTTTTCTTTTTGGCCCGTTTAGCTATCAAATTGCACATTTCGTTCATCTCTGTTAGAAGTCCTCCCGTTAAGTGCTTAGTTGGACAGCTGACGTGTCATCTGATATGGCCAAATTTGACACGTCATAAAAAAAAAAAAGAAAAAAAAAAGTAGACATTAAATAACGGAATGTATTTCTTCGTGTGGTACATCAAGCAGCTCTCGATAATTTCCGGACTCAGATCTGTGGCTTTCATCGCGAAAATCAAATGTTTAAAGAAAGTGACTATTAGTCATTCACTTTGGGGACACATAAGTGCACGTGAAGAGGGTAATACAGTAACTTAAACAGATTAAGTTCCAATCTCATACACTATCTTTCTTCACTCTGTTCCAGTACACAGAAATTCCAAGCCAATCAAGAACTTCCAATATAAACTGAGACCCACTCGGAGTTCACAGTCCATTATTGGACTGGGCCGTCCCCCGCACTATATTTCATGCACTTAAGACTGAAACCAAACCACCGACAGCTCACAAGCGAGCCATTCTTTCACTTGCATACAAAACAGAGCTCTGCTCACTGAGAGCAAGCACCGCAAAACCAAAAGCATTAGATATAGGGAAAGATTTGTACACAGATTTCACACACAGACCCATCAGTTCCAGTTTCTTCATAGTGGTGCTTCAAAGTATCTTTTGCTTTTGTAGATCTATTTTTCCATGTAAACATTCTTTAAGTAGTTACCGAGTTAAGGATTTAGAAATAGCATAGAGAACAATGAAAGATTGCAAAGTTCTTTATTTTTGCATTGTTTTAGTTCTTGTCTTTGTTCATGGAGTTAATAGTGAAGACCCATATAGGTTCTTCACGTGGAAAGTCACTTACAGTGATATAGTCACTTTTGTCGGTCTGGGTCCCGTTAATTCACATCTAACAGGCATTCACTTTTAGAATCTGAATTGGTTTGGGTTTGAGGTTATGACTAATACACTTCTCAGGCACTACGCGAAGAAATACATTCTAGGTATTTCTCGGTCCAATCGAAAGCCATCATTGTCTTCTGCTTCGTCTACTACGCGAAGAAATACATTCTGTTATTTAATGTCTATTTTTATTTTATTTTTTATGATGTGTTAAATTTGGCCACATTAGATGACACGTCAGTTGCCCAACTAGACACTTAACGGGGGCTTCTAACAGAGATGAACGGAAGGTGCAATTTGATAGCTAAACAGAGTTAAGGGCTAAAATGAAATTTTTTAAAGTTAGGGGGCCAAAATGAAAACACCCCTTAAGTTAAGGGGCCAAAAATTGACTTTAGTCTTTTGTTTAATTAATGTCTTTATCATGTGTCCTGACTTAGGCAGCCAGATCTTAGTTGCAGGAAAAAAAAGTGTTGGGACTTGGCTTTGCTTGTTTCAGTGTAAATGTTACCTACATAAAGTATTTTTAGTGGACAATGATTATGGGGAAAATGATTTGTTTTCTGTTGTTTGGTTGTGACTCGGAAAATAAATTTCTAGCTTTTGGTTACAACGAAAATTTCCAATGGAGGTGGCGGTTTTGTGGGAGGAAAGTGGTGGCAGCAGTGGCAGATGACTGGTAACGGCAGTGATGGTGGGCTGGTGGTGGCCACTGGTGACAGTGGCAGCTGGCAATCAGTGGCCATAATGGCCAGAGATTGGTGGCCAGCATGTGGTGGTGCTCGTGCAGAGGGTGTGTTAGCGGGTGGCTGGTAGGTGGTTGGTGATTGTGGCTGGGTTGACAGCGACATGCGGGTGGATGACGGTGGCCGTCGGGGATGTTGGGGGAGGTGGTAGTGGCAGCATAGAGGAGTTGATAGGGTTAAGGGTGGTGGGGATGAAGCCAAGATTTTTTCCGGAAAATGTTTTGTGCCTTCTAAAAGCGTTAAAACATTTTTCTTAGAGCTCTGCTCTTTAAGAGTTCCCTGATTTTGTCTTTGTAGTATACTACTAGTATACTGTTCTTTTTCATTAATGAAATTTTTATTATTCATCATAAAAAAAAAAAAAAACGCAAAACATTTTCTGCCATTTTAGTGTAATTTTTTGTTGACTAACATTTTGCAGTCACACCAAGCAATGGAAAACACAGAAAAGATTTTATGTTGAAACAAACGGGGTTTGTTTTTGTTATAGCCTCTCCAGCCTGTCTTATCAGAAAAATGAGAACTGCAATCTGGCTACATCAAAAGAAGTTGTCTTCAAGTTATTTTTGTTGTTTCTGCTTTCTTCTCTTTCTTTGCCAATCTGTTCTTTTCCTTGAGGTATCTTGAACACAATTGTACTTCTTGTCAGTCCCTGAATTTCTGCTTCTTCTTTCTATCCTCTTTTTTTTTTTTTTTTTGGCTGGGTTAATATGTTAAAAAAAGGTCAAGGAAGAGCTCCTTAGACTTAAATATCCTGACTGAGGGTTTTGGTATGTTCCTCACTCTCCCATAGGGGAACTGGTTTTTGCTGTGTATTGTTAATCTTCATTTTTACTTTTCATGTAGAATATTCCAGACAATATCAAGTCTTTGCTAATTGTTGATTACATCATGTAATTAAGAAAGATATACATTGCCTAGGTAGATAATTATAGTCCTGCAATTAAGTTGTGTGTGTAGTATGGTGATCACTGAATTGTTGGAACCTTAACTGAGGAGATATCTTATTCTCTTTCTTGATGTCAATATTCATATGGTTTGAAGTTGTATAAGGATTAAAAGCAGCTAAATTTTGGTCATCAGTTTCTTGTCTATATACAATGCAGTTGCCTCAGTATGTCTTGCTAACATCAGATTTTATATTCACTATATGCTTGCTAATGGTTTTTTTAGGTCCCATTTTCCATTTCAAAATTCATTGCTGATGGAGTTGGTGTATCTGTTCCAACTAAGCAACTGTTTAGGAGCCTTGTTCTCACACTATTAATCCCCCTAATCTTGGGGAAGGTAATTTTATTTCCTTACAGATTATTAAAATAAGGAAATTCTTGTAGTACTGGCACTTTCAACAGAAAATGGCCGTTTATCTTATGATGTTGTGTTAAGAAGTTCCTTATACTTGGGTTGGATTGCATGACAGTTTGTTATGGAATTTCCCTTTTTGGAGAATATTTCTGTTTTTGAACACATATATTGAAGCTTGGACTATTGTCTCTATATACTCCTTATGTTATTGAACTGCTTAGAGTTGAACATGGAGTACCTCTTGGATTGTCATCATACTATATATCTAAGCAGGGAGTATTGTTCACTTTTTTGACATATGTTCCTCTTATAGGAACTTAGTGACGTAGGACAACCAAATATTAGGGTAATAAGGACAAACAAAGGTAACACCACTAGGAGTCAGCACCAAGCCGTAAAAATACCTCAATAATATTATCAAAAAAACTGTCTGACAACTGAGCACAAAAAGTTCTTTAAATAAGATAAAATACAATGAAACCCTAAATATTAATTAGTGGGCTTTAGTGGCCCTAAGCCCAATAATTAATAAATTACAATCATAAGGCCATTGGTTGGGCCGTTTTCTTTTTTAATTTGCGCTTATAAGTTTGCTTGTATCTTGTGTCCACACCAACTCCCTCGGGGTGGGAAGAACTCGACCCCGTCGAGTGTAAGGACCCGTTGAGTGTAAGGAGACTTATAAGCGTAGGTTAAAAAAGAAGACGGTCCAACCAGTGGCCTTTTGGTTGTAATTTATTAATTATTGGGCTTAGGGCCACTAAAGCCCACTAATTAATATTTAGGGTTTCATTGTATTTTATCTTATTTAAAGAACTTTTTGTACTCAGTTGTCAGACAGTTTTTTTGTTTGGTTTTGGTTGGCTCACTGCCGTGAGGGGAGGTGGTTGTTGGGTTTCACAATGGCCTTCTCCTCTTGCTTGGAAATATTGGTGGCAGCAGCTTCAGCGGCGGCAGCTTTGGTGGTGGCACAAATCTCGTGAGGTAGGTATATGAAGGTAATCTTAGTCATGGTGTGGGTTGGTTTTGTTGATCTGGAATGAAGTTGGCTGTTTTTGAGTGGCTTGACCTATGGTTTGCTGGAAATTATTTCTTGATCGAGTTCTGCTCTGATACCAATTTGACGTAGGACAACCAAATGTTAGGGTAATAAGGACAAACAAAGGTAACACCACTAGGAGTCAGCACCTAGGGTTACCTCAATAATATTATCAAAAAAACTATCTGACAACTGAGCACAAAAAGTTCTTTAAATAAGATAAAATACAATGAAACCGTAAATATTAATTAGTGGGCTTTAGTGGCCCTAAGCCCAATAATTAATAAATTACAACCATAAGGCCACTGGGCTGTCTTCTTTTTTAATCTGCGCTTATAAGTCTGCTTGTATCTTGTGTCCGCACCAACTACCCTAGGTATTGACTCCTAGTGGTGTTACCTTTGTTTGTCCTTATTACCCTAATATTTGGTTGTCTTACATCAAATTGGTATCGGAGCAGAACTCGATTAAGAAATAATTTCTAGCAAACCGTAGGTCAAGCCACGCAAAAACAGCCAACTTCATTCCAGATCAACAAAACCAACCCACACCATGACTAAGATTACCTTCATAGACCTGCCTCACGAGATTTGTGCCGCCGCCAGAGCCGCCGCTGCTGAAGCCGCCGCCAAAACAGCTGCTGCCACCAAAATTTCCAAGCAAGAGGAGAAGGCCATTGTGAAACCTAACAACCACCTCCCCTCACGGCTGTGAGCCAACCAAAACCAAACAAAAAAACTGTCTGACAACTGAGCACAAAAAGTTCTTTAAATAAGATAAAAGACAATGAAACCCTAAATATTAATTAGTGGGCTTTAGTGTAAGCCCAATAATTAATAAATTACAACTATAAGGCCATTGGTTGGGCCGTCTTCTTTTTTAATCTGCGCTTATAAGTCTGTTTGTATCTTGTGTCTGCACCACTTAGGTTTGTCCCAACCACTTGGGTTCAGCTAGACATGACTGTTTCTTGTTGACTGACACTCACTGAAACATGGATGCAGCTACAAAGCATCTGTGACTGAGTTGACATACAATATGATGTGTCAGGCACAATCCAACTTTAATACAAATGTTTTGTTTTTTAATACATTTTAAATATGGGATTGATTTGAAAGGACACATGACATATTTACTATGTTTTGTTTTTCTTTTTTTTCTTCTCCTGGAAAATAGAAAGAGGCAAAGAGAGGGAGGAGGAGTGGCTTGTGAACCTCCTCTCAGTCTGTTGGCTAAGAAGTACAATTAGGACAAGGGTTGCACACCTTATCATAAGTTAACTTGTTTAATTAAAAGAGTATTACAATTGTTTTATGATTTTCAGGCTGAAAAATCACTTATAATGACACATGTTTGTTGTTTATAAGAAACATTTAAAAGATTTTAGTATTCTTATTGAAGCTGTTTGCTTGTATTGTTTCTTTGCTATGTCTGTATCCTTTGGACTTGTTACATTGGCATATGTATATATATATATATTTTTATAAGTAATAAAGTTTTATTGAAAAAGGTTAATGTGTGTTCATGATGGTAAACACAGCATAACCAAAGAATTACAAATGATTATAAGCTAAGATTAGGAGAATGAATGAAATCTGGAAGAGAAACAAAATGAGTAAATCCCCACACACTAGACTATTCAAAGAGTGTGGAAAAAAATAGTAGCCAGTTCATCTCGAGCAATCTCAACATTTTCAAACGTGCGGCGATTCCGCTCCTTCCAACATTGGCATATTGTATAATGTCTATATATATTAAATAGTTTCCTTCAAGTACACACACATGTACACACATATTGCTTGAGGTTTTGAGTGGCTAATAGCTGTTTGCCAAACATGTTCTGTTTTCTGTCCCATCTTGACGATGTCTTGATTTGTTAGGGTTGAAGGTGGACAGGGATTAGGAAGTATTTGAAACTACCAAGGGAACTGATGACTTAGGCTTTTTAGAGAGAGTCGGAATTTTAGAATCTATGGTTTGATCTTTTTAGCTTTGAAGATAGACATGGGGTGAGCATCGCATTTGTTGGGTTGAAGCCATATAAATTTATTTGTATCAGGAAAGCAACACAGTAGATGCATCCTGAAATTTTAGTGCTATTCTCTCCCATATGTGCTCACTATCTTGTAGTTTCGTTATGGATTTCAAAGACGGTTCTTTATTTTTACACCCCTCAGTGTATAATGCTTAAATTGAGGGATATAAATGATCCATGTCTTATGTGACTTTGGATAAATGTCATGGTTGTCCGGTCTTATCTGAGATAGATGCGTGTTGAATCTATAGAGGGATGATTTCTTTGTTGTCGTTCTTTTGCCGTCTAGCTTCCGGGGTTTTCTTTCTTCTTTTCTTGTCTAGAAGGTCAACAGGAAAAACTAGGTATGCAAATGCAGGAGTTTCAACCTCCTTTTTATTTTATTTTTATGTATTTATAAGTTGTACAGCATGCTTCCTTGCTTTGGGTCTTATTGTTAGTTGGTATAAACTGGTGCAATACATACTTTGATAGTTCTTGGGTTCTTGCAAGTGAATTTGTTTCATTGGGGAAATTGTATAGCATTATTGTATTTAACCTCCTTGTTGTCTTAATATTGTTTCCTGTAGTAATTCATTCTTTTTGTCAACAGGTCCTTCGAGAATCCTTTAAAGGTAAGTGTTTCCCTTTCTCATTCAGATTCAGAAGTTTGTTGGCCCTTTTTGTGGTAGATGAAATTGAGCTTGGGGAGCCTCTCTTGTACATCTCTCTTGTACATATTATAAAAATAGCCGTTATAAAAAAAATAACTAGTTTCCATTAAGGTCTATTTGGCAGCTGAAGAAAGGTAGAGGATGGAGAATGGAGCAAGGAAAATGGGTGAAGGGTGGATGGTTCTTTTTTATTGTTTGGAATGAGGGAAAAAGGGAAAGGATGGATAAAGGGGGAGGAGGGAGGACCATGGAGTGGAAAATTGGGAAGGGATGATGTGTAATTTACATATTTGTCCCTTTTGTCACTCATTTAGTAACTTTCCTTCCTTCTGCTTTTATATTTTTTTTCTACAAAAATACACCTATGGAGATACACTGCCCTTTCCTTTCTCCGGCTTCTCCATTTCAATGTGTTTTAATATACTAAATTGTTATAACTTATAAGACATTGACAATCTTAAATACTTCTTTAATTCCTTTAGCGTTGGGCATTGCAGGCTTGGGAGACTTTGTTGATCAGAACCGTAAACTTTTTTCAAGGCTCAGTGCACTCTTCCTCGGTCTAGTAAGCACTATTCCTTGTTTAGTTTTATTTATTTATTTATTTTTTGTTTTAAGTGTGATATCATGATTACAAATACTTTAGTTGCTGCTTCCACAAATATAATTCTTATAGTATACATTTAAGAGGTTGGGTTGACAGTGCAGGGCTTTCATTCATTTGCATAGGTTTCTGCTTTGGCACATATCTTATGGTTCTATTGAAATCTATGAGTGTGTATTTATTGTGGTGTAAGCTTGATTGTACTCCCTTTCTGATCAGACAAAGATCCCTACATGTCAAATGTAATGCTGAAGCTTGATTTTGTAGTTCACTTTTATTAAAGTTGTGGTTCAATTACTTTTTGGTATTCAGTAATTTTAATGGTTCTCCTTTTTGTGTTTTGGGAGTTTTTCTTGTATACTTCCCGTGTTGTAGTGTTGCTCCTAATGTGTGTGTAAAAATATTTGTAAACATTACTTGTCAAAAAACTATATAATGGTGTGATTGGATTATTCATTTGCATAGGTTTCTGCTTTGGCATATATCTTATGGTTCTAACAAAATCTATGACTAGTGTATTTATTGTGGTGTAAGCTTGATTGTACTCCCTTTCTGATCACACAAAGATCCCTACATGTCAAATGTAATGCCGAAGCTTGATTTTGTAGTTCACTTTTATTAAAGTTGTGGTTCAATTACTTTTTGGTATTCAGTAATTTTAATGGTTCTCCTTTTTGTGTTTTGGGAGTTTTTCTTGTATACTTCCCGTGTTGTAGTGTTGCTCCTAATGTATGTGTGTAAATTTTTTTGTAAATATTACTTATCAAAAAATTATATAATGGTGTGATTGGATTAGTGCAGTAGTGCACTTAGGATCTTTTTCATATTTAATTTACTAAACAAAACATGCCTTTTCTATTCGTAAAATAATTTCAATATCTATTTCAATTCAATGGAATCTGATGCAGTGTATGGTTACATTGTAGTTGTACTGAATCTTTTATCTTTCTTGTCTTTATCTTGTGTTGTACAGATTATGTAGAATGTTGTTATGATTCATAAGTCATAACTTACAAGCAATCTCGATGTCTCTTTTCCAGAATTAATAATTTGCTGTAATCCATAATTATCATGACTATATTTTTCTAATTTTCAGAAATGATTCTTATGAGGCAAATCTAGATTTTATTTTCTGTTGGCATGGGAAATGCATGTGCCTTTTGGGTTTAGAAGTGATAATGGGTTAAACATTAATGGTTATTCAGGTACCATGGATACAAGTGAGCAGGTCAAGGTCATTGCTGTTAAGGGTTAAGCCTGCAGTTTTTCTTGTAGCTATTGGAATGGGGGCGTATGTTCTTCACTTATTTTCCCTGTACTTTTTGAGTGTCATTCATATGTTACTTGGTTATAATATTAACAATTCGTTAAATTAATTTTTCTTCTTGCCGGCAGTTTGTTTGTTATCAACTTGCAATAAAATTTGACATCCTACCATGTGTTCTACTCTAGGACCAGATAGTTGGCTACTAGCCTCTGTAGTGGACTTTCAAGATTTTGTAAATTTTAGGACCATAGATGAGGCTGCTGTCAACGTTGACCAGTCTTCTAGGGTTGTAAGGTGATATTATGCCTATCCATAGTTCCATACTTTCTCCTCCATGCTCTACATTCGGCTAGATTTGGCTCCTATAGGCTTCAATCTAGATCATTGTGGGTGCTTTTTAAATAATGTTCAAAACATAGGCTAGTTGGAAACTGTGGCATAGTGAAATTTCATATTATTTTGATAATTTTCATACTAAGCTTCCAATGTTGTTTTGGGAGTTTCTTTGATATTAGCCAGTGTTAGACATAGAAACCAAAAATAACATACCGTTGTGTGTTTGTGCATCTTCTAACTCAATATGAGTTCAGATCTGTTTCTTAGAATTGGCTTTTGCCCAGAATGAATAATAGCTGTGCTAACATAGGTCAGAGAAGAAAAATATGTAATGTACTTGGCTCCCATTTTTCAGTTACTACAAACTTTTTGGGCTTTAACGTAATTGCATCAAGTAACAAATGGAGTATTTTCTTTCACTGCAGACTTCTGCATCTCGTCTTGTTGGCATTTAATATTCTTGCTACAAAGAGCCTATCAGCTGTCTCTGGTGGTAACAAATCAATTTTTTCCAAGAAAGAAAATGCCAGTGCTCTTGTACTTGTTGCAAGCCAGGTGACTATTGATTTGAGCTAAGAATTCTTTATTTTTTCATCAACAAATACATGTATAATGCAACCATACCTAGGGTTTCTCTTTTACGAAACATAACTTTATCTGAGCACTGTGATCTATGAATGTGTGGGGGATAAAGGGTGTACTTAAAAATCTTTCAGTAGCTGCTTTTATTTTGAAAATATTGCTGGGGCTTGACATGTTACTGTGTTGTAGAAAACTCTGCCTGTGATGGTGGCAGTTGTGGAGCAGCTTGGTGGTGCATTTGGTGAATCTGGTTTGCTGGTTCTTCCTTGTGTTGCGGCACATTTAAATCAGGTTAGTCATGTCTCATCCTTATTTTGTGTTTTTCTTTATTTTATTTTTTCATCTTTATTATTACTGACATATAAATTTCCATTGTAGATTATTATGGATTCTTTTCTTGTTAACTTCTGGCTTCCGAAAGATCTCTCATCCGTCAATGCCAAGGTCAACTGAGTAATGGAATAGCATGATTTATGTGAGTCAATAGTCTTAGCTGATACCAATGTGCTTGCGCTGTTGGTTGGTGCAAGTAGATGGCATTTAGTTTGTTCTTCAAAAGGGATTGAAATAAGTCACATAGTTGGATTTTGGCTGTGTATTCTTCTTTGTATATTGCTTTGCATCATGCTTCATCAAATGTGCCATTTTTATTATTATTAATTCAAATGCCTAAAATGAGTGTCTAATTCAATGGAAAATTCAGCCCTACCTTTAACAGCAAATCTTTACAGCCTCACAATGGCTATTATGTTCTTCATTATTTTTTGTTTAGTTGATAGGGGTTGAGAACATGTTTCCGAATCTACAAGCTTGACTTCTGGTTACATCAAATTGGATCAGTTTTAATTTCATTTTATTTCCACAGCCATGTGCTAATTAATAGGCTTAACTAGTCGGTTACGGTGGGTTCCAGTTAGCTCAACTGGTAAAGTCTCTTGTCGTCGAACAAGAGACCTGGGTTCAAATCCCGCCTATACCAAAAATCAATTGGTGTCTTGGCTTAATGGTAAGAGCAACCATCATGAGCGGACGTCATAGGTTTAAATTCTATCATAACTATAAAAAAACTAGTCGGTTACCCGTGCAACACATGGGAAAGTTTAATATAATATGACTTTTTCTCTTTTATATTTTTTTGTCTAAATATGAAAATTGATAATTATGATTATTATTAAAAAATATTTATTATTATTGTGTTTGTATATATGAACAATATATTTCTTTTATTAAAAAAAAATATAAGATTTAATGAAAGGTTTAATTATAGAATGAAATTTAAATTCAATTAGAAATTATATATTAAAATAATGATATGTAAATTTGTGAAATCTTAAAAACTTATATAATGTAATATTATGGATTTAGTATATAGATTTGGGAAATGTTTCTTTCACACCGTGTGTGAAATAGTAACTTTCACACCACCACTAAAGACAAACATTTTATTCCCGGTTTATTATTCCAATTTCCACTATTCCTATAACCAAACACTCATTTTTCTCATTTTTTCTGAAACTTTCTTTCTCCTCCCAAATGTTCTGCTCTGCTTTCTCCTCCTGAATTTTTTGCTCCTCCTCTCCCCGATCTGTCCTCATGAAGCCATGGATCTCTCTCCCCCGAAGGTTTTTCCTCTATTGAAGTTTGAAGTTTGAAAAAGTTGGGGTTTGAAAGTGTTGATTTGAGATCTGATTTGGGTTTAAAGATTTGGATTTTATTTGGGTTTGAGAATAACAAAGTTTTGATGTTTGAAGTTGGGGTTTGATTGTATTTGTGAGGGTTTGGATGATTTTGTTAGGGTTTGGAAATAATAAAAGTTGAAGGTTTTGTTGGGTTTAATATTTTTTTGAGAGTTTGATTGATTTTGGTTGAGATTGGAAATAATAAAGTTTGATTTTTTTTTTGAAGTGATTTTGGTTGGTAGAGATAAAAAAAATAATAAAATTGTTACAAAGATGCCAAGAAACATGTTTAATAGATGCCAAGAAACATTACCAATTCGTATGAACATGTTTAAATGTTCATACAATTTTCTGGAAAATGTGGACAAAAACATGAAATTATGGACAAAAACATGAAAATATGGACAAAAACATGAAATACACTTTCTGGGTTCACTTGAATGTTCATGAATGTTCATAAGTAGACTCGAAATATTTGTCCATAATTTCATGTTTTTGTCCATAATTTCATGTTTTTGTCCACATTTTCCAGAAAATTATATGAACATTTCTGGGTTCACTTAAATGTTCATAAGTAGACTCAAAAATTTTTGTCCATAATTTCATGTTTTTGTCCATAATTTCATGTTTTTGTCCATAATTTCATGGTTTTGTCCATAATTTCATGGTTTTGTCCACATTTTCCAGAAAATTGTATGAACATTTCTGGGTTCACTTAAATGTTCATAAATAGACTCGAAATTTTTGTCCATACTTTCATGTTTTTGTCCATAATTTCATGTTTTTGTCCACATTTTCCAGAAAATTGTATGAACCCAGAAAATACTTTCTGGAAATTTGAATGGGTCTTGGAGATGTTTTGAACTTTAAAACACAAATTTGCCTCATAGAAACCTGGAATCACGTTCAACTCCTTCGCTAATGCAATAAGAATCATGATGGAGTCAAAATTGTATTAAAGTAGCCTGGATTTTTCCATCCAGCTAACTGGGTTATAAAATTTTAAAATCATGATTCAAGCAAAATTTATCGTCGAATTCTTTGGCAATCGACCTACAAAACATAAAACACATTCATAAAATATTCGTTAGTTAGTTGTTTTCACTTAAAATAAATGCATTATCAAACAATTGCAGAGACTATGATTAACATTTCCTTCTTGCTTTCGAAAGCAAAATTGAATTAAGTTGAACTAAGTACTCCTAAGGAAGAGTTTAGGAGCCAATTTTAGCAAAAAAAAAAAAAAAGAGTTTAGGAGCCAATAGGACCAAAGCAATACTGTTCAGTAGAATAAAATAAAAACCGACGTCGTTTAAGGTTGAGATTTCTCAAAGGGCAAATTCATGCACGTTTGTCACCATCTCTGCAATTTGCGAATTTCAAGTCCTAACTCACTGACTGAAGTGAACTGAACTAAGTCGACTCGGCCGACTCAAAATGGACACGCACTCCTCGCACCTCACAGCGCCGAACCGTTCCCGAAGCTCTGAGTCCCCATCTCTAATAAAACTGAAAGCAGTAAAGAAATTGAGAAAACTAATCTTTGGTGAAGAAGCTTAGAGCTTATTTCTTTTCTCATTAAAATAAATGATTACAAAGATTAAGTATTTATAGAGCTTAATCTTACTTAAAGAATCTACAAGTTGATTACAAAGAAGATGCAGAAAATAGAATTAACAAACTCTATTATTAGATAACTAATTCCACTTACTAATGCCCAATCAACAAGTTACATGTGTGATGCAGAAAAACAGAAAACAGAGAAGCTTCATCACGGTTCCAGCCACACATATTGAAGAAACTGAAGAGATAAGCACTCTCTGCCTTTCTCTGCCTTGACCGAAACTCTAGAGAGTCCTTGACAGAAACTCTAGAGAGTTCTCTGCCTTGACCGAAACTCTAGAGAGCAGAAACTCTAGAGAGTTCTCTGCTTTGACCGAAACTCCTTGACAGAAACTCTAGAGAGTTCTCTGCCTTGACCGAAACTCTATGACAGAAACTCTAGAGAGTTCTCTGCCTTGACCGAAACTCTAGAGAGTTCTCTGCCTTGACAGAGTTCTCTGCCTTGACCGGAACTCTAGAGAGCAGAAACTCTAGAGAGTTCTCTGCTTTGACCGAAACTCCTTGACAGAAACTCTAGAGTTCTCTGCCTTGACCGAAACTCTAGAGAGCAGAAACTCTAGACCGAAACTCTAGAGAGTTCTCTGACTTGACCACACACTGAAGAGCTGTCTTGAGCCTTACGTGTCTTCCACAAGAGATAAAAAACTCTAAAGAGTTCTATCTCATAGCTGGTCACAGCTGGACTTGAACCTCACGTGTATATATAAAGCACACGTGCTCTTTGACTAAACCAATCCCACATTATTTGTCTTGAGCAGCTGAATGTGTAGCTTCTGCAGAGAAACACTTGAGCAGCTGAATGTATTCTGCAGAGAGAGACTTGAGCAGCTGAATGTGTGTACTGTTAATAATCTCCTTGGGATTAATTGGAGGGAAAAACCTTGGGATTAATTGGAGGAAACCTTGGGAAACCTTGGGATTAATTGGAGGGAAAAACCTTGGGATTAATTGGAGGGAAACCTTGGGCAGACCACCAGATAGCACATAGCATAGGCCTCTTCTCACACGTTAACAATTCTCTAACGTGTGAACCATTCAAGCCAATGGATTAAATCCAACGGTTCACATGATTGAGCAGTAAGTGATGAGGGATTTTTAATTAAAAAAGATGAAAGGTACGTATGTGACAGAGTAGGAGTAGCTGTGTGATAGATGTGATGAGACAAAAGAGTCAGTTTCTTTTCTTTTGATATTCACTTGATTTGAGAAGCAGACCAACGAAATAGGAGTCTAAAATGTCTAATTTTTTTAAAAGAATGAGCTATCAGTGTAATTTACACTATAAATTTTTAGTTTAGTTTCTATTCCTATTGAAAAAAATAAAAATTAAAAACAAATAGTGTGGCAATTTTAATTGAAAGAACTAAATAAAAATAATTAAAAATAAATAAAAATATTGGAAATGGAAATATCCATTGGTCAATGGCTTATTAAAAAGTAAAAATTGGTTAATAGAGTGATAAGTACTGATAACGTGTACGTTGGGGTTTGTAGGATGAGGAAAAAACAAAAAAAAAATGGCAGGGATTGCAGGAAGAGTCAGATACATGATTTTTTTTTTATTCATTATTTTCGTAATTAATTAATATATATATACACACTTTTTTGTGGGTATGGTATCCACTTAATTGGTATCATCAAATGTGATATAAGTACTATCATATGTGATGGTAGTACTATCCAATGTGATATTGATATTATTTGTATATATATATATATATATATATATTAAATTTAAATAATAAATAAAATTTAGGATACCAAGCAATGTGATGATAGCCTAGTAGGTACCATCATATGTGAGGTAGGTACCTTAATGTGAGATTTTATCTATTAGAGGTACGGTACCCATATGGGTATTGTAGAATATATATATATATATATATATATATTAGACATTAAAATTCAAAATTGATGTCAAAATTCGTCCAAATATTTGTGAGGTCGGCAAATTCTCTATATTATGAGGTTGGCTAATTCTCCATAAAATTTGTAATTTAAAAAAAACAAAAAAAACAAATAGTGTCTACGTTAAGGCAATTTTAATTGAAAGAACTAAATAGAAAATATTTAAAAAATAAATACAAATATTGAGGATGGTTGTAAACTTTTAAGAGCAATAGTACTTAAAATAATAAGAGACATATATATATATATATATATATATATATATATATATATATATATATATATATCTTATGTATACTTAAAGTTTATAAAGAATGTGTATTTGTGTGTGTGACTTTGGATGATGGAAGGGGTAACTGCTCGAGATGTAGCATTGTGGCTCACCATATCTGTTTTTAAACAAACACTAAAAGTGAAAGTCTGAGATAGTTGATCACCACATCACGTACAAGTGATCCACAAGGGAAAGTGGATGGCTAGGATGGTTCCAATCAACACACGAGCCATGCCTTTTATCACATCATAATGTAGGAGATGGTTTGATTAGGATTGTAAACAAAGAGATATGTTTTTAACAAACATCACAGTCTCAATTTTGAACTTTTAGTACTCGGCTCGGCTCAATATGTTTTTAACCATTAGCATGAATGTATGAGTTAGTTGATCCAAATATCGTAAGCATAATTTTTAAAATAATATCTACCTTCACATGAACAATCTTTTTTTTTATACAACAACTTGTCTCTCTCTCTCTCTCTCTCTCTCTCTCTCTCTCTCAATATGCTACATCTCTACTACAAATGTTTGGGGTCGACTATAGATCCTTAGTCCCAAAAATGTTTGGGGTTAAGTCAACTATGGATCCTTATTCCAATTTTTTTGAGTTGTGAGACATATTTTAGATAGTGAGATGAAATGAGAATTGTGTGGAGCCTTTTTTTAAAGAGTAATGAGAGAGTGAGAGTGAGATAAGATAAAATGAGATTTGAGAGAATGAGAGAGAGAGATGAGAGAGAGAGGGAACATGTCGGAGCCTACCACTTTATATATATTTTTTGCTAAATCCTATTACTTTATATATTTGCACTTTTATTCTCTCACACCACAATATCAACAATTTCTTCACATCACCACTGTGTTCAGGGACGTAATTCAGGATTTTAATTGATGGGATCATTTTTTTTTTTAATGAAAATCCAAAGTAACATTCATTATGTATTAACAAAGCAATTATCTAATTAAATGAAAGTCGATATTTTTAAAATTATTGAAATCATCTATTATTGATTTGTATTAAATGTCGCAACAAATAAAAGTTATGTTTATTATGTCATTATATGTACAATAATATTCTTAAAAAAAAAAATCTAACTATTATTGCTATTGCTAAGTAAAAAAAATGAAAAACCCAAAGCCAAAAAAAAAAAAAAAATTCTTAAGTTTTAAGCTATTAAGTTTAAAAATAATGATTCCAACAAAGGTTGTCAATACTCATACCATAGATCATTTCTATATTATTAGAGAAATGAAATATTTCAATACCAGTTGATACTAATATACCGTTTTGGGATTAATGTTATTTTTTAATACATATATATTAGCTAAATATTAAAGTTACGGACACAACACGTTCACAATAATGTTAAGGTATTAAATTGTGAATGGTAAATAATAAACTGATGTAATTGGTGGGTCTAAATGAGAACTAATAAAAACCTACCAACTTAGTATTGATGTGAAATTGTTGTGAAAATATTGTGTCTATAGCATTGTTGTGTAAATACCAATTGGCCCAATTAATACCCATATCTTCACTCAAATCCGTAGCCCACCTGCCAAAGAGATTTTTTTTCCTATTCTTTAACTATCTTTAATTCTCCTCCACTCATTTTCTTATTCTTTTATCATTGTTATTATCTTCTCTTTTTTTTTCTTCTTATTTCTTTCTTTATCTTATCTTCTTAGTCCTGCTTCTTTCTTTTTCTTCTTCTTCTTTTTTCTTTTTTTTCCTTTCCTCCTTCTACTGCACCATGATTTCTGCATTTCAGACAACAATTTCTTCACATCTCCTTTCTCTCATTTTTTTTCTCCTCTTACTGATTGTGTTCACCTTATTCCAAATCTATGAAAATCTAATTACACAAACAATGATGGGAATGTTTGAAGATGTGGACTCTTGATCATAAACTATGAACAATTCCTGGAAATTGGGTTGAACATTTAAGTTTGCCCAGAAAATGTGGACAATAATGTCCACAATTTTCTGAAAATTTGTTGAACAGTTTAACTCTTACCTAGAAAATGTGAAGAACCTGCAGACAATAATATCTACAATTAACACATTCATCAACAAACAACAACCCATGCTCTTCAACCTGTGAATGGTGGTCTGTACCCCAAAACATGGAATCCAAAACTCAACTCCGATTTTTTTATAAATGGTAGCAAGGCTTTTTGAAGCTAATGGTAGTATGCGTTTTTTGGTTCAATATTTCTAGTACTTTTAGTGGCCATGGCGTGATGAAGAAGGAGACCAGACAGGCAGACAGAGAGAAAAAAAAAAAGAAAAGAAAGGAAGGACACGCTAATGGACCTGATCACGTGCTCACATGCCCAATTTTTACAGTGTTTGGCAATAAGGATAGCTGTATTCTTCATGTGTTTAGCTGCTTTTTCACTTGTGGGACCCGCGGGACCCATCTGCAATGTGGCCCAATGAGAAGCTGCCACATCCATGGTGTGAAAACACTGTTTCACACCATGGTGTGAAAGTAGCAGCGTCCTATAGATTTTATTGCCAGTCAATTGTTTCCCAGTTTTACTTGTGCAGATTTGATAGGATCCTGGAGAAAGAGTGCACCAAGTCGTTGATTGGTGACCAGAATGAATGGTACTTGGGAGTTGGGACAAGATGTTTTGGGTCGCTTTCTGTTGGGCATATAACTGGTGCGTGGAAATTTTTTCACTTTTTTATGTAAGGAATTTCTTTAAAATGTGAATGTGGAAATATTTAATTGTAACAATAGTTTTGCTGATTTTTTCAATGAATATAAGATAAGAAATATGATAATGGATTAACTTAATAGAAATTCATTTAATTAGAAAAAAAAAAAAAAAAAAAACTTAATATAACTTCATTTAAACATGTCATGTTTGCAAACTCTTACATTGATTGATTACACTTTTTATTTCATTTTTTATGTCAAACTATTATTTTATTTTTGAATTGTGAAAAATTCTTTTTTGTTTTAATTTAAAAAAATTATTTTTATATATGAATTTTGTCTCTAAACTTTTTTTAAAAAAAAAATTTATGTATAAAAATAAATTTTTTAAAGTTTAGAAATAAAAAATAAAACTCAATAATATTTTGATTTTTTTTTATTTTATCTAGTGATGTAAATGGCAACCATCTCTTTCCATTTTATTTTTAAGTCTTATAAGACTCAATTGGATGCCTTTAAAAATAAATTTTTATGGGGGAGTGAAGCTGCTTTTATGGGAAACTGGAAAAAACTGGCACTTTGTATGGCCTGTTGGAAAATCGCATAGATAAAAGAATCATTTTTGATAATACCAATATGGCCTTTAATCCAATCTATTTTTAATCTTCCTTCTATTTTCATTCTTCATCCATTCATTCCTTCTCTTTTCTATTTTCAAGCAGTAGAAAAAGATAATCTGGGTATTCAGTATTCTTCAACTAATTTGTTTTTTCTTTTTTTTTCTTTTGTTCACTTGTTTTTTTATTACTCTGTGCCCCTAAGGTTTCTTTGATCTTTGGAGGACAACGAAGATAAAGAGGAGGAGGGTGTATCTCTATGACGGTCATATGTGACAAGCATTCGAGAAAGAGAGAGACACGAGATAAAAAGTTGAAAAGATTTGATTATGACAGTAAAGCATCTAATGCTCTGAATAAGGTCATAAATGACAAGCACGTCAACAACACCCTTAATCTTTTACTACTTTTTCTTGCAATCACATCAGCTATTTTGTTTTTTTATGAACAATCTCATGATTCACATCGACTATTTTAAAATGGCATTTTCTTCTGATTAATTCAAAACAGTTTCTACAGCGTCTAGTCATTCTGAAAATATGCTACAGTAATTTTTTTTAATAAATTACTTGGACTACAAAGACTAAAAATTGTTTTTTGCAATATACAATCTAGATGGTCTAGTTACTCTTTGTCTAGATGGTCTATTAATGGAGTCTCGATACGCTTTTTATTGTTTTGAAGTGATTGAATTGCAAAATGCTTTTTTAATGGTTGTCTTAACCATTCAATTCAAAATCTAAAAGACTTACAAGTTAAACAGTTTAAAAAAAAAAAAATGCAATACAATACAGGATCTCAGTCCGATTGAATTTGATTTGTGAGACTGATTTTCGTCAAAGCGCTCTTGGAGTAATTGACCATTTCATCCCAACGTGAAAAGAAGGGTTATTATGTCGGCCTTAACGTTAACAAAAGCATGTGTTTAAAAAAGCCAACTCAATAAAGAAAAGTAGGGTCTTTTCATTCGTACGTGAGCACGTGAATCCCGTACGATTGCATGGGCCCCTAGATAAATATTACTTAATGGCATGGACTTGATGAAAGACAAGGGTGTAATCGAGGTACGGTTTTGTTTAGATTCATGAACTCAGGTGCGGATTTTATATTATATGTACATGCACATATTAAGGTTTGGTTATGCGGTGGGGTTTGGTATGGTCTTACAGTTTGGCTAAACTCAATTAGTTCATATTAAGTCAGCACAAATGTGAATTTTAAAACTAAAAATCCATATTTACAATAACTTAAAAAATTACTAACTATAACATACAAATATAAATCATAATTTTAATCTCAACCTGAATATTTAAGAAGAAAAAAATTATAATATACATATCTCATCGGATGAATCATAATTTCTAATTTTAACCTTCACATACCATTAGTATACAAATATAATATAACATCACCTGCATATATCATTAGCATATAAGTATAACATATTAAGAGTGTAATCAGGGAATTACGGTATGGTTGTTTTTGGATTTATACACTTATATTTTATAGTACGATTTTCTTATAATACGTACATGTATATGCATATGTTGAGATCGATTTTGGTGCGGTGCGGTTTGGTTCGGATCGGTTCTCTCAGCGCTCTTGGTTTCATTTACACCCCTAATGAAAGGTATCAGATTAGGCGCTTTTACATAATTGCTTGGTTGAGATTTTATTATTTTAATTTTATTGTTTTTCTTGTTAACGTATTAAATTATTTATAAATAGCCTCTCAAAAATCATCCATTACTCATTTCTCTCCCTAACTCGAGCCTAAGGAAAGGATATCATCAATATGTTGGCAGTGGGGTTGTTGATTGTATTGGTGGCAATGGCAATGACATGGGTTTATCAAACCAGCCGCCCACCGCCTCCCAAAACTTGTGGCTCACCTGGCGGACCACCTATCACAGCACCAAGAATAAAGCTTAGGGATGGAAGGCATTTGGCCTATAAAGAACATGGTGTGCCAGCAGAAGTGGCCAAATATAAGATTATATTTGTTCATGGCTTAAGTGCTTGCAGATATGGTCCAGTGATTCTGAAAAGCCTCCCTCAAGTAACTATCTTCTTTATTTTCATTGAATTATTTTATTGGTCTCATCTCATTCCACATCCAAATACATTAATTCTAAATACCTTTCAGGAACTTATTGAAGAACTAGGACTATACATTTTGTCCTTCGACAGACCTGGTTATGGAGAAAGTGATCCACATCCAACACAAACACTGAAAAGTTTGGCTTTAGATATCGAAGAGCTTGCTGATCACTTGGAACTCGGCTCCAAATTTTACGTTATTGGTTATTCTATTGGCAGCCATCTGGTTTGGGGCTGCCTCAAGTACATTCCTCAAAGGTATTAATTAACTAGCAAATCTATATATATATATATTGTAAAACCAGTGTTGTTTCTTTTATTCTGGGTGCAAAATCGTTATTGAACAAAAATGATTATGATTATCTTAGTGCTCGGTTCGACAAAAAATGCAAGTAAACAAAAACAAATTTTTATGGTCAACGTGAAAAACTAGTCCAAAACGTTTTCTAAAATGTTACATGCTCAACAAGCTACCACAAATAAAGTCCACACATCCCCCAAAAATAAAAACTCTCCATGAACGAACTTACTTTTCTTCACCCGTTCTCTCATCTATTGAATAATTGTTGACTGGCATGATTAACATTTGACCTTTTTTTCTTTTCAAATTACCGTGTTTGCTCAAACTAATCACTTTCTCATTTAACTTTTTAGTCAAAATCCAAATTATACACTTTAAGTTTGAGTGAATAATTATCATTTTCCTCTCAAAAGTTTAATTTTTGTTATTTTGGTCGTTAAACTTTAATATTTCTATCAAATTACTTACTCTATCCATTGTCGTCTATAAAATTCATGTTAAATTTAATAAAACGACATCGTATCACATGTGTAAATTATCAGTTTAATAAACAATGGACGGAATGAGCAATTTTGATGGGGGTGTTAAAGTTTAAGGACTAACATAACAAAAATTAAACTTCAAGAATGAGAAGGACAATTCATCCAAACTTAAAAGGGTATAATTTGGAATTTA
>OU015762.1:19512577-19553550 GCA_907173295.1 Fagus sylvatica | reverse complement strand
ATGTGTGTCTAAATAAGATGAAGGGCACATGTAACATGCATAATGAAACATTGAAGTACTAAACTTACCAGGATAGAGTCACGCTTGAGATTCTCCAACATATATTTGGATCTTTTTTCCTGCCAGACCTTCATGTCTTCCGGAAGGAGGAGAGCTTTTCCAACTGCTTCGGCCACTTGCCCTCCTCGAACTCCTCTCCCGCTCTTGAGGACCGAATCTCCCTTATCGACCGATCGATTCTCAAGAAGGAAAGAGCAACTCCACGGTTGTTGCAAGTCATCTTGACCCACACGACCTTGAGGAATTTGACCCGTGGCTTTTTGAAGAGCTCGGTTATTCTTACTCTTAGCCTTCTTTGGAGACTTGGCCTTTGAAGGTTGGGCTGGAGACGACCCCTCCTGAACGCAGCCTTCATCATCCTGCGCCGCTCCTCTCTTCCTTTTCTTCCTCATAACACCTTCTCCTTGGGAAAATCCAGGGGGAAGAGGTAGGGGAGAGGCAGTTGGTGAAGTCCGCGACGTCCCTGAAGCCGACGTCCCAAGCACATCCGCTATGCTGACGGTTCTTGGTTGGACCGGCATCTCTTCGGTCGGTTTAGGATCGGGGTCAAAAATAGACGGAAACCGAATGATTGGAAGACCGGCTTCCGAAGATTCAATGGAAGGAGTAAAGTTAGGATCGCTGAGAGGTGGTACAAGCCGAGGTACTTGTACTCCTTTTCTAGCCGTTAAGGGGACCGCTTGGATGATATCCTCCTGATCCTTCCCAGGCCGCACGACCGAAACCTCTTCCTGTCTAAAATGTTTTACAATGGGACCTTTCTGGAAAGGATTTGTATGAAGGCACGTAGTCCAGTAAGACGGATGCCGCCCGAGGCCGACCACCCGAATCAATAAAACAGGGTTTCTGAAGGAGGTGTTCGACTGTTCTCCTTTCCACAAGTTCTACTTTCTTAGATGTAAAAATCTTATCTGACAAGGAAAAAGAAACATTCGGTCAAGACAAACGAAAATAGATAAAAATACGTTGCATAAAAGACGCGAAACAGTTAGACATAAAACAGTTAAAACCTGGTACACCGGGCCTCAAAGAGCAATTAATCTGGGGGTTTTGCCAGTTCCCCGTGAACACCAAGAAATCTTCATCTCGGCCCTTGCTAGAGTCCGGAAGCCCGGTCACCAGTTTTCTATAAGCGTTACGGGCAAATAGGGTATATTGGTCCCTACCGGTCGCTTGGAGACTATATACATATGTTATATCATGTACAGTGAGGTCTAGGCCCAATTTCTCCATGAGAACGGCCGTCCCCATTACTATCCTAAAAACATTAGGGGCACACTGAATGGGGGCTAGTCTAAAATGAGCTAAAAACTGTAATAAGAAAGTATGCATGGGTATTCTAACCCCTCCTTCGATTATTGCTACCATGGGAAGCACAAGGTCTTGATTCAGGACAAGTGCAAGATCACCGTAAGGAACGTACCGAATGTGTACGTCCTCGGGAATCCCGTAACGTTTTTTAAACTCTACGATTTTCTCTTCGGTATCTACGAGTTTGGCAAATTTACCCATAACGTAAAAAACAAAATAAAAAGTTTTTTGGACCGAAGAATACTACTAGGACGACGGAAGGAAAATACAAAGAGTAGAAAAAGACTTACTGACGTGAAGACGGCACAGAAGAGTTAAGAAAGATAGACTCAGAGGACTGAAGGGGATGTTTTTTATCTCTAGAAGTGAAAGTAAAGAGTAAAAATGAAGTGGGGTCTTCCCCCTTTTATACAAGAGTGGATGGGCTAAGGAAACCGGGACTTAGCCGGTCATGGGCCGGTAAAAATCAGAGAGCCAGTGAAATAGCTTCTCTCGGCCCCCAAAAAAGCCTTCATAATGATTTGATGGCCTAGGGAACACATAACGGCGTAATAAATGACGCCAGCCGTCATTCATTTAATAGCCGAAAATCGAAAAGACCCCAACGTCAGGTCACCATTAATAAAAGCATTCCTATACACCGAAAAGGTGAAACTCTGCCTTCTCATTAATCACTTCAAAAACTGACCGATCTAGTGATTATCTCTACGGTCTGTGGATTACATTAGTTGAAGCATTCTGATCAGACCGAACGTTTCTACCGAGGACCGTAAGATCGGTATGAGGCATGTATTGATCCATTTATCTCAATTCTAACAAAAAACATCCAAAGTATATATGCCGAGGATAATTCGGAGCAACGAGATAAGCTCGACCCTAGCGATAAACGAACTTGCCTTTACAAAAAAAAAAACAAAACAAAACAAAACAACAAAACAAACAAACAAACAAAACATTCATATATAACTCAATTCAGATCTATGACAAAGTTGTTTTTCTTATATATGTATAGGGGACAATTACATAAACAAACCCCCTTAGTCACCCATGTTTACATTATCTTCTTTATCAGAGACACCTTTCTTAAACCCCTTCGGTCAACGTTCATTTCCCCTCGTTAGTAACGAACTTTCCAAAAGTTCTGTCGTTGGTGTACATGGAAACCTTTATGCTGATCACGACAAACATTCCTACGAATCCAAGACCGAGAACCCCAAATGAATGGGATAATATGTCTGTTTGGTGCGATTTGCTTCAATGGAGAAATGAAATGTATAATGCAGTCATAGATGCATTCAAGGATCATAGGCAGATCCCCTCTTGATCATCCACGTCTACATTATCTTCTTTATCAGAGACACCTTTCTCCATATCTTGAACCTCTTCAGTCTGGGCCCGCTCTTGATGATCAAAAACTTCGGCGTTTTCCATGACCGTAGGACCGTCAAAGGCTTCAAGACCTCCCAAAACCTCAACGTTTGTTTCTTCAAGATTTTCAGGGGTTCCTGAATCATAGGGTCGATAACGTCGGCCCAAGACGTAAAGCTCAGACTCATCATCAACCGCAGCTTGCTCAAGAGCCAGCGCCCACCCCTTCAGGAAATTAATATTACATTCCCTACGCATTTGAAATCTCAAAGACCCTGCAGCATCTGCAAAACCCCGGTCGTAGGTTGCCTGAGCTTCTTTCTCAGCATCACTTGACACCTGCCGAGCTTCAGCCAACTCGGCCTTAAGTTTATCAATTTCCGCCTGTAATCCACCGGAACGGTCACATTCTCGTTCCAGCTTAGCCGACATCTCCACCAGTTGGCATTCGGCCTTCTGAAGCCCTTCTTCGGCAGATTTGTGTTGACTCTCGACCTCCCGAATTCTAGCAGACGCCGCCTTCTCGACTTCACGCAACCTATCGTTTTCAGCGAGAGATTCGTTAAGAAGACGTTCGGCTTCTATCAGTCGATACCCGGCCTCGAAAACCCCTTGGACGGCCTAAAAAAAAAAAAAAAATAAAAAAAAAAAAAAAAAAAAAAAAAAATATATCGTCATAATGAGTAAATAATAATGACGGATTATCGTAACAAAAGAAAGGATGTAAAACGAAACTCACCACGACCGAGTCACGCTTCAGATTTTCGATCATATGTTTTGAGTCGTTTCCTTTCCAATTTTTCATGTCTTTGGGAAGGAGAAGGGCGCTCCCAAGGGCATCAGCTATTTGCCCACCACGGACGTCTTTACTTTTCCAGACCGAATCATCTTCATTCACCGGTCGGCCATCCACATAGAATTCACACTGCCAGGGCGCTGGTTGTTCTTTTTGGTGTTTGCGTTTATGAGAAACATGACCGACGGCCTTTTGGAGAGTTCGGCTGTCTTTACTTTTACCCTTTTTCGATGAGGGCTTAGTCGTGGGTTCGATGTTGATAGGTACCTGCTGCTTTTCGGATACTTCGGCTTCCTCTTCCCCCTTCTTTCTCTTTTTTACAACAGATTCTCCCTCGGGGAATCCGGAAGCACGGGGAGCATTAAGGACCTCGCGGCAACTCTGGGGCACGCTCTTCAAGCACCGATCGTATGTCTACGATCCTCTTTTGGATAGGCATGTCTTTTACTTGTGCTTTGAGTACAAGTGAGCTGGAAAGAAGAAACCAAAGTCAAAACAGTAAAAAAGCTCACGACTGGAGGCAAAGAATAGTGTTTCAAAAGGTAAAAGTGTAATGTGGGGTCTCGCTCTCTTATATACTGCCAAAGTGACGACAGGCAACCGGAAGTCAACCGGTCACGGACCGGTGAGAAACCTGCAAGAAAAAGAAAAATAAACAAAAAATAATAGCGAGGAAAAATGGTTCTTCCGGTTTGCACTACATCCTTGGAGACAAAGCATCCTCGGGAAATCCAAACGTCGTCCTAATCACAATAAAGCATTAAAAACGAGATAACTTAGGGAACGCCAAACGTCCTTCCTTAATTATGGCTCACGGATGCTGTCGAGATAATATCGAATTAATTTATCCCTATCCCTTGTCCTCACCCAATAAACGCAACATCGATTTGGAAGTCACTGCTTCCTTATCATAAATGTTCCGGACCGAACCGTCCAGGGATAACAACCGAGTTATGAATCCGTAAACCAAACCCTATTCCTGACCGAATTTCGTTTAAAGCTGTGAATAATTACTGTATATTTCTCCACTGTTTCGGTCAAATCCTTCTCTTCAAAAAAGAGTAAAGATTTGAGGGGCAATTGGAGGTGGGGAAATCTAAATCTAAAATAGGCCCATAAATGAATAGCCCATATCAAGGGATAATGTAAAAGTCGGCCCAAGCCCACAAGAGAGGCTAAAGTATCAAACTCGGCCCAAGCTCTTATCAGAAGTCAAAGTATGAAGCTCGGCCCAAACCTATTGCAGAGGCCAAAGCACAAAGCTCGGCCCAGGCCGTATCACAAGTCAAAATGCAAAGCTCGGCCCAAAGCCTAAAGCACATAGAATATAGTACTTGTCAATAGAATCTTTGTACTTCATTGTACTTTACTGGATAAAGAATTGTCCCACATTGGGGAAAGGGAACAAAGTACAATGTACTGTGTACTATAAATTCAAAAGTAAACATTAATAAAAGAGGTGGTTATTTTTGGAAAGTCTGACTAAAGTACTTTTTACTACTTTAAGAAATTAATTGTAGCACTGAAACTTACCCACTACAAAAACATTATTGGAGAATAGTTTCCTACACAATAAGCATTTACAATGCACTTTTCAATGGGTCTTAATTCGCAGGCACATCTAACCCAACAAGGAGAATTTGAGTCCTTACATCGTACTATGCTAGTTGGATTTGGGAATTGGGAATTCAGTCCTATTGATCTTGAGAATCCTTTTCCTAACAACGAAGGCTCAGTTCATTTGTGGCAAGGTGATGAAGATAAGCTTGTAGATGTTAATTTGCAGCGATTTATTGCCAAAAAGCTTCCATGGATTCAATACCATGAGTTATCGGGTGCTGGACACTTTTTTCCGTATGCTGTTGGAATGAGCAAAGTCATCATAGACACACTTCTATTTGGGGAGAAGTAACATACTTTTGTCCATTTGGCAGCAATAAGTTAGCTTTTTGTATTTTTTCTTAAGATAAAACTTAGGTACAGTTCCTTAGGTTAGGTACATTAGGTTCTTCAATTGAATTCAAACACATGGTTACATTAACCAATGAAATACAAATAATGTACTTGACCTAAGGAATTGTACCTAAATTTTACCCTTTTTCTTATTTCTACTTTTTTTTTTGTCTTGACTTTTAGCAAATAAGGAAATAAATTAGTTATTTTTTTTTTGAAAATAGTTATTTAAAATTTTTTCTCTGAACATGTGGTAAATAAGCTACTCAAAATAAGCTTACACCAAACATATACTTAATAGTTTTTTCTTTTCCCATTTTCTTTCTGCAGTATTATTTTAATAAAAAAAATAAAGAAAAATTATATTTTAAATCTTATAGTTTCAAATGTAACAAATTAAACTTTATAGTTTCAAAAGTAATAAATTAAACCCTGAAATTTCAAAAAGTAATAAATTAAACCCCAAAAATTCAAAAAGTAACAAATTAAACATCAACAGTTTCAAAAGTAACAAAATAAACCCTTGTTTTACTTATATGAGTTGAGGTTTAATTTGTTACTTTTGAAACTATATGGTTTAATTTGTTACACTCCCTAAACTATAGGATTTAAAATGTAATTTTCCCAACAAAAAAAAAATTGTTTTTTTACCATGGTGTCATAAAACACCTACAAGAGTTATACTCACTTTCTCTCCCATTTATTTAACTAAGTGTTGATTGTCTTTATAATTATGTTGTTAATGAGTAGTTTTTTTTTTTGAGAAGATTAATAAGTGTGAGTGAAAGTAATGGTTTATTTAGTATATAGCTTTAGGTTTCTTTCCTACGCTTAGAAATAGTATACCCATAGGACCTCTCTTAGCTACTCAGAAGTAAAGTTCTTCCTAAACTTCTTCAATAGACACCTTCTTTACATCCTTATTTAGATAATAGTAATGTTATTATAAAATTATTCATTTCCGTTCCTTCTGATGTTACTCCTCAAACAAAGTTGCTTACATTCTATTCCTTTATTTTACATACAAAAGTGTTATGCATTCACAACTTTGTTATATGTCAATCTCATAAATTGGCCGCAAGGTTGTTAAAATCGAGATCCTAGTTAGGATCGATAGAAGGGTTTAATGGATCGGATCATAGGATTAGATTGTAAATTGTAAGATCCTCCTTTATATATTATAGAATTAATTAGGTTTCTCAACTAGAAGCAAGTATATTCAATTTGAGAAAAAGTTGTTTTGTAATACTTAAGTCTACTGTAAGCAGATTTAATTAATTACATATATACTTGTATTATCTTATTTTATCATATGTCTATAGACTAGCAGGAGCAACATTACTGGCTCCAATTATCAACTATTGGTGGCAAGGTTTGTCTACCAAGTTGTCCATGGATGCCTACTACAAACAACCACTTCAGGACCAGTGGATGGTTCGAGTTGTTCACTATATACCATGGCTAACTTATTGGTGAAACACCTAAAAATGGTTTCTTGCATTTAGCACGGTACCCGGAAACCTCGATATTTTTTCTCGACAAGATTTAGAAATAATGTCAAAGTAGGTTGGGACACAAATCCACAAGGTACTTGAACATTATTTTCTTATGTTATTAAGAGTGAATAATGTTTTCATTAGCAGTATTTCGGGTTTATACAACCTTTTTGACTAGGTCCTTTGGTAACTTCTATAAGTAACATGGCAGAATGGCAGAAGCTAACAGAGTTAACTATCTAGTTCTCAACAAATATTTTTATGTGCAGCACTCCTTCAATATACCACCTGAAATATATATTACATAATATAAAATATACATATTATATATATTATTCATAAATTATGGGCACTTGAGTGAGCTTCTAACATGCATATGCTTGCACTATCCAATTAACTATTCCAAATCCAATAGATCACCAATGTTTTGAGCCATGTATTGTTCAATCCATTCAATATCTTATGGGCTTAAATCATCCCATTAATTCAGTTGGCTTATAACGTTCTTGATGAATAAAACGTTGTGGATGCTCAAAATTTCTACTTTGATGGGTCGCGTATCAATCCATGGGTGGGCTGGACGCGGGCTGGATTTGTGTGTGGGGATGTTGAGCCCAAAACTCTACATCAAGCTTGGTAGACCACTTGATGGCTGATGGTGCTTTCCCTCTAGTACTTCCTGATCCATCGGGCCACGATGCTCACGTAGAAAGTTGCGGTAGACAAATAAAATCAGCACCGCAGATCAAAATTAGCTAATAACCATAAATTTTGCTTTCACCAAGACACTCAGTAGCCACAACACAATGGAATACGTATGATGAGGAACAAAATTAGAGAATCAATCCTGGTACCGTGGACTAAGGAATCGAACATCAAAATGGTTAGTCTTCAATGTAACTTGCAGATACATGAAGTAGATAAGCAAAACATAGTAAAATATGGAACTTAGGAGATTTGGGGAGTAGGAAGAGAATCATTCACTATGCAAATGTATATGAGTCAATATGATTACTTGGATAAGTGTTTGGTGGGCGTGAGTTGGTCTTTGGTTGTGGCAGACTGAAAGTGTTCAGTCTATCGTAGATCTGTGGGAAGTGTCCCACAGACTTTTTGGTTGTTTTTGCTCCTTCTTGTTAAGCTTTTGGAATTAGCTTTTATGGAGGGATTAATTTCAGACTTCAAGCCCACCAACCCCTTTCCCCTTCTCTCTCACCCTTTTTATAGTGGTGTTATTGTCTTGTGGTTTCACTCATTGTCTTCTTCATCATGAGCATCATTGTTTATCCGAGAAACAAAAGGGCGGGATTTGACAAAAAATCAGTTTAAGATCAAAATGATGGTTTTCATCTACTGCAGACGTGATTTTGGTCTGCGGCAGACGGCGGATCTTCAGCTCATTTATGGCGTTGGACGTGATGAGCATTAAATGCTTGACAATGGGCAAAAGTAATTAACTGACTTGACTCATATACGTTGTGCATTAATTAAAATTTGATCTTACCATTTTTGGCATTGTTTCCCAGTAGATCAATGCCTTTTATGTTGCGGCAGATCAAATAGAAATTCAGTAAATTGATTCCCCTACCTCCAAACCGTTCTTCCTAAGCTCCATGATGAGGATGAGCAAGGACCACCAGAGTGCTGGGTTACGGTGGTCGTTGCTCCTTGAGTGGTCTTGGCTTGGGCGGCCATGGCAGACTTCTTGGCCCTCTCAGCTCTTGTCTCATCTTCTTCATCATTTCTTTTTTGTTTCAGCTGGTGTTGTCGCAGATGTTTTTGCGGTGGAGTATACTATAGACCAGTGGGCAATGGTGAGATCAGTCTTCTTCTTCATTATGAGGTTCTGGAGAACCGTTTCTCCCACCTTGGAAATATGCCCCTTCAGCATCTTGAGCAGCGCACCCAAAATGGAGGGAAAAAGTGGAACTTCACGTGGGAATCTTTCCCTCCCTCTTCTTTGAATTATTTTAAATGAGTTGGTGTCATTGCAGCAGACATGAACTTGGTGGTTGAGTAGGCTGAGTTTCCTTTTTGGGCTTTGGGCTTGACTGATGGCTGAAAGCCATTCCCTTTTACCTTCTTATTACCGCAGATCACCGGGCTACTGGGTTTTGGTCCCTTAAGGCAAATCTTCTAGGCTTTTGGACTTGGTCTGCTGTGGACCGAAAAAATGGGCCTTTACAAACGTTATGAGCTTTATTTGTTGGACACCCAATATTTCTCGATGAGTAAATGCTTGCCATATGGCATAACAAAAAATGTGCCCTTAACAATTTTTTTACCCTATAAGAATGAATCTCCTAAAAAAATAATCAGTTTTCTAGACAAACTTATTTTACCCTCGAGGGTTTATTATTATAGGCGTTCATCATAATAAGCATATATATTTGGAAATTATTGCCAAATTGCAACGCATGATAGTGATTGTCTATTATTTGGCGTCGGAAAATGTTCTTATCTTACAAGGGAAAAAGTATTAATTAGAACATGATTATCAATAATTGTAAAATAGCATTTGTTTGAAACATTTACACGACACTTTTTTTCTTTTTTCTTTTTCAAAGTGAAAGTCAAGGTACGTCAACCCCCAATCTTGTTGGGAATAAAACCTTATTCCTAAAACCCGTGGAATACGGAAATAAATAACAAGCACAAGACAACAATTTACGTGGAAAACCCTTTCTACTTGAGGGGAAAAACTACGGGACAAACTCCGAATAATTCCACTATTATAATACTCAATTACAACAGTTCTTCTCAAGTTTTATGCCTAACTTGAGGTTCTCACCAAATACAATAATAATCTCTCTTGGAATTAACACTCAACAAATTCTCTAAAGGAAACCCCAAATACTTTTGTGTATGTCTCACGGCTAAAGAAAAATCTTCCTAGTTTTTCTTTGCTCTCACACACACTTACAGCTTCTTCACAATTCTCAATTGCAATATTACTCTCTCAATACTGCGACACATTGCCCTTTTAATTCACAAGCTGCTCCCTTTAATTCTTCACACGGATTGCTTTTATAGCAATACATCATCGCCCAAGCAGACTTCTATTTCTAATCGAAATTTGTTTTAGTTGACGTGTTCAGCAAGCTCACCTTTAAGCTTTGCTTTGGTGTGGGCTCGATCCCTTTGGTGCCGTGCACCCAACAATCTCCCCCTCCAGTCCACAGGAAGGAGATCTTCAATCTAACTCATCAATTAGAATCCATGCCAGCCGGGCTGGCGCAAAGCTTAAACTTCTTCATCATCTTCACCAAAAGTGAGAAAACCACATTAATGTCGATTCCTTTCATTCTCAAAGAATTAATTTCACCTTAAATCAATTCTCTGGCTCCCCCTCATCAGAAACCCATATATTCTTGGAACTATCATTTCGACATTCTCTAGTAGACCTTTTCTCATGAGACTCAACCATCTCTAGTGTAGGAGCTCACTCTCCCTGCTCAAGATCCTTAGAATCTTTCACTTCATCATCATCACATATCGCTCCTCCATCTGTAGCACTGTCAGGTAGAGAGAATTTACTCTTTTAGGAGAAACACTATTAACCATGACTCTCAACTGTGGAGTCTTTTCAATAGTTCAACCGCATTGAACTTCTTCTTATAGGCTTTCACATGAGTCTTGTACAAACCGCAGCAAATACGCCCTCTTGCAACAACCATAGGTCCTTTGGTAAGTTTCCATCTTCCATTGCCTAGGTGGTTACAATAACCCACTCAATCCATAACTGGTGTTTAGATCAAATTAAAACATAAATCTGGAACATGTCGTACGTTCTTCAGCATCAATGTGCAACCAACATTGGTTTTAATGTACACATCACTAATTCCCACAATCTTTGAGTAACTGGTATTGCCCATTTTCACAGTACCAAAGTCTCCTGCTTTGTACGTGGTGAACAACTCTTTTGTACGAACAACATGGTGGGTAGCCGCCAAATCAACAACCCACTCATCATCATTGTTATCAACATGCTCACACTTTTGCTCTTGAACTGAGAGCACTACAACTTCCTCTTCCTCCTCAACAGCAGTAGTATCCTTCTTATCATCATGCTTCTAATCTTTATCTTCATTTTTGTTCTTTTCTCCAATGTCTACAATTCATTCTTATGTGACCCTTTTTTCCACAATGGAAACATTCTTTAGTCTCCGTATACTGAGATTTATCTCTTGACTTTGACCTGTCATTGAATATAACTCGATCATTACACCATTTATTTCTACTTTTACCTCTGTTTTCTGTGACAAAAGCTTGACCTTCTGCATTGTCTATGCATGCATCTCTCCTGCGAACTTCCTCGCTTAAGATCAAATCTCGAATATCATTATATTTGAGTTTGCCTTTCCCTGCAGTCACTGCCATTCTCATGGCTTCCCAACTGTTTGGCAAAGAAGCCAAAACAATCAACGCGCGGATCCCATCATCAAATTCAATCTCCACAGAGGAAAATTGATTTGTGATTGTATTGAACTCATTTAGATGCTTTGCAACAACTACACCTTCCGCCATCTTCAAATTGAACAACTTCTTCATCAGATGCTCTTTGTTGTTAGCCCACGGTTTTTCATACATGCTAGAAAAAGTCGTCATCAGACCCACTGTGGTTGTCTCCTTCACAACATTGTGCGCAAATAATCTTGACAGAGTTAATCTAATAACTCCTAGCACATGTCTATCAAGAAGAGCCCATTCTGCATCTTCTATCTTATCAGGTTTCTTCCCCAGAAGAGGTAGGTGTAATTTCTTCCGATAGAGATAATCTTCAATCTGCATCTTCCAATACCCAAAGTCTGTACCATCAAACTTCTCAATTCTTTCCATCTTCTCCAGTCATCACTCCCACTCGAACCAAAGCTCTGATACCACTTGTTGGGACCACAATCTAGTCTTATGTGAATCAAGGAATTCTACAAACAATTTAATTAATTACCAAGATATCAATCACACACAAGAAGACAAATATCAACCTTACATGAGGGAGTAGCCTATAGGCCATTAGTGGGGAATTCTTTCTATACAATAAGTATTTACCATGCTAATAAGTCTTGAGAGACACATAAATTAAATAATTATAATTTATTCATAAATTGTTGAGGTGTAATGTTACGAGTAGTGCTAATAAAAATTGTTTAAGTAGTGAGTCCATGTAAAAGTGATATTATTCTAAACTTCTATAATCATTACTTGCCACATCAATAGTTAGAAGATTTTTTTTTTGTATTCCTAGCATTACTTTTACCATGCACTCTTCACTCTTCAATGGATCTTCGTAGTGACATGCAACCCAACAAGGAGATTTTGAGTCTTTACATCGTACCTTGATGGTTGGATTTCAAAATTGGGAATTCAATCCTATTGATCTTGAGAATCCTTGTCCTAATAACACAGTCTCAATTCATCTATGGTAGGAATTGAATCCTCTTAATGGGATTCAGATCCTCTAGAGTTCTTAGGGTACTCTATAAGGTAGAGTTCTTTAAATCTCCATCTCTTATTTTAAATAAAGGGTTAGGATATTGCCACATTATCAATCTATCATTAAAAACATAAATTAGTGTTTCAAGTGCATTAAAACACTCATTAACTACTCATTTTTTATAAAAGCCGTTTGCTAACTTTAATCTTTCTTCTTCTCTTCTTCTGTTGTTTCTTTCTTTTCTCAAGAGCACACATGTCCCTCTTGCTATAATTTTTGTTTAAGTTTTTATTTAGAAATTTTCTATCAATTTGAACCATCAATAAACATAGCCCAAAACTGATTTGTAAATTGTGTCAATACAAAATTTATTTATTTATTGTGGTGTTGTGATATTCCCTTTAAGCTTATTAGAATAGTGTTCTCAATCTCTCTCTAAATTTCTTTTATTGGCTGCACAGTTTTTTTTTTTTTAGCTTTTTTTTCTTTTCTTTGGCAAGAATTGAACTTCTAGTGGGAGGATCATCCTTGTGAGTCGGCTGATGAAGGCACGAACTTGATTTCAGAAATTGTCCAAAGATGCTTTCAGAATTTGGTGCATTGGAAAAAGATACTAGTAGATTTCAGAATATGTTTCAATAGTGGGTCTTGTGTTACCATTGTTTCAATAGTTATTGGAAATAATATGACTTGTAGATCTTTCTATACAACTATGAAATCACAAATATATACTATGAGTGGTCGAATGGGTGACTGCATTGAGTGGTCTTACTTTTCAATCCCTTAAGGGCATTCTTATCAGCCTCTCTATTCGGCTGAAAACAACAAAATATAAGGAGAAGGCAGCCAAAACACGCAGCACCAGCCTCCTCAGATGAGTGAAAATCCGAAGCTGATGAACAGTAGCTCGCCCAACTCAAGGAGCTACTGTTCATCCTTACGGGAATAAAAAAAGCTTTTTTCTCTCTCTTGCAAGCTGTCTACCGCGCCAATAATAACGGAAAAAACAACAACAACAACAAAAACACAGTAACAGATCTAAATCTTCAATACCCCAAAAAAAAAAAAAGAAAGAAAAACAGTGAAAGAAAAAAGAAAAAAAAAATGAGAAAGAAAAATACATTCAGAGGTGAAGTAGCAGTAACAGCAAAGATGGAGGCTCAAAACGAAAAAAAAAATAATAATAAAGCACCGCTGAGAAAGAAAGAAGAAAGAAAATGAAGGGGGACGCTGAAAGAAAGAAAGAAGAAAAGAAAATGAAGGGGGGACGCTGAGAAAGAAAGAAAGAAGAAAGAAAAGGGGAGTAGAAAAAGTGGGAGGGGGTACGTGGGTGATGGGGAAAAAAAGGAGAAAAAAAAAAAAAGAGGAGGGAATATCCTACGGGTGCATAGAAGGAGGGAAGAGAAAAATGAGAAAAGATGGTATTTTGGGAGTTGTGAAAAAATAAATAAAATAAAATAATAAGAATATATTAAAAAATAGAATAGTAAAGTTAGAATAGGGAATCTGATACAATGGAGCTTTAGCTAAACTAGAAAAAATGGGTTTTTTAGAACCCATTTGAGGAAAAATTTGAGGAGGCTGATAGGAATGCTCTAAGGATGTTTTAGATTTCTGTATTTTTTCTTAGTTGATGATTGTATTTTAACGTATGTTGCATCATTCTATATCAGTTTCTTTCTAGCAATTGCTAAGAGTTGTGTAGTTTAATTGACATTTCGTAGTGTTTTTAACGGAAACATTCAAGGTTTAAATCTTTTATCCCCAAATATCTAATTTTAAAAATAGCAAAAAAAAAAAAAAAAAAAAAAAATAAAAAAAAAAAAAAAAAAAAAAAAAAAAAAAAAAAAAAAAAAAAAAAAAAAAGCAATATATATAAATAGGATAAATTGCATTCTTTTCCCTTGAGTTTAAGGCAGTTGTAAAGTCCCATGTTTAGTTTAAAGCGTAATAATTTCCTCTTAACTTTTCATAATAATCACTTTGGCCACTCCATTAGTATTTTCCTTCAATTTAATAAAACAAAAACTAATTATTCCAAAGACGGTTTTTCAAAAAATTTGCCACAATTTTTTTTTGAAATAATAGAACATTTTGGAATAGTTACTATTTATTTTATTTTTATTATTATTATTATTATTAGTGTAAAAAAGTAACGGAAGTGCTTAATATGAAAAGTCAAAAGAAATTTTACCTATAAAATAAAAGTCTTTGACTTTTTATTGACTCTTTTTTATACAGTCGTAGTGTCGCCTGAATTTTTGAAAATCCACATTTTCTTACATTATCATTATAATATATATTTTTAATTTGATTTTTGTTACATGCCAGATGAAACCAATTTCTCCCGCTCTTTTATTAGAACAACATAACTTAACACTAAAAAAATTTTAATTAAATTAAATTTGAACTTTTCTAATAAAAATTTAATTTAACTATGTTGCATCTTTTTTATAATTTTTTTTATTGATATGTATGATTTATAAATATAATTGATTATCAGACCGAAAGGAATAAAATATTCAAATAATTATTGGGGATTGACCCAAATGGTTATAAGCCTTGAGAGATACAAGTTGAAATCAATGTTGTATATTCCGTTTCGGCACCCGTTTCGGTTTGGCCATTGGAACGGAATATTTCGGTACCGGTCCGTTTCGGCGTTCCGTTTCGGGTTTACCGCAAATATATATATAATATAAAATTAGCAACTATAGATAAATAACATCAAATAATACAAATTCTTAAGTCTTAATATCACATTGGTAAGACAAATAATATCAAATAATACAAAGTTTTAACTAATATTTTTTCAAGAAGTCTAATTAAAATACACATATAACATAAGTCATTAAAATATAACATAATAAACCAAAATTTCATAAATGTGGGCAGCAAAAGAAAAAAAAAAAAAACCCCAAATCAAATACCATACTCATAAACAGTGGGCAGCAGCAAAAAAAAACCCAAATCAAAGCAGCAACAGCAACGGTGGAACCGTGGAACAGCAACAGATTGTGAAAACTGTTGAAGGCGGAACAAATCTGAAGTTCTGAACGGCTGTGATGTGGTTGAACTGTTGAAGGCTGAAGGCTGAAGCTGGACTGCTGGAGGCGGCTTTGTAGCTGGTTGAAGGCTTGAAGGCTGAAGCTGGAGGCAGCTGGTGGAGCCGTGGAGGCGGACTGGCGGAGATCAAAAGAGAGAGGAGAGACCGAGAGATCAGAAGTTCAGAACTGCAAAGAGACCGAGAGATCAGGTTAGGTGAAATCGAAAACCCAAAAAATAAAACCCAAAAAGTATTCCGGCCGGATTACTCATACCGGCCGGAACATGCCGAAACGGGCGAAACAGGGCGAAACGGTCAGGAATTTTAGCCGAGGTGGAACATGGGGGTGCCTCGTACCGGTTTGCATACCGGTACGAGATTTTCCGTCCGTTCCGGCCGGAACGGAACGGATTATACAACACTGGTTGAAATTCCCTTTCGGTCTAGGACATAACATTTGATTTGGGGGTCCCCCGACACACTAGGTTTCTCAAAATGAAATAGGGAATTAGGGATTACTATGGCCATGCAGGCATTGGCCAAAATACCTTACTTTATAAAAACTTAAAAAAAAAATTCCAAAAGGTAAGTGCACATGCCTCAATATACATTATAAGTTTATAAGTAGACGACGTGAGCAACATAATTTGCAAATTCATAAAGAACAGTTCATATGATCCAATTATCCAATGCACAATGTTAAAATATGTTAGATTGAAATACTCCAAGGCTCACAAACTTATCACCAAGAATTTAACCAGGGAGAAGTAAAAAAAAAGAAGAAGACATAGATGAGAAAAAAGGTACATTTAGGAAGCTCGCCTCGGATAGAAATTAAGAAATGAAAATCTATAGAAATTTGCATAATAATTGTTCTTACTTATTTCACTAATCATATTATATGGTAGCAATAAAATCGTAAAGCAACTTACCTGTTCAAATCCACATTTTGATTTGGACCGATATTGTATGAAAACAATTATACTGTGCAATAGTTTTAGATGGTTGAGATTGAAAGTTTCTTTTTCAACTTTTAATCTCAACCATTCAAATAGAAAATATTTTTTTTACACTTTTTTAATATTTCTGTTTTGACAGCCAAGATGAAAAGTTGAAAAAACAACTTTCAGTCTTAACCGTCTAAAACTATAAAACTATTTGCACAGGATCTCAATCCGTGCTTTTGGCCTTGCATCAAAAGTATACGCCACCCATTAGTTCTTTGAAGCTCAATTACTGTCTTTTATAGAAAAATCAACATAACAAGTTTGGAAAGAAAGGTTTTTTTTAATTTTTATTTATTTATTTATTTTAATTTAATAAAGAAACCAAAAGGTTAGGCAAGGTACTTGATCATTTATGTATTTTACATTTCTAGACAAGCAATATATAGAGAAAAAAAAGAAAAAAAAAACCTAACGTGATGACGAATTAACAAGATGATAGTCTATTAGCATTCAGGATTCAAATTCCCCTCTCAAAGCCTTTTCCAAATCCATCTTTATAGATAGCCTTTGCCGATTGAGTGGAACCCATGACTGCCCTTTCCCATTCCATTACAATCTTTTATTGAATTTTTTTTTTTTTTTGATTATAACATATAAAGTTCCAAGGATTTTATAAATTTTATTTCATATTATATCTTTATTTACAAATCCATTTTTGGATCACTTTTTTCTAGGGTTAATCTAGAGCAGTTCTCCCTTAAAGCCTATGGAAAACTGCTCACAAAAAGAGTGAGTATTGTAGAATGACCCATAATTTTTTTGTTAATTTTTTTTTTCTAGTATATATATATATCTTACTATCAAACTTACTAGTTGCGACTGTCACTGTGGAAAGATCATTTTCAGCTATAAAGATTGTGAATAATCGATTACGTAGTCGAATGAGTGATCAATGGATAGATGAAAACTTGATTGTATACATAGGAAAAGACATTTCTCGTAATATTAATAATAAAGTTATAATGTAATGGTTTCAAAATATAAAACACACATCGAAATCAATTGTAAAAAGCTATAATGAGCTTCTTGTTTGTTACTTTTTGTTATATAAATAATGTATATCGGCTTTAGGCATTTTTTGTATTATGTCTATTAAACTTTGAGATTAAAAGGTGTCTACCTTAGATTAAATTCCTAGATCCGCTCCTGATCCTAGGACCTTGGACATAGGTATAATGTGGGACATGGATAAAATCAAAATGTCAATATTTTTGAGAAAATGTTCCTTGTTTTGGGATCAATTCGGGTTTCAAATTTCAATGGATGTAGAACCATGATGTCGACGACGCTATAGTTAATTTCTTAGTTAATTAAACACAAATAAATGGATTACATTTTTACATTAGCAAATTTGAATTTAAATACAACTTTCAAAATGTATTTTAACAACTTTTAAAGGAAAATAGAAAGTAATGAAATATTACAAAACATAAATAATTAATGTGTTTATTATATAAATTAACCTTATACCATCTCTTTTGTATAATAGTTTTTGGTGCTTTAGGTAGCACCTACCATATTCTTTTTTAATCTATATAAACCCCATATAAGCTCTATGTAATGCATCTAAAATTATATCAATAAAAACACATTTTAATTATCTTGCATGGTATCGGTGTATGTGAATAATCTTCAAAATCTTTTGTATCTATAGCTGACGGCATTAGGCTGTCCATTTAAACGAAAACCCTCTTGTTAGTTATTTTTTATTTTTTATTTAGAATATGTTTGGTACACTGTAATGATACAGTGTTATGATTATCATAGTTTAATAGGAATGAATAAGGGTGACTCTACCATTAAACCCAATTAAGCTATTGCTTGAGGCCCCCGAATGGGGAAGAGTCAGATTTTATGATTCATGTGTATACTACATGACATTAACCCATAGAAAAGGCCCAAAATGATGATAAGATATGGTTTGATTTTTATTTTTTTTTCCTCTTTATCAACCATCATTGAACAATCTCTCTCTCTCTCTCTCTCTCTCCAATTGGTCTTCTACTTTCTATATCTTTCTTGCTTCAAATTTGAGGACTTGAGGTTTTGTACAAAAATATTTAACCATTTGAATAAAAAAAATCTCTACAATTGGGGTACTATATAAATTAGGATTTCTTAAATTGTGAATATGTGATTTTCAATATATTTTCATATCTACAACTATACATTGGATGAATCACTAAACCAACCTAATTAGATTCTATTGTTGAATATTGATAGAATTCAATGTATTTAATCTTATTAAATTTTCAAACAAATTATTGTCAACACTAATTTCAAAGAATCAAATCAAATAAATATGCAATAAAGCAACAAATGAAATAGACATGCATTAAATTCCTTTACAGCTACGCTAGTACTACAATAAAATTCATATATAGCAAGTGCACATTAAATTTAATCTTATTAAATTTTCATACAAATTGTTGTCCGCACTAATTTCAAAGCATCAAATGGACATAAAATTCGTTTACACGTAGAGCATATAAATTGCAATGTCTGAATATATATAATATATATATATATGCAATCTCTGCAATGTGCTGAGGTGGTCCAATAAAAAAATGTTAACTCATTAAAAATAACACATCATTATTGACTTGGCAATACCTAAACAACCCAAACAAATATCAGCTATTCCTACATCCAAATAACCTCAAACCTCCACCATTGCTGCCATTGGCAACCACTCACCGCCGCCTCTCTTTTCCCTGCTGTTGCGGTTAGCAACCCACTAGACTACCACCCTGCCGACCTCCTCCATAAAGAGAAATATATGGAGAGAGAGAGAGAGAGAGAGATGGCAAAACTCGACATTGTCTTCAGTGGAAAAACCACCAGCGTTGCCTTCAGAGCCGCTCTCATCCACCACGAGGATAAGATCCCTCGAAGATCCTCAAACCTAATTCCCCACATCAATCCCTCACTGCTAGAACTAGAGTTAGCGTCATCACTGATTAGAGATATCATATTCACTAGTGTTGCCATGTTTGTTGATTAGAGATCGATGAAAAAAGAAAAAATATTTTTATTACCAAACCTCTAACTAGAGGAGAGAGGCATTCTTTAAAAAAATAGAATCTTTTAAAAAAAAAATGCAATACAATACAGGATCTCAGTCCGATTGAATTTGATTTGTGAGACTGATTTTCGTCAAAGCGCTCTTGGAGTAATTGACCTTTTCATCCCAACGTGAAAAGAAGGGTTATGTCGGCCTTAACGTTAACAAAAGCATATGTTTAAAAAAGCCAACTCAATAAAGAAAAGTAGGGTCGTTTCATTCGTACGTGAGCACGTGAATCCCGTACGATTGCATGGGCCCTGGGAAAATTTTTTTTTTTTTGGTAAATCCCCTGAGATAATTGTTACTTGAAGAAATGTATCAGATTAGGCGCTAACAGTCTGACATCATATATAATGCTTGGTTAAGATTTTATTATTTTAATAGAAAAAAATATTTTATTTATCTGTGATTTAATCTATTTATATTTTTCTTATTTATAATTTCAAACTTAACACTTTATTCACATAAAATTTTAATTTTTAATATCTATTACTTAAGTTGTCACTACAATTAACCTAAACAAAAGTAAAATAAAAAAAAATAAAAACTCACGGCTGACTCTCATCTTCTCTCTCTCACGTTCGCCACACTTCTTGCTTTTATTAGTTTGTTTACAACATGCACGCAGAAGTGCATTGAACTGACACATCATGGGACTCCAAAAGCTTTTTTTTTTTTGGATAAATATGAAAGATAGATTAGAAACTACGTGACAGCAGCCACCTTACAAAAGCTTTGGTTCTCCGAAAATAGGACTGTTTGTACGTAACGTATCAACTATCAAGCCTCTAGCCTCTAGGTGCTTGTGCCCAATCGCCATGCTTGGTTTCCCAATTATATATCTACCATATTTTATAAAAAAAAAATTATATATCTACCATAGTGGCAGATAGGCATTACTCTCAATTATTAGTTCCGCCCATTGAGTTTAATTTATAAGAAAATGTAAATACAGTAGAATATAAATATAATGGGTCCAATTGTACTAGGTTTTTTTCCACTTCGTTAAGGTTAAGATTTAAAAATTCAAAGAGACACAAGAATACTGTACTATTTTTCCTTCGTTATTGGTTTTTTTCCACTGAGTTTTCCTTGGCAAGGTTTTAATGAGGCATATTCTTAGTAACCGGTCATCCAAGAGAGAGTGTTGTAAATATCTCAATTTTGGTTTCCATGCCAAACCATTTTTCTTCTTTAGTCAACAATTGTGAGAACCACAACCCTTAACCAATAAAGGTCTAAACATGATTCTAAAAAATGGTTACTTACACTGTTTTCCATCCTGATCTTTAAGGGAATTTACAATGAAGTCACCACTTAGCTTTTACATAAAAACTAAGGCAAATAATATTTCTTGTTTATTGATTGAATGAATAAATATACAAAATTTTTAGAAAATTGAATAAATTACAATGCTTTTGCCCTTACATACAATATAAGAAAAAGCAAAGTACAAAACTTTGTGTCCTAATGTACAATCTAAAAGATAGAACAAGAAGACAAACATACTAATCTACTTCCCCTAAAGAATGGGGTTTGGGGGCTAGAGGATTGAGTGGGAAGGTATTAGGCACCCACTCAACCTAACCTAAATCAGTCTCTTGAGAATCCTTAATCTATAGTTCATGACTCGATGCATACAAACCAGACTCGCATTGATGTGACATCATATATAGCACATGCAAAACAAAATGAATAAATGTGATTAATCACCCAGCAATAGAAAGTATTCATGCAAATATCCTTAGCCATACATCTAGACAACCGAACGTAACATGTTAAGATCAAAACCAATCGAAAACAAACATGGCAGAATCAATAAAAAAAATATTTTTTGTACCAGACAATATAAACTCAGATCAATACTTAGATGGAACCAATCGGGCTTCTCCTAGATATAATCGGTACCAAAATTGACCAATTCGGTACTCAGGTAAAAACTGGGACCCGATCGATGCCCACGTAAAAACCTAGGACCCGATCAATTTTAATCCGAGAGTTCAGTTGTTGAATATCATGAAAACCAATTCCTCCATTGTTTTTAACATTTTTAAAACTATAGTTTTCATCCTAACATGCTCCTAAGTCATAAAAATTTACTCAAATAAATTCCATGTGAAAAAGAATTAAAAACAAAACTATCCTAGAAAACAAATCATATACAACCAATCATACAATCACATTTTAACAAATGAATGATCAAAATAACAAGGGAAAAAAGTACCTGCATGTGTTAGGGAGGGAGCTCCTTGATTTGATTCGATTGAATCTAACCTGAAAATTGATTTTTGAGAAGAAAAAAACACGTTAAATTTGGTTAAAAGAGATTTAAAAAAAAATGGAATTAAAAAATTGGAATTGAGATTACAAGAGCTGGCCTCTTATAATCTCTAGGGTTATAAGAATAACTTGTATTCTTCTTAGAAACCCTAATCCCTCACAAATATTCTTTTGAATTTTGTTTATGATTATGAATGATGAAAATTCCAACCCCCCTTTTGAAAATGAGTATCATTTTCTATTTATATGACAACCTCAAAATGAATAATCTCAAGTATTGGAACCCTAGGAGGCTTATTAGGGTTTTAAAATTGGATTGGTGGTACAAGAGTTTGATTCTTGATAAAATTCTTATTTGGGTGCCAATCGGTACCCAAAAAGGCTCGATCGGTTCTCGCGTGAAATTTGAGTACCGATTGGCACTCTAGTGGATAATTTTGATTTCTTTCATTTTTAATCCACTTCTGTCAAAAGAAAAGTCCTTTATCAGCTGATTTCGGGATCCCTTTATTTTAAATAATTAATTAATAAATAATTTGATAATTACTTGTCATAATAATTATCTATTATATAAAAATTAATTAAATTTAAAATTATCCTCTAAATATTGTCTTGTGCACTAATACTTACCATATTAGGGTATTCTAACCAATAGGAATTAATTATTAATTAATTTAAGTTTAATCCTTTAAAGAACCATTCAAATTAATTTATAAATAATCCTATGCATGCATGCTCATGGTAAGCGTCATTTCAACCAATTGAATTTATTTATTTAATAAAACCTTGGTTTTTTATCCGATTTCCAATCCAAAAAATGCACTTTCATTCTTAATTCAATTTTGACCACTTAAAATATGATTTTAAATTTATGGACCAACTTTGAATTTTCAAGCTTGTGAAATTACCATTTTACCCTTTATGCACTAAAGTGTAAAAAAGTAAAATTAATGGTTGCAAAATGGGGTGTCAACAGATGCTCCTCATTAGTGGAATTTATGCAATAAATAAACACCAATGCAAATACGACATCTCATTTTGTGACCATTAATTTATTCACTTGGGGATATAATGTACTCACACATTTGTGGGAATGCAATTTTGCAAAGTTGTCCCAAAAGAGAAAGTGTGAGAATACAATTCCACAGAATTACCTCAAAGGGGAAGGTTTTGAGAATACAATTCCGTAGAATTGCCTCAAAGGAAGTGTTTGGAGAATACAATTTCGCAAAGTTACCTCAAAAGAAATGTTTTGAGAATACAATTTAGTAAAATTGCCTCAAAATGAATTATTTTGAGAATACAATTCCACAAAATTGTCTCAAAAGAAATGTTTTGAGAATACAATTCCGTAGAATTGCCTCAAAGAAAAAGTTTTGTGAGAATACAACTCCGCAGAGTTACCTCAAATGAAAGTGTGGGAATAAAACTCCAGAAAGTTGTCTGAATGAGAAGTGTGAGAATACAACTCCGTAGAGTTGCCTCAAAGAAAATATTTTGAGAATTCAATTCTGCAGAATTGCCTCAAAGAAAATATTTTGAAAATATAATTCCGTAGAATTGTCTTGAAGGAAGTTTTGTGGAAATACAACTCCGTAGAGTTGCTCTAAAACAAAATGTGGGAATATAACTCCAGAGAGTTGTCTTGAAGTGAATATTTTGATAATACAATTCCGCAGAATTGCCTCAAGATATTTTTGTATAATACGACTCTAGAGAGTTGTCTTGAAATAAAATTTTGAGAATACAATTCCGTAGAATTGCCTCAAAAAGAAAGTGATGTAAGGATATAACTCCGTAGAGTTGCCTAAAAGGAAATGTTATTGGGATGGAACCTCCGCCGAGTGTCCTAGGAAGAAATTTTGTTGGATGCAACCTCCTTAGAGTGCTCTAGGAAGAGATGTTTTGATGACATTGACTCAGGGTCACAATTTTAATTTTGATTTTTGACTCAGCGTCAGATTTGATTTTCGACTCGAGGTCGATTTTTTTTTTAATTTTTTTGAATTTGGATGATGACTCAAGGTCAATTCTTGATTTTCAACTCAGGGTCGAATTTTGATTCTCTTCATGATGACTCAGAGTCAAGATTCATTTACATTTGGTTTTCAGTGGATGACTCTAGGTCAAGAATTTCATTTTTTTTTTTGTACGATTTGAGGTCATGGTTTAATCTTTGATTGGTGACTCGGGGTCAGGAATTAATTTTGATTGAGAGGTGGTTTGCTCGACTTTGAGGCTTAAATGATTGATTTTGGAGATTGTTTTTAAAGTGCTTATGAAGATTTGTCCATGAGTAAGTTTTTCCATGAAGATTTTTTATTGTTAGCATTTCTGGAGATTCTCATTGTGAAGATTTTTTATTCTAAGAGTTTTTTGGGGAGTGATTTTTTTCAAATTTTTCTTTGAGATTGTTCCATTATGAAGATTTGTTCAATGGTAAGCTTGAGGCTTAAAAATTGTTTTAGTTTACTCATATAGAGGCTTAAAATCTTCAAAAAAAAAAAGAAAAAAAAAAAAGATTACTTCGTTGAGATCAATAATGGAAAGACCCATTTCAATTTTATGTCAAATTTGAAGGGTGAGATTGTCATTTTGGCTCAAGTTTAAGATTTATTGTCGTTCCACAATATCTAGAGGGGGTAGTGTAACTTATCCTAATTTTAATTACATGACAATATATTTTCAATAATGAAAATAAAAATTACACCTCATCAATTAGACCTAGATAACCTGACTTGGATCCACTTCTACAAACCCAATTCACCTTCAATTATCAATAATGAAATCCCCAAATCAAAATTGGAAACACTAATCTATACCACACTGTGAGTTATTCTTTTTGAGATTGTCATTTTTGATACAATATATGATGGAAAAAGTCTAACCGACAAAAAAAAGAGAAAAGTGGATTATGATGAAAAAGAAAGAGATAGGGAGGGAAATTTGGTCTTATTGGAAATTTTAATTAGTGGGTTTTGTTAGTAAAAAGTTTGGTTTTTTGAATTATTCAAGTTGTACGTGGATAGTCCAGATTGTAAGTTGTAAAAGCAATTTTCAATCTCAATTGTCCAAAAAAGAAGTAACTTTTTAATATTTTAACTTTTTAAATTTTTTAAATAAATTATTTGGACGACAAAGACTAAAAATTGTTTTTGCAATATACAATCCAGATGGTCTAGTTACTCTTGTTCGGGCAATAGTGATTATTCATGGAGTCTCAATCCGCTTTTTGATTGCTTTGAAGCGATTGAATTGCAAAATGCTGTTTTAATGTTTCAATTCAAAAACTAAAAAACTTACAAGTTAAACAGTAAAATAAAAATAAAAATGCAACACAATACAAGATCTCAGTCCGATTGAATTTGATTTGCGTGACTGATTTTCGTCAAAGCGCTCTAGGAGTAATTAACCTTTATATCCCAACGTGAAAAGAAGGATAACAAAAGCATAAATTTAGCAAAAAAGAAGTTAACAAAAGTATATCTTTATGCCAACCGGATTGTGATTCCATGCCATTCCTTTTTTTGTATTGCATGGATATAATCCCTTTTTTGGCTCACAAATTTTTTATTTATTTATTTTTGTAGTCTTTTTACATTTTTATCCTTATGACATTTTTTACTTTTTATATTAAAGGTTGAGATTAAAAGTTAACTTTTCAACTTTTAATCTCAACCTTTTAAAGGAATTGCATGCCTATGCATGAGATCTCAATCCATGCTAACTCAATAAAGAAAGAAAATAGTTTTCCTTAATTCGGTTTGGAGAAATAGACCATCCATATGTACTTTTAGTCATATGACATTTTTAATGAATCATGTGACTTTTTCAAATAATACATGTAGATAATCTATTTAATTGAGACATAGTGGGTTGAAGGAGGCGGATCTAGGATTCAATAGGTAAATATACCTTTTGATCTCAAACTTTAATAAACATAATACCAAAAAAAAAAAAAAATATCAAAAGCCGATATACATTGTTCATATAAACAAAAAGTAACATACAATAAGTTTATTATAGCCTTTTATAATTGATTTCGACGTGTTTTCACATTTTGAAACCGTTGCATGATTACTTCATTATCAATGCTACGAAAAATGTATTTCTTTACGTATATAATCAAGTTGTCATTTATCCGACTTTCTTTTGAAGTATTTCTTTATTACTGTTTCAAAAATATTAAAAGAAAAACAATGTTCATAAAATAAAACTAACACATCATAAAATATAAAATTAACATTTTTTAAGTTTTTCCTTTTGTTTTTCTACACTAATAAAACTAACAAACACTCAAATAGTAACAAAACAAAAACCTAGTTTAGCAAAAAAAAAATAAAACAAAAACCTACTGACTTACTAAATATAAAAACAATCAATCATATTAAAAAAAAAATAAATCAGTCATAGTAACATAAATACATTGATGTTGGGCTGATGTTGTTGTTATTTTATTTTTGGGCTAATTTTTGTTATATTATTATTTGGTATTATTTTTTATGTTATTTGGCCTTCTTCTTTTTTGTGTCTTTGGGATTTTTCTTTTTTGTTCATTTTTTTGTGTAGCAATTTACCTAGAATTTTATTTTAGGATGGATACTTTATTAATTTAATTTTTTGATATATAAATAAACCTATTAAATATTTTTTTTTTAAATTTTGAAGGTGAACACGTGTCCACCTGATCATTCTTGAATCCGTCCATGGTTTAAGATAATTCCTCCCAATCGAATAGAAGGAAAACTGTCTCCAACAAAAAAAAAGTGGGGTCTTTTCATTGGTACCTAAGCACGTGAAATAATTGTTACTAATGTCATGGACTTAATCAAACGGATCAGAATAGGAGCTAACAATCTGACACCTTTATTTTGTTTTTTGTTGAAGACAAGCCAACACCGACTTACATATTGCACATTTTTTATAACCGATTGCATATCATTGTTCATATAAACAAAAAGTAATAAATAATAAATTTATTATAACTTTTTATAATTGATTTCGATGTGTTTTATATTTTGAAAGTTGCATGATTACTTCATTATCAATGCTACGAAAAATGTATTTCTTTACGTATATAATCAAGTTGTCATTCATCCAACTTTCTTTTCAAGTATTTCTTTATTAGTGTTTCAAAAATATTAAAAGAAAAACAATGTTCATATAATAAAACTAACACATCACATAAAAATTAACATTTTTTAAGTTTTCTCTTTTGTTTTTCTACCTTAATAAAACTAACAAACACTCAAATAGTAACAAAACAAAACTCTACTGACTTACTAAATGTAAAAACAATCAATCATATTATAGAAGAAAAAAAGAAAACAATCATAATAACATAAATACACTAATGTTGTTGTAATTTTATTTTTGAGCTAATTTTTGTTAATATTATTTATTTATTTATTTTTAATGTTATTTGGCCTTTTTCGTTTTTGTGTTTTGGGATTTTTCTTTTTTGTTCTTTTTTTTGTGTAGCAATTTACCTATAACTTTATTTTAGGATTGGCACTTTATAAATCTAATTTTTTGACATATAAATAAACCTATTAAATATTTTTTTAAAAAAAGTTTGAGGGTGGTAGGTGTCTACCCTTTTTTTTATGGGATTGAGAGCCCTGCTCATTCATTGTATCGATGAAAGATAATTTCTCTCAACCCCATAAAAAAAAGTAAGGTCTTTTCATTGGTACGTAAGTACGTGAAATAATTGTTACTAATGTCATGGACTTAATCAAACGGATCAGATTGGGAGCTAACAATCTGACACCTTTATTTTGTTTTTTGTTGGAGACTCGCCGACAGCGTCCTACATATTGCGTATCGTACATTTTTGATAAACTATTGCGTATCGTACATATTGTGTCGTTGAGATTTTATTTAGTTTTATTGTTTTTGCTGTTAACGTATTAAATTATGTTTGTTAGCACAATAAATAGCCTCTAAAAAATCATCCATTACTGATTTGCCTCCCCAACTCGAGCCTAAGGATATCAATATGTTGGCAGTGGGGTTGTTGATAGGATTGGTGGTAATGGCAATGACATGGGTTTATCGAGCCAGCCGCCCACCGCCTCCCAAAATTTGTGGCTCACCTGGCGGACCACCTATCACTGCACCAAGAATAAAGCTTAGGGATGGAAGGCATTTGGCCTATAAAGAACATGGTGTAGCAGCACAAGTGGCCAAATATAAGATTATATTTGTTCATGGCTTAAGTGCTTGCAGATATACTAGAGTGATTCTGAAGAGCCTACCTCAAGTAATGCCTTAATTCTTTATTAATTTTCATTAAATTTCGACTTTGTCACTGAATGTTGTATTGGTTGACTTAATTAACGTTGGAAATACCTTTCAGGAAGTTGCTGAAGAACTGTAACAAGAATAGCAAGCCAAAAGGAAGAACAATAACAGAATCTTGAACTCTAACAGAAAGGAATTTAGAGAACAAATAGAAGAGGATAAAATGCTTGCTTAGCTTTTATTAATTGTAGAATCTGAATATATATACAGAAGATAAATGGCTTCTGCGATACAGGGAGAAGAAACAGAATTAACAACTAAAAACTGATTTACAGTACCATAACTAATAGCAACTATACACGTGTATCATTAGTTCTAACTGAATTATATTAACTAAGCTACAAGTAGTTTTATATCAGCTAATACATTATGCACAGAAACTACAGTAGTTTATGCAGCAGACAGACAGAGTAGTTTCTGCAGTAGACAAACAGAGTAGTTTCTGCAGTAGACAAAACAGCATCACAGTGAGCTCCATTAACTTCAATACTCCCCCTCAAGATGGAGCATATATATTATGAACTCCCATCTTGCTCAATAGAGAATGAAACTGCACAGAGCCTAAAGCCTTAGTCATAATATCAGCTAACTGATTTTGAGATGTTACATGAAGTGTTCTGACTAAGCCTGCTTGAATCTTCTCTCGGATCAGATGACAGTCTAACTCTATATGCTTGGTCCTCTCGTGATAAACAGGGTTGGCAGCTATATGAATAGCTGCTTGACTATCACAGAAGAGGAGAGCTTCCTTGGGATGATGAGACTGAAGTTCAGTGAGTAATGGCAGTAACCACATTAACTCACACACCACTGATGCCATTGCTCGATATTCTGCTTCTGCTGAGGATCTAGAAACAGTGTGTTGTTTCTTTGATTTCCAAGAAATCAATGAATCTCCAAGGTAGACACAATAACCTGTAATGGATCTCCTTGTATCAGGGCAGCCAGCCCAATCCGAGTCTGAGAAAGCCTTGAGTTGAAGACTGCAATCACTAGGGAAGAAGAGGCCTTGGCCTGAAGTTCCTTTGATGTATCTCAAGACTCTATTGGCTGCTGTGAGGTGTGCATTTGTTGGCCTAGACATGAATTGACTGAGTTTCTGCACACTATAGCTAATATCTGGTCTAGTGACTGTTAAATATAACAATCTGCCAACAAGCCTTCTATATATGGAAGGGTCATCAAGAAGATCACCAGTGGATTGACTCATCTTTAAATTCTGCTCCATAGGTGTAGCCACTGGTTTTGAAGCTAGCAGACCACTATCTGACAGAATATCTAAGGCATATTTCCTTTGACACAGTGAGATGCCTTTAGTAGATCTTGCAACTTCCAAACCAAGGAAATACTTAAGAGGGCCTAGATCTTTCAGCTTGAACTCAGCATGGAGAGATTCCTTAAGAGCATGAACAGATGGCATGTCATTACTAGCTATAAGTATGTCATCTACATACACTAGTAGAGCCATGAAAACAGTCCCTTGAACTCTGGTAAATAAGGAATAATCTGACTTGGATTGAACAAAGCCTTGTTTGAGAATTGTAGAGGAGAATTTGGCAAACCACTGCCTTGATGCTTGCTTCAATCCATAGAGAGACTTATTGAGCTTACAAACCAGATTAGTATTCTCCCCCTTGCTAGGAAAACCAGGGGGTAAAGCCATATACACCTCCTCAGCAAGATCCCCATGGAGGAAAGCATTATTGACATCTAGCTGGATGAGAGACCAGTTCTTGACAGAGGCAATGGCAAGGAGGGTTCTGACAGTAGAGAATTTGGCCACAGGTGAGAAGGTTTCTGAGTAATCAAGGCCTTCCTGTTGGGTGTAGCCTTTAGCAACAAGCCGTGCTTTATATCTTTCCAAGGAACCATTCTGCCTTTAACTTGACCTTATATACCCATTTGCAGCCAATGGGATGCTTGCCAGGAGGTAAAGGAGTAAGGGTCCAAGTATGATTGGCCTCAAGAGCTGCCAACTCAGTAACCATAGCCTCTTGCCAGTGAGGACTTTGATTAGCTTGAAGAAAAGAAGTTGGTTCTGAGATAGCTATGACAGAGAGAGCAAAACCTCTATGGGCAGGGGATAAGTGGTCATATGAGAGAGAATGAGATAAAGGATAACAAGTACCTGTAGATGCAGATGGAGGATAAGTGGTAGAGCCAACACAATGAGCTAACTGACAATGGTAGTCTTTTAGGTAAGTAGGAGCTTTGGGGACTCGGGTAGATCTTCTTAAGGGAGAAGAAGGAGGTGACAAAAGTGTTTCTGTTTGCAACAGGTATCATGGGAAGAATTGGGAAGAGGTGAAGGGGAAAGGGAACCATGATCAAGGTCAGAAACAATAGGCATATCAGTGGGAGTAGAAGGACTAGAAACAGATGGTAAAGAAGAAAAAAATGCTGGTGCAGAAGAAGGGACAGCAGAAACAGGCATTTCTGCAGAAACAGGTATATCTGTGGTATTATAGGAAGGAAGAGAAAAATGAGAAATGGGAGAAGAAGTGTGTAAGAATGTAGAGAAATCAGGTATAGGAATGCTGTTCTGAAAAGGAAAGATATTTTCATGAAAGATGACATCTCGAGAGATAAAAAGCTTGTGAGTATCTAGATCAAGCAATTTATAACCCTTCACACCAGTGGGATATCCTAGGAAAGCACAAGCCTTAGCTCTAGGATCAAATTTTGTTCTATGACCAGAAAGTGTAGAAGCAAAACACAAACACCCAAAGACCTTAAGATGGGAATAAGAAGGAGGTTTAAGGAGTAAGGCTTCATGGGGTGATTTATTTGAGAGAATGGGGCAAGGTAATCTGTTAATCAGGTAAACTGCAGTCTGAATGCAGTGACCCCAGTAGGTAATAGGGAGGTGAGATTGGAAGCAGAGGGCTCTAGCAACATTTAAAATATGTTGATGTTTTCTCTCCACAACTGAGTTTTGTTGTGGAGTTTCAACACAGGAATGCTGGTGTATAATGCCCTTGGAAGCATAGAACTCGGGCAAATGGAATTCTGGTCCATTGTCACTCCTAATTTGCTTAAGCATGGTGTGAAATTGTGTTTGAATCATGGTAATGAAGGAAATTAAGAGGGATTTAGTATCTGATTTGGCTTTCATGAGATATATCCATGTAGTCCTAGTGCAGTCATCTACTAAGGTGAGAAAGTATTTATAACCTTCAACTGTTGGAACATGGTAAGGACCCCAAATGTCAACATGAAGTAAATCAAAAGATTGAGAAGACAAATGAGTATTATTGGGGAAAGGTAAACGTTTCTGTTTTGCCAAAGGGCAAACATTACAAGTATGAACATCAGTACAAGAATGAGACACATGGGGCATAAGGCTAGACAGAAAATGCATTCTAGAAAAAGATGGATGGCCTAGCCTACAATGCCAAACATGAAGATTATTATTTGAGTCCTTGATAGAAGTAAGACTATACAAGGACTTTTGAAGACTGGGAGAAGTGGTTGCTGCAGAATGCTGTAAATCAGAAGTGAGATCCAACAAGTATAGCCCATTTTGCTGTTTACCCATACCAATCATCCTCCAATGCATGAGGTCCTGTATAAAACAATAAGTGGACAAAAAAAATATACAACAATGGAGAGATGAGGTAAGTTTAGAGACTGATATAAGGTTGAAATCAAAAGATGGAACACACAAGACATCTGTGAGAAGTAGAGTAGGTGTAATCTGTATGGAACCAATATGTGTGACCATGACAGACTGTCCAGTGGGCAAATTGACATTAATGTTATCCACACGAGTCATAGTAGTGTAAAACTTAGTGGTAATAACCATATGATCCGTGGCACCAGTGTCAATAACCCATTGAGCAGAAGAAAGATTGGGTTTCACAGTAAAATGGTCAGAAAAAACAGAATGGTCCAAATTGGGTTTACTGAAAGTTGAAAGGCAAGTTGGTATACCTGCCATATTGGAATGAGGTTGTATGACAGAAAATGAAGTGGCAGCTTGATGGTTGTGTGTATCTGATGCAGAGTTGACCTGTTGTGCTTGGGCAGTGAGCATACTTAGTAATTGGTGGCATTGGGCTGACATGGCAGCCAGAGTAGGGATGCTTTGGGCATTATCAGTAGAGTCTGAATTAACCACTGCATTTCTTGACACTTGATTAACCACTGCAACACTCTTCCCTTTGCTACGAAAACCTGGTGGATACCCATGCAATTTGTAGCATTTGTCTGCTGTATGTCCCTTGTAACCACAATGGGAACAGATGCAGTTGGGTCTTTCTTTCTTAGGATACTGATGGTACTGCTTGGTGTTATCAGTTCGAGTGAAAAAGGCATTGGGTGCAGTGTTTGGATAAGAGAAAGCATTCTCATTGTTAGGTCCATTGTCCAACCTGGAAAGTAGAGCAGTACTGCCTACAGTGGGAAAACCAGTGGGTAAAGGCAACAACCCTGCACCTCTTTGTTTTTCATCATTCTGTACTAAAGAAAACACCTTATTGATGTTTGGCAATGGTTCCATCAGAAGAATTTGGCCTCTAACTGGGGCAAAAGAATCATTTAACCCCATGAGAAAGCTGTGCACATAATCATAGTGCTGGTACTCCATTAAGGTTCTACTCAAACCACATATGCACTTAGCAGCACATGTGCAACCAGGAATAGGTCTGTAATTAAGAAATTCATCCCATAGCCCCTTGAGTTGAGAGAAGTAGTCACTTACAGGCATGTTGTCTTGCTTGAGAGAAGCAATTGCCTGCTTGAGATGGTGAACCCTGCTCCCATTGCCTTGACTGTATCTTTGCTGTAAATCATCCCAAATCTCCTTGGCAGTGTAAACATACAACACAGTAGCATGAATTTGCCTTGACAAGCAATTTGTGATCCAAGATAGGACCAGGTCATTGCACCTTTGCCAATCCGAGAAGAGAGGATCAGATTCATCATTAGGCTGTGGTATTGTTCCATTGACAAAACCTAATTTGTTCTTGGCTGAGAGTGCAGTTGTCATCGATCTCCTCCATGCCTGATAGTTGTCTCCAGTAAGAGGATCAGGTACAATACGAATTCCAGGGTTGTCACCATTGTTGAGGTAATAAGGGCTTCGAGAGTTTTCAATAGGAACAAGAACTGTGTTTGAGGTTGTGGAAGAAGAAGAGGAAGAAGAGGAAGGTTCAACTGAAACCATTTTTGAGATTCCAGAGAGATCAGATTACGAGAATTGAAGAAGAGAAAAAGAAAGAAAATTTCAGAGAGATGAGAAGTTCATCAATGGAGAATTTTGCTCTGATACCATAACAAGAATAGCAAGCCAAAAGGAAGAACAATAACAGAATCTTGAACTCTAACAGAAAGGAATTTAGAGAACAAATAGAAGAGGATAAAATGCTTGCTTAGCTTTTATTAATTGTAGAATCTGAATATATATACAGAAGATAAATGGCTTCTGCGATACAGGGAGAAGAAACAGAATTAACAACTAAAAACTGATTTACAGTACCAGAACTAATAGCAACTATACACGTGTATCATTAGTTCTAACTGAATTATATTAACTAAGCTACAAGTAGTTTTATATCAGCTAATACATTATGCACAGAAACTACAGTAGTTTATGCAGCAGACAGACAGAGTAGTTTCTGCAGTAGACAAACAGAGTAGTTTCTGCAGTAGACAAAACAGCATCACAGTGAGCTCCATTAACTTCAATAAACTGGGACTATACATTGTGTCTTATGATAGACCCGGTTATGGAGAAAGTGATCCACATCCAACACAAACGATAAAAAGTTTGACTTTAGATATGGAACAGCTTGCCGATCAGTTGGAACTCGGCTCCAAATTTTACGTTATTGGTTCTTCTATTGGCAGCCATGTAGTTTGGGGCTGCCTCAAGTACATTCCTCACAGGTACGAAAATTTTGCAAGTACATAAAAAACATGTTGTGTGATCAATGGAAAACAAACTCAATATCAACTATATATGGGTATTTGGCCTAGGGATATCCCTCTTTCCCTAATTCATCTATCTCTCCACGAAGAAGGTATGAGTTTAATTTCTTTTATACAAATTAAATTAGAAATTTCTACCTAAAAAATAAAAGAAAAAGAAACAAAAGAGTGATTTTTCCAATTGGGAATATCATCATTTCCATTTGGTTTATTTTATTTATATTAAATATTATTGATCTAACATTGTACAGAATGTCACATTATTTAAATTTTTAATTAACGTGACAGTCTATATTATTAGATCTGAAAATAAAATTTAAATTATAAAATAAACAAATAAAAAGATTTTGAAATGTAGAGGATCTTGTTCCATAAAATTGGTAAAATCCTTTGTATTTGACTAATTAAGAATTATTATTTCATGATTATTAGTTGTGCATATTTAAAATCTATAAGTTATTATATTCCAACGCCAATTATGAGAAAATTTGTGTTAATCTTATTTAGTTAAAATCCATGGATAAATGTCTAAGAGTCTTGTAGATATAGCTCAACTAATACCTTTTAGTGTTTGCAACATACATATCTTGGATTCAAATCCTTCACCCCCTAGACTATTGAATTATAAAAAAAAAAATCATGGATAAGTATAAAGTATGGTTAAACTTTTATTTAGTATTCGTAATATAAAGATACCAAGAAAAAGCAATATTCTATATCATAGCAGGTATGATTTGCTATTGTTTCAATTTGAAAAAGTTGTTTTGTTATTTTTAATCCTACAGCAAGCAAAATCAATTTCATATTTATATTATCTAATTTTGTCATATATCTACAGGCTAATGGGAGTAGCATTACTTGCTCCAATGATCAACTACTGGTGGCAAGGCATGCCTCCCAATTTGTCTACAGAGGCCTACTATAAACAATTACCTCAGGACCAGTGGGTGATTCGAATTGTTCACTATTTTCCATGGTTAACTTATTTGTGGAACACACAAAAATGGTTTCCTGCATTTAGCGCTGTACCCGGAAATACTAAGATTTTCTCTCGACAAGATTTAGAAATATTGTCAAAGAAGGTTGGAGAGACCTGGGACCCAAATCAACAAGGTACTAGAAAGTTTTCTCTTATATTTTTTCTTTTATATATATTTAATATGAAGAAAAAAAAAAGACAGAAGGAGTCTATCAGAGTAGTTTCCCTACCTTGAGTATGAGCATAGTGGCATGATTATCATCCTACATATATGGTTCTGAAAGAAATAGGTGAGTCATAACTGTTTAATAATCCTATAATAACACTAGATTTAAATGGTAGATAAACTTAAGAAGGATACCAACACTAGATTTGAATGTTAGATAAACTTGAAAAGGATACCATTGTGCTTCCGTAAAAAGTAAAAGCAATAACTAAAAAAAACAAAAACAAAAGAGAATGATGTAAAATAGAAAATAAGTAAGGAGTTGTTTGGATCCTCTACTCAAAAATGATTTTTCGCGGATTTTTATGCATAAAATGCATTCTGCAAAAAATTTGAAGTGTTTGGTTGGAATTTTCGGAAATGCAAAATACATTTTAGACAATACATTTTGCAAATTCTCATTTCTAGAGTAGAAGTTAGAATCCAAAAAAAAAAAAAAAAAAAAAAAAAAAAAGGATTATGATTCTGGCTTGTGATTCTCATTTTTGCTAAAGTAAATGAGACCTACTGATAGAGCATTAATTACTCCTCATATGACTATTTTCGTTCATTTTTCTCTTTTTGCTTTCTTTTTTTCTGTTTTTCCGCACGATTTTATTTTCATTTCGGCGAGTAACAAAATCATTGAAAAAACAAATTCACAAACACCAACAATGAAAAAAAATTCACAAAAAAAATTAAAATAAAAAACTAGATCTTGTTCGAGAATATCTGAAATCACACATACAGAAAATATGAGCAACAAAATGAAATCACACACACAAAAGTGAGTAACAAACCCAGCAACTAAGTTGCACAGATACGGATAAAGTATTGTCCCGATTTGAGTAAGGGTATGGGGATGCATTATATTTTTTTTTTAAATATATGTGAGTCACCATGGATATTAGATATTAGGTACGATATGGGTACGAGTATCGTGTGCGATACAGATACGGATATGGGTACGAGTATCGGGTGCGATATAGATACGGGTACGTTGGTCAAAATGGAGTACCCGTGCAACCTAGCCCAGCAATGACAAATTCACAACAACAAAAATCAACTGTGTGAACAAAAACACAACTAGCAACAAAATCACAAAGATAAACAAAAATACTTTTTTTGCATTATCAAATCCAAAAATAAATACTCTTAGTAAAGTAGAAAATAAACAAAAAAAATAAAAGCTAAAGAGAACATAGAGTGGGGTTGAATAAAAAATAAATAAATAAAAAAAGGCAGGAGAAATAGAGAAAGAGGAGACTTAACCGGCAAAAAAAGGGGGAGGGAAAAAAAGAAGAGAGAGAGAGAGAGAGACAGTGAGACGGAGAAAGAAAGAAGGAAAGAAAAAAAGGAAATGGTGTACGTGTGTGGTCATGTGGTGTGGGCAGGGGTGGCCCTGGGCAAGGGTGAGGTGGGCGACCGCCCTAGGCCTCACCTCAAAATTAGGCCATCATCCCAAAATTTTTTAAGTTCATTATTGAAAGGTTTCAATGTATTTATATATACAAAAATTAAAGAGGCCTATATATTTAAAACAAGTCTTTAAATTAAGCCTAATAATAATTTATTTCTCTAACCCAAGTATGCATTAGAATAGTTTTTGGTATTTATTTGATGTGAAGAAGCTAACTTCACTAAATTATGATAATTTGAAAAAGTATTATGTTAATCTTGAAGATTTTTTAAAACTTGATAATTTTTTTGATCTTGATGGTATTGATTTATTTTCAGACTTAAAAGTCTTACAAGAGATTTTACCAAAAGAAAAAAAGACAGCGACAAATATACTTAATTTTATCAAGGAATTGAATTGTTTCAAATGCATCTATTGCATATAGAATATTGTTGACTATACTTGTCACAGTCGCATCCGTTGAAAGAAGTTTTTCAAAATTAAAATTATAAAAATCTTACTTGCGATCAACTATGTCACAAGAAAGATTAAATGGATTAGTCATATTATCTATTGAATACGATTTGTTAGAAAATATTGAATATAAAAGTTTAATTAGTAATTTTATAGTAGAAATCGTATATAGAGTAATTTTTCAATATATATTTTTTTAAAGATAGAATACTTTATTTTTTTGTATCGCTTCATGCCTTATAATTTTTAGGGCCGACCTTGGGTGTGGGGAAAAAGTTGGAAAGAAAAAGAAAGAGGTGGGGAGGGGGACGTCGTGTATGGTGGCAAAAAAAAATCAAAAGAGATAGGGAAAAAAGCAAAAGAGATATGATAGTGACTTTATTCCCCCCGGGGAAAAAAATCAAAAGGGATATGATAGTAACTTTATTCCCCCCGGAATCCTTATGATTGTAACTAGACATAATTCATCGACATAGACTGATAAATTTTTATTTTTATTTTTTTGTGATGTCATCATCGACATAAAAGTTGGTGAAATGACTCCACAATTTTACCAAAAAAAAGAAATGAGTCCACAGTAATTATAATTGTACAATCTTTTAGTTAAGGATATGTCATTTCTTTTCATTTTTACTATATAAGAATCACGAGGCAGGCCATAGTACTAATGTTGATTGTAAAAAGCTGTAGTAGTATTTAAAGTGGGACTGGGGTCACAAGTTTAAGGTCCAAATGTTTTAGCAAAAAAATAATAATAATAATAAATTCCAAATGTAAAGTTAATCAAAAGAATAACATTTTTAACATTATTATATTTTTTAATATATATATACATAGATGAAATTCAAAATTAAAAAAACAACTTTGCATCCAGACTCTCAAATGGACTATTGCTATTTAACCTTGGTCCATTTAAGGGAGCCATGCATGTGGCTTTAAGTAGCATTGAGATTAAAAAACAGGCATAAACTCTCTCAAACTCATCTGAAACCCTAACCCCCTTGCCCAGCCGCCACCCCCCTTCCTCTTCCCTCCCCTTGCCCACCGTCGGCCCCCCCTCTCCTCTTCTCCCAGGGTCACGCAGGCCACAGATCGGGACCGGAGGCGGTCCGATCTGGGTCGCGTGACCCCCCCCCACCCACCGCGAGCCTCCACCACCATCACTCTCTTTCTTTTCTCTTCCCTCTTTCTTTCTTTTTGTTTCACCGCCCTTTATGGGTTCTTTTCCGCCCTTTGTGGCTTTTTCCCCTCCCTGTGTGGAGTTAGCCGGATCTCTTGGTGACTTGCGCCTCTTTGAAGACTGTGGGTTCCTGATGTGGCCGGTTTCGTCCCGTTGGCAAGTGGTGTGGGGGTTTCATCCAACTCGAGCTCTTTCCCTTGAGAGATTCAGATTTGAGTCTTTCATGATCTCTCCTTCTTGTTTGAGGTCAGATCTCTTAAAGCACCTAATTGTTGTGTGCCCCTGTGCTCGGATCGCATGTGCTCTGATGCCATGGTTTAAACGATTCGAGCACCCAACCATCCGCTCGGTTGAAGATTGTTTTTTTGGTTTGCCCGCTTGCCATTTGCTGATCTGGACTACACTGGCTGCTAATGCTCTTACTGTTCTTCTAGATGTCCACAGTTTCCTTGATTTAGATCTTTATGTTATTTTATATGTTGTATTTTCTTGTACTTTTTGCTGCCCTTGTTGCTTTTCTGGGCTTTGTTTGTGTTGTATTTCCTAGCTTGGTGCTATGTTTCAATATAATTTACTTATAAAAAAAAAAAAAAAAAAGTAGCATTGAGATTAACCTTGAGTGGTAGTTCAACTTGTTCAGTCCTGGGTGTGCTTTTCAATGATTACTAGTTCGAGTACCCTCAAGGCCTCCTACCTAATGCAAAACCTTATATCTATCGTGATATACGTGATTAGTAGAGTATTACGTGTTTCTCTGGGATTAGTCGATGTACGCGTATCTATGGAACGTTGGCCTAAGCACTCAAGGTTAAAAAAAAAAAGTAGCAATTAGATTACAAATGTGATATTCGACATTGGTTACATTAATAAAAGGCAATTAGCAGCAATGTCACATGGCATTTTGCCATATTGAAATTGGTTGTAGAATAGGTTCAACTCAATCATTTTGAGGACCTCAAGCGAAATCTCAAAATGAAATCCTTTGACCATTCAATATTAAATTTAATTAATATTTATGAAAAAAATTATTAGAATTTCATTCTTCTTACTTTTTTAGATGCAAAATTATTAGTCAAACTTTTTAGATATATATATATATATATATCAGTGGCGAAGCTATGTGTAAGTTGGGTAGTCCAACTTTTTATTTTTTTTTAAATTTGATAGCTAATTTTTTATTTATTTTAAAAAGCTCTAGTCCTAGCCTAGTCTAAATTTCAATTCCAAACTCTAGCCTCAACCCATTCCAATCACAATCTCATTCTAAATTCAAGCCCAAACCCACCAATTTTTAACCTAATCCATCCAAATCTGACCTAAAACCCCAAAATCTCAAGTTTCAAAACAAACAAAAAAAAAGTTCGTAGAACTCAAACTCACCGTGTGTGACCGACAACTAGTGCTCATGACCAGGGGCGGCCTGCTTGAATCACTGTCGCCGTCGCCTCACCACTTGGTCGCACCTCTTTTGCGCCTCCGCCCTTGGTACATCTCTCTGACAGTCTGACTATGTTTCTCTCTTTCTCTTTCTTTCTTTCTCTCTTTATTTTTCTCTTTCTCTCTTTCTTTCTTTCTCTCTCACCGTGAGTGACTGTTGTGACTTGGGTTAATTGTGATTTTAATTTGTAATTTTATTTGTGGATGAGAATGGATAGTGTTAATTGATGTGAAATTGTGCATTTTTTTATTTGTGAATGAGGTTTGCTGAGTGTCTTGGGTTATGAATTTATATGAATTGTTTATTGTTTGTGTTATGGTTTATGTGCATTATTTGTTATTAGGTGCTAGATTACACGTACTTACATATTTTTTAAAAACCTCATGTTTACTGTACAAAACAAAAAGAGTTTGAAAAATATAAAACACATATTAAACGTTTTCGATATTATATTTATACGAAAATACTTCAATTTGATTTAATTTTGGTACTTTTATGGACAGTATAATTGTTTATTTTGTTATTTTGATTTTAAATAAATAAAATAAAATCATTTTAAATTATAATAATATGAGATAATAAATATATTGATTTTGATCTTCTTTTTGCTAAGTAAGTGAATGAATGGCTTTATTAAACATCATTTCATTCATTTATTTATTATTTATTTTTCTTGAAAACACAAGCAAAAATTGGGAAAACATAGTAAATATATTAAATGCTTAATTTGTTGATTTTTATTTATAAAATTATATTAAGATAACATAAATATGCTACTAAATTTGAATATATCAAATGAAATAACTTGATATATATAGCTGTTTTTTTAGTCTCAAATTTTTTATTCAAATTTTTAATATACCAATACGTATAATTATTTACGTTTTTTTCATTCTTGGCATTTATGCTGTATTTTTACAACATTTTTTAAATTTTAAACCGAATAAAAGGTGTATGTTTTCCGTACCGTATATATTTCATCCCATATATTACTAAATGAATTTCTTTCTTACTGTCGTGATTTACTTAATATTCTAGCCCACCCCAAAATAAATTCCTGGCTTCACCCTGATATATATATATATATATATAAATAGTTTCTATACAAATTGTATACTACAATAAACATTTACCATGCACTCTTGAATGGGTCTTCGCAGGCACATATAACCCAACAAGGAGAATTTGAGTCAGTACATCGTACCTTGCTGGTTGGATATGGGAATTGGGAATTCAGTCCTAT
>OU015762.1:19460256-19512477 GCA_907173295.1 Fagus sylvatica | reverse complement strand
AATACTATTTTGTTGGTATGTTGTTAATATTGAATAGATGTTAAATTGGATTAAAAAAAAAAATTTGGTTTATGCTTTAGCCCTCACCAAGTTCAAATCCTAGTTCCATCCTTAGGCATGAGGGATTGATGATTGCAGTAGGTGCCTTAATTAAAATAAAGAAAAAAATATAATCAATTTATAGTTAATAAAAATCAATTCAAAAGATTAATCTAAGTACATAAAATTTTAACATATAATTTGATTAAATAAAATGAATTGAGAAAATAAATTAATGTAAAAATATTATAAGTATAACAATACACTTGAAAAGTTGTACACCAACTCACTGTCTTAAATGTTTTAAAAAATTTGTAAATTTAACTTTCTTTCTTCGTTCTTCTAATTAATTAAAAGAAGATTTTATAACAAAAACCTAAAGTTTGAAACACTGACAGAATCAATAACTTAATCAAGACTCAAGTTGTTGAGAGGTAAAAAGATTAGTGGAGTGATTGATGCATTAAGAATTTAAAACCATTATAAAATAAGACCCAAGTGGATTTGTTTTTAACCTTAAGGGGTTGACCCAAATGGTGAATGCATTTGGCAGAAAGGAGCATGGTGTGCCGACTCAAGTGACTAAATATAAGATTATCATTAATCATCACTTTAAAAAGAAATACTCCTAACTCCCAATATAGTTTAAACACTTTGCTTGTTTATTATAAAAAAAATAAATAGAAAATAAATAAAAAGAGAAAAAAAAAAAGAAAAGAAAAGTATAGACAGTTTAAATGCTTATGAAAGCAACATTCATCGCCTCCTTTAACCAAAGGGGACAACGTCCATTGGGGAGTCGTTTTCCACCTACGAGGAGAACAACTTATTTAGTTGTAGTTCCTTTGGACTTATTTTTTAAGGAAAAAAAAAATATGGGCATCATACATACGGTGTATTTTATTAAATTTACAAATGTGGGTGGTGAACCCCCATTTTGTTGATTTTAGCCCAAATTAATCAAACTAATTATTTAACCAATTATGTGTTCTGGATTCATATTTGATTAATTAAACTTTCAACCAATATTGCAGTTTAATAGAATGCGGAAAATAAAGAACAAGGCAATTTTTGTCACGAAGGGAAAACTTACCCTTTTTGGTTTAAGGCACAACCCTCAACACAACAAATCACAATGAATTGAAGTTTTACAAATAGTATTAACTTTACTAATTTGCTATTTCCAGTAGAAACTTACTCACGTGACTTCACACAATTTCAACCTAATTGAACTCTTCAAATGTTTTATGAATGTTGTAAAAAAATATTCAAATCACTCTTCTACAATGTTTAGAAAATGTTATGAAAGGAACAAAAATACAACATTATTTAATGTTGTAGAAATATGTATAGACAATTTGCAATAAATGTTGCGGTCCCTTATCTCTCATTCATTTATGCCTTCAGTTAAGAAGATCTGTCCCTAACGGGACCATAAATCTTTGTTCATTCTAGCGTTTCGATAAAGGTTGGGATGTGTAATGCGAGGTTGTTTGATCACCCGTCTAAAATATAAAGACCACATTCAGTAAATGTTGTAAAAAGATTTTTAACAATATTTTTTAAAGGGTAAACTACATTATTGGTCCTTAACGTTTACCTAAGTTTTTAAAGGGTAAACTATATTATTCCTACGCGTGGCATAAGGCAAGGGGATCCACTTTCCCCTTATTTGTTCCTCATCTGTGCAGAAGGCTTATCTGCGTTGCTCAGACAAGCAAGCACATTGGGTAGGTTGAAAGGCATACAAACCAGCCGAAGAGGGTCTTGGGTTTCTCACCTATTTTTTGCTGACGACAGCCTCCTTTTTGGCCAAGCTACTTTAGCTGACAGTGAAAGGTACATGGAAATTCTAAATCTCTATGAAGCAAGCTCAGGCCAAAAAATAAACCACGAAAAAATAGCAATATTCTTTAGTACAAATACCCCACAAGCTACTCGTTCCTCAATCCAAAATTTTTGGGGCTCTCGGGATGTTGCTAATTTTGACAAATACTTAGGTCTTCCAGCTATGATTGGGCGATCCAAAAAATCAATCTTTCATAGTCTGAAGGCGCGAATTGTGCAGCGTCTGCAGGGTTGGAAGGAGAGATTTCTCTCAAGGGCAGGTCGCGAGATCCTCATTAAAGCGGTGGCTCAGGCTATCCCGACTTATGCCATGAATTGCTTCAAACTTCCAAAGACGTGGTGTGAGGAGATTAACAGCTTGATTGCTAGATACTGGTGGGGTCAGAAGAATGATGAAAGAAAGCTTCACTGGATTCGGTGGGATAAGCTGTGTACTGCAAAACCTGATGGAGGGATAGGTTTCAGAAATTTGCATTTGTTCAATATGGCGTTGCTGGCCAAGCAATGCTGGAGACTTCTGCAGAACACTCAATCTCTGTTCTATAGAGTGTTTAAAGCACGTTATTTCCCAACATGCTCTGTTATGGAAGCATCTTTGGGTAATAACCCCTCTTTTCTTTGGCGAAGTATCTTATCAGGTAGGGAGGTTATTCAAAAAAGTTTAACTTGGGTGAGTCCTGGAAATGGCCGAGCCCCACGGCCTTCCTGGTCTAGAACAACTAATGGCTCCTTCACTGTCCAATCAGCGTATGTACTGTTAGCAAGTGAGCAGAGAGGTGCGATCAGTGGTGAGTGTTCAAATGTGCAGGGACTTCGGTGGTTCTGGAAGAAGCTCTGGAAGCTGCCCATTCCGGGTAAAATTAAACACTTTCTGTGGCGTGCTTATAATGAGTCTCTGCCCACTCTTCTCAATCTATACAAAAGGAAGATAAGCAAAAGTTCCACCTGTGTTATCTGCAAACAAGAAGATGACTCAACAACCCATGCTCTATGGCAGTGTCCCTTGGCCCGAAATGCTTGGGCTCTTGTCCAAGGTCGTGTCCAGAAGCTCCCGAATCAGGTGGAGGAATTTTCAGGTTTCATGCAGTGGATTTTTATGAACTTTACTTCGGATGCTCTAGCAGAGTGGGCAGCGGTGGTATGGTCTATTTGGAATGCCCGTAATAAATTCGTCCATGAAGGCTGTCAACTTCCTCCTGAGGTAATTCTTCTGAATGGTGTGGCTGTTGTTCGTGACTATAAGGAAGCAAAGTCGGCTCAGTGCATGCAGTAGACACCTTGATTTATCTTGTAATATTGGTCTCATGGGTGTTTAGTTATTTCGCTCAGTTTTCCTCTTTGTGTTTTGTTTCACACATCCTCAGCCGGTGAATACGGCCTAAGTCGTGCCTGGTCTGAGGAGTTCTTTCTCCTCTGTGAGAATTTTTTACTGCTTGTATGTTATCCTCTTATTAATACAATTTTCTATCTTCTATTCAAAAAAAAAAAACGTTTACCTAAGTTGCGCATTTGGTCCCTAACATTTAAAATAGGCAGAAATGGTCCATAACGTTTCAAAACGATGCACCATTGGTCCTTCCGTTAGTCTCCGTTAACTTGGTGTATACGTGGCTAACGGAATTATGACGTAGACAATTTTTAATTGACATGTACTTTTTTTTTTAATGACAACTAGAATATGACATGGCATACCCATTTAAAAACAACCCAACAAAAAAAAATTAACCTAATCCAAATAAAAAAAAACCCACCCAAATTAAAATTAACCCACCCCACCCAAATCAAATTAACCCTAAAATTAGATTCTAATTCTCTACCTCTCTGTAACAAATCACCGTACAGTGTTATCTCCCTTCTCAGCCTCTCAGCCTCTAGCCTCTGCTTCCTCTCTCTCACCTCTCTCTCTCTCTCTCTCTCTCTCTCTCTCTAAAAATCTCTTCCATGGATGGTCTTTGTCTTAGAGAGATTTGCCAAAATCTCATTGCATATGAATTAGGCAAATGGGCATTAAAAAGGTAGGTCCTTTGGCTCAGTTTTGCCTTGGTCTTTCCCTTCCTCAACATTTATTCAGCATCCCCTTGCATATATGGATAGATTGCATGATTTACTATATATGATGCAATCATAACTAGTGGAATGCCCAATGACTTGTAAAAAGGGCAAAACGAAGCTTGCGAGATAAAATACTATAACCTTACATATGGGTAAATTGTGTAATATAAGCTTGCGAGATAAAATACTATGTGATGCAATCATAATTAATGGGACACCCCATGAGCTTGCAAGACAAGGACCATTCATGGAAGAGATTTTTAGAGAGAGAGAGAGAGGAAGCAGAGGCGAGAGGCAGAGAGGCTGAGAAGGGAGATAACACTGTACGGTGATTTGTTACAGAGAGGTAGAGAATTAGAATCTAATTTTAGGGTTAATTTGATTTGGGTGGGGTGGGTTAATTTTAATTTGGGTGGGTTTTTTATATTTGGATTGGGTTAATTTTTTTTGGGTTGGGTTGTTTTTAAATGGGTATGCCATGTCATATCCTAGTTGTCATTAAAAAAAAAAGTACATGTCAATTAAAAATTGTCTACGTCATAATTCCGTTAGCCACGTATACACCAAGTTAACGAAGACTAACGGAAGGACCAATGGTGCATCGTTTTGAAACATTAGGGACTATTTCTGCCCATTTTAAACGTTAGGGACCAAACGCGTAACTTAGGTAAACGTTAGGGACCAATAGTGTAGTTTACCCTTTTTTAAATGTGGTCTTTACATGTTTCGAGTACATTTTTCAAATGTTGTTAAATAGATATCAGACAACATTAATTAAACGTTGTTGAAAGTCTGACACTTTCCATAACACCTCACCCTACAACATTTGTTATCATGTTGTTGAATAGTTTTAACAACATTTTTTACATGTTGGAAAAAGTTTTTTTTGTTGTAGTGCTTGAAGCTTTGCCTAGCAACTCAAATGTGTTGATCTCTGTAGCACATCTTGTGAATCACCAATCTCAAATGTTATGGTGATAAAGAACGGATTTCTCGATTACCAAACCTTAGACGTTACAAAATGCATCAAATCCTCTAATTTTCTCAAGGTATATGTCCTCTATTTGTGTGTGTGTGCATGCTCTGTGGTCGTCCAAATATATGATTAGCAGTAGTTCCCGCCGAACGTTTTGACTAGGTCCTTGGTAACTCCTATGAGTAACATGGTAGAAGCCAACAAAGTTGGCTATCTACTTCTCAACAAATATTTCTATGGCAGAATGTACATACCACATAAAATATGGATATATATATATATATATTTTCATACATTATGAATGTATGTTCACATTAGATGATGTGTGCACACAATGGTATGAAAGAATATTTAATTATCCTATATTTTATTTAGGAGTTATTATGTATGACATACGTGTCACGTTTTGATATGTCTGACATACATGTCACGTTTTGATACATCAATGGTTAAGAGGTTCTTTAGGCATTCAACAGAATTGCCACGAGGCATTCCATGGTACTAAAATTGGTTGTAGAACACTCAAGAGTCAAGAGACACTAGACTTGGCCACACAGAACACTTCAATCTCTCATATAGAGATTCCCAATGGTGATGATAATAAGAGAATTTCATATCTTTGTTTAACCATATGGTGACTTTTTTGAGAAAAAACCATGTCGTGATGATACTGAATTATTTTGCCAATGTTTAATGAGTAGTGACAAGCTCCCAAAAGTATTAATTTTTAATTTTTATTTTTTTATAACCTTGGTTGTTCGGACCAGTGTTATGTAGATATGCGTACTACTAGCCACGCCTTGGGTAGGTGGCCCTATGGGAACTCTAACTAGTGACTATTGGGGAGTACACCTAAGGTCGGACTAGTTGAACTACTCCGGTTAACCCAAAAGTATTAATTACAACACAATTATCAATATATAAGTAAAATAGCATTTGTTTAAAAACATTTACATGACATTTCTTTTTTTCTAAGTAATAGTTAAGGGAACGACCCCAATCTAACCTCACAGGAGGGGTAGCCAATAAGCCATTATTAGGGAATACTTTCTAAGTAATAGTATTTACCATGCTAATAAGTCATGAGACACAAGTTTTTTTTACAATTTTTGAGATGTAATGTTATGAGTAGTGCTGTGTATGTAATGGGTTCGTGTGAAAGTGATAATGTTCTATTCATTACTTGCCACATAAACAGTTATAAGAATTTTTATTAGCATTACTGATCTTACCATGCATTCTTCAATGGATCTCCGCAGGGATACGCAACCCAACAAGGAGAATTTGAGTCAATACATCGTACCATGATGATTGGATTTCAGAATTGGGAATTTAGTCCTATTGATCTTGAGAATCCTTGCCCTAACAACACAGTCTCAATTCATATGTGGCAGGGTGATGAAGATAAGCTTGTGGATGTCAACTTGCAGTGCTTTATTGCCAGAAAACTTGCATGGATTCAATACCATGAGGTACCAGGTGCTGGACACTTTTTTCCATACGCTGTTGGAATGAGCGAAGTTATCATAAAGACACTTTTATTTGGGGGAGAAGTAACACACTATTGACGTAGTGTTGGTTGTTCTTTTTCTATGTATATTTTTTTTAATATTTGTTACCCTCTTTATGATAATTGTGTTATCCAAATATCAACCTGAGGGGGTGATTTAGGTTGAGTCAAACTTTTTTCGATTTAAATGTGGAATTAAAAATTATCTTCAAATAGCAAATGTTGTTTAAACAAATTTAAGAACACAATTCAATTGCAATATGAATATGATAGGAAATCAAGTACAAGTATATATAAGCAATTGAATAAGTAAGAGATAAAGATAGAGAAAATCAAACACGATGATTGTTATCGAGGTTTGGCTTCCCTGCCTACGTCCTTGCCTCAAGAACACTTCTCGAAGATTCCCAAATCCACTATTTGGCAATCTTCTTTCGGGTGAAGATCAAACTGTTACAAATCTTCCTTACACGGTGAAGAGTAGCCACAATCTTCTTTCGGGTGAAAATCAAACTGTTACAAATTTTCCTTACACGGTGAAAAGTAACCACCTAGTGAAAAGGTTTCACTACTTAGGATTTATACCAAAACCCTAACAAAACACTCAATAGTTTCAACAAAGGATTGTTGTATAAAATATGGCTCTCTCAAAGAGTAGTAGTACACAATGTGCTCACTCTAATAGTATATCAAAGATTTGATCAATATGGCTCAAGAAGTATTTTAAAGAAATTGATTTTAAATCAAGGATTTTGAATGATTTGAAAATATAAGCTTGAGAAATGATGGATTGATGTAAAATGTATTTTCTTTTCTTTCTCTACGGATTTCTCTTGTATGCTCTGTATTTAGAAACTCAGAATGGGTAGTATTTATAGAGAAAATTGATTTCTTCCCGTTATAGTGGCTGACTTGCTTTTCATTCAAATTTAAAGTAATCCAGTCGCCTGGATCCAAAAGCAGTCACCTGGATCTGAATAAAGAAATAATATATTTGAAATTTATCCGTTAAAGAAAGCAATTAGCTGTTATAGTTTGAATTTTAAAAACATCCAGTCGCCTGGATTGAGATTCAATCGCCTAGAATGAAATTTCAAATTTGGACAGAAACTCTCAGGTTGGATTTTTCAGTCAACTGGGCCAATTCAATCGGCTGGATTGGATCCCGTCGGCTGGATTCCTGATGCAGTCGCCTACATTTAAGGTTTCCAACCTTAGGCTATTTTTGGCTTTCTTTTAAATAATCAAACTTTCATAATTTTATCCTTTTGAGCGGTTTGATTAATTTTCTTTAAAAATAATTAGTCCTATAAATATTTATTTATAAAATAAGTTTTGGACTACATGATTATTTTTTAAAATCATTTTGAGTTGGTTTTAAAGTTTGAGCCATAAAGATAAAATCTTAATAAACTTTTACAAAACCTAACTCTTACTTCTCATATATCTTGGAACATGATTCTTGAGCTTGATTCTTTTGACTTGAGTCTTGATGACTTTGATCTTCAATGAATTTGCATTTTGTCGTCTTTGCATTTGCTTGATATTTGATTGACCATGTCGGTCCAATTAAATCACTAGGCAACATTATGCTTTAAATATAAATCATTAGTTCACATGAAAATATCATTTATAAATAACTTTAAATTTTTATTATCATCAAAATTACTTAAGTTTCCTTGGATTAATTATATAAATAAAAGGTATTGAAACCTTGAGGCTAACAGATTGTATTAGTGTATGTTGCATTTTATATATACTTATTTTTCAAGAGTTATATAGTTCAACTGGCACTTTTTGATATTTCCAACAAAAACACCTAGATTGACTTGCGCTGTTAATTATAAATAGAATATTCATTTTTTAATTTGAAATATTCTCATTTATCAGTTAGCCTAATGTGAAACACTAAATTATCAGCTCTAATTAGTTGGATTAAAAAGTAAAATAAAAAAGTAAGGAAAAGACATTAACTGACCAAATTACATCCACTCATTTCATCTTTTCTCAACTTAGGGTGGGTTTGGGTTAGTTGTTTGAAAAAGTGCGTTTTTAAAATGTGTATTTTGAAAACACGATTTGGTGTAAATTGCATTTTCCCCTTTTTAATTATAGGGCAATTGCAAAGTCTCACATTTAGTTTAAAACGTAACAGTTTTTGCCTAACTTTTTATAATAATTACTTTGGCCATTCTGTTAATATTTTCCTACTATTTAATAAAAAAATTGATTATTCCAAAGACAATTTCCTCATTTTTGCCACAATGTTTTTGGAATAAATTTTTTGTTAAATTAATGGAAAATATTAACGGATGAGGCAAAGTACTTATTATGAAAAATTAAAATAAGCAAACTGTTACGATTTAATCCAAAGGTGGACTTTGCAATTGTCCTATAGTTAATGGGCGAAAAGTGCATTTTTAACTATAAATTAAATAAAAATCATTGACTTTTTATTAGCTCTTTTTTATAACGTCTTGTGAATTTTGGAAAGTCCGCACTTTTTTACATCATCATTATAATATATATTTTAAATTTGGTTTTTGTTACATGTTAGTTGAAACCAATTTGCTCTCACTCATTGACGTAGAATAACTAGTAGAAGATTTCATGGAGCAGTTTGAGTGCCAGAAGAACAAACGTGCAACCCATCGTCCCTAATTTTATGACTACTTTAAAAGGGCCATAACTTTTGATCCGGGAAGAGTTATGGCCCCACAAGATATGTTTGGAAATTTAGAAGATTTCAAGATAGAGATTTGGATCTATTAGTCCATAGGACTGATGATCCAGCCCAAATTTGCGTGTTTAGAAGCTATTTTAAGATATTTTAATTTATTACGCAAGTTTCGCATTTATTTGTCCTTTTTCGTAATTTCCTGTTTTAAGCCAATTAGGGTTTTCTTTAAACAGTATAAGTACTGGTTGTAATAGACCTAATTTTATTATTCAGCCCGTCAATAAAATTTATCTCTTTGAGAGTTTATTTTCACTGGTGGATTCCAGTCCCTTGAATACTGACAAAGTTCATATTCTTTTAATTATTACGCTTTATTCTGTGTCACTCATTTATTAGAACAACATAACATAACACTAAACAAATTTAATTTAATTATGTTGCATCTTTTCTACAAATTTTATAAATTGACCTTTTATGTATTGATATATATACTTTATAAATATTATTATTTAATTTTTTTCTATGCATTTTACGAGTTTAGCAACTAGTATTTATGTATATTTATAAATATAATTGATTATCATACCAAAAGGGGAAAAAAAATATTCAAACAATTATTAGGGATTGACCCAAATGGTTATAAGTCTTGTTTGAGACGTATAGTTTGATTCAGGTATTCCAAACTTGACACCCCTCATTGTAGTTCCTTGGTGATTGCGGGCTTTTTCAAAAGGAGTAGGAATTAGTTTGGCCATGCAAGCATTGACCAAGATATACCGCTTTATCAAAAAAAAAATCCCAAAGGTAAGTGCACATACTCCTGAAAATACAGTATAACTTTATAAGTAGACTACATAAGAAACATAAACTACAAATTCACAAATAACAGTTCATATAATCCAATCATCCAATGCATAATGTAAAAGATGTTTGATTGAAATACTCCGAGGCTCATAAACTTGTCACAGAGAAAGACAGAAGGTATATTTAGGAAGCTCGCTTCGGGAAGAGACACAAAGAAAATCATAATGCAATTTACCTCTTCAAATCCACATTTTGATTTGGATTGAGATCATGTGTAATAGTTTGAAAAATATGTTCTAGACAGTTGAGATCAAAAGTTTTTTTTTCAACTTATTAATCATCCATGTCATTTAATTTGCTACAACCTTTTGTCTAACTCATCAACATCACTAGCGACGGCTTTATTTGATCATCAAGTAGTGGTCCAATATAAGACACAGATCAAGCAACACAAATACAGGTGGACTATCAACTCCTATATTCCATGGATATCTCAATTTGTGGATGTCTCTGTTCTGAACAGCGCACGCAGCCAGCCAACCAGTATTTCCTTGGCCACCAAATTTGAGTCAATTATCCCATTCCTAGGACGACAAATATTCATGCTTTCTCCAGCAAATATCCGTTATACCTTAATTTGCTTCACAGTCAAAATAGGTATAATGTGGGACATGAATAAAATCAAAATGTCAATATTTTAAAATTGATATATTACTCACTCAAAATGTCATATTTGACTAATTAAGAATTACTATTTTAATTTTTCATGATTATTAGTTGTGCATATTCAAAATATTATCTATAAGTTAGTAACTTATTATATTCCAACCCCAATTATGATAAAATTTATGTTAATCTTAATTAGTTAAAATCCATGATAGCTCAACTAGCACTCTCTAGTGTTTCCAACAAGAATCATCTATGCTTCAAATCCTTCATCCTCTAACTTATTGAATTATCAACAAAAAAAAAAAAATCCATGATAAGTACAAGGAATGGTTAAGCTTTTATTTAGTATTCAATTATTCATAATATAAAGATACCAAGAAAAAGCAATTTTCTACAGCATAGCAGGTATGATTTACTATTATTTGAGAAAGTTGTTTTGTTATTTTTAATTCTACAACAAGCAAAATCAATTACGTATTTTTATTATCTGATTTTGTCATATATCTACAGGCTAGCAGAGTAGCATTACTTGCTCCAATTATCAACTACTGGTGGCAAGGCCTACTTCCCAATTTGTCTTCAGAGGCCTACTATAAACAATTACCTCAGGACCAGTGGGCGAATCGAATTGTTCACTATTTGCCATGGTTAACTTATTTGTGGAACACACAAAAGTGGTTTCCTGCATTAAGCGCTGTACCCGGAATCCCTGATATTTTCTCTTGAAATGATTTGGAAATAATGTCAAAGAAGGTTATTGGGCCCACTAATACACAAGGAATTTGAACGTTTTCTCTTATATTGTTAGGAGTAGATATTATGGTTAGCACTAGTTTAGATATATACAATAAAAACATTGCTTTTAAATAAAATATTGGCCTCCCAATAAAGGGAAACTCTTATGAATAACATAAGAAAAAAACCAATAATATCTTATCCATTGGTTTTTGAAAAAAAGGGTGAACTATAACTATTATTTTCCAAGTTTTAAATACCATAATAACACTAGATTTAAATGGTAGATAAACTTGAAGGTGTAAAACTTAGGTACAGTTCCTTTGGTCAAGTATATTAGATTCCTCAATTGAATTCAAATACATGGTTGCATTAATCAATGAAACACAAACAATGTTATATTTTCCAAGAATATTTAAATTCAATGTATTTGAATTTAACTAAGAACCTAATGTACTTGACCTAAGGAACTGTATCTAAGTTTTATCTAACTTGAAAGAGGGACTGCTTCCGTAAATAATAAAAGCAATAAGTTAAAGAAAGAAAAAATAAAGCATGATGTAAAATAGAAAATGAGTAATATATGGTGAGAATGGTTTTCCCTTTTATGATAGTAACTAGACCATAGAGCATTAATTCATCTGACATAATGTACTTAATGCACTTGCTTCTTAAAATTTGTTCAGGGACCATTGTGATTCCGTAAATAATAAAGGATTTAACCCAACAAGGAGAATTTGACTCAGTACCTAGCTGGTTGGATTTGGGAATTGGGAATTCAGTCCTATTGATCTTTGAGAATCATTTTCCTAACAACGAAGGCTCAGTTCATTTGTGGTAGGGCGATGAAGATAAGCTCATAGATGTTACATTGCAACACTTTATTGCCAAAAAACTAATCGGGTGTTGGACACTTTTTTCCGTAGGATGTTGGAATAAGCAAAGTTATAATAATGACACTTTTATTTGGGGAGAAGTAAGACTTTTGATGTTTTCCTTTTTCTATTTTCTTTCTATTGTAGTATTTTATAATTTTGGATAAGGATCCTCTCCATTTGGAATAAAATGGAGAGTCTCCATTTCATGGTTCAGATTTTATTTTACAAATCTAACGATATATAGACTGCTTTGTCATTTAAAATTTTAAATGATATGGCAATCTGTACACCATTAGATCTATGATATTTAATCTAGACCATGAAATGGAGACTCTCCATTTTATTCCAAATGGAGAGGATCCTTATCCTTAATCTTTGGCCTTTGTGTTAAATTGGTTTCTAACTTTTCAAATGTGTCAAATTGGTCATCAATCTTTTAACCTTTTGTTAAAATGGTCATTGTCTTTAACTGTTGGATGAAGAAAGCTGATATGGCTAATTTTTTTTTTTAATATTAAAAAATTGTGACATGACATGCCAACTCAAGATTAAAAAAAAAAAAAAAAAAAAAAAATTCTAACTCAACAAACTTACATGCGTGGCACGTGAGTTTTTTTTCTTTATTTTATTACTTGATACAAAACAAAACCCTAAAATTGAAAACACTTCTATACCCCTCTCACACAGCCACTCCACCGTTGGCCGTCACCTAGCAACTCCAATGCTACACAAATGATAGAAGAGCTTGTAACTTTGCCCAAATTGACAAGGGCATTCAAGAAACGTGCTAAAATTATCACAAAATTTACATTACAGGGAAAACGTTCGACGAGCTCAGTATAGATACAAAGCGAGGAGAGAGATTTTGTGAACTTTGATTCATTCATACTAGTCAAAATATCCTTCTTGATTAGACTATAAATCAATTTCTTTTGCTTTATTGCTATATCATATCATTGTAGTAGTTATTTTTTGGGCAAAATATTGTTTTCGTCCCTAAACTATACATGAGTTTCGTTTTTCGTCCCTGAACTTTCAAAAGTTTGTTTTTCGTCCCTGAATTTTGAAAAAAGTTCATTTTTACATATGAATTTCGTCATTTTATAAAAAAAAGTTCAAGGACGAAATTTATGTGTAAAAATAAACTTTTTCAAAGTTCAAGAACGAAAAACGAACTTTTCAAAGTTCAGGGACGAAAAATGAATTTCATGTAAAATTTAGGGTTGAAAATAATAGTTTAATCTTATTTTTTTTAAATATGTTTTTTGGTACATGATTTTGGGACGGTGAATTGGTGATTGGTCATTGAATTTTCATTCCTCATTCTTTTGTTGCATTAGATATTGGAGTTAATATTCTTAGTCAATGATATGATATCACAAAGGAAAAGTATTAACAAAAGCATCATACTCCACTAGCTTGTCATCCTCAGACACCTTCTTTGGTGCCAGTAACCTCAATTGAGCGTCAATTGAAGCCATCTTCTCTCTCTCTCTCTCTCTCTCTCTCTCTCTCTCTCTCTCTCTCTGATGCTTTGTTTCTGAGTTATCAAACCAATGAATTTTGCACTAAAATTTTATAGTTACATTCGATTTTTTTAATGAAAAGAAAAAGACCCAGTTCATCAAAAAGTAGTTTAAATTAAACACTCAAAAAATATATTTATATATAAGGAAAAGAGTTGGAGGGTAAATGACGGCCAGCGGTGGAGCAGCTAGGTGGCAACCGGTGGCGGAGTGGCTTTGCAAGGGGAGTGGTTGTGTGAGAGGGGCAAGGGAATGTTTTCTATTTTAGGGTTTTGTTTTGTATTGGGTTCCCTAACCATACAGGTGTGTGGCAATGAGTTTGATCCGTCATAATTTTTTTTTTTTTTAAAATCTAAGTTGACGCCACGTCATAATTTTTTAATATTAAAAAAAAATTAGTCACTTCAGCCTTTTCCATCCAACATTTATGCTATGTTTGGATAGAGGAGAATGAGAGGGGAGTAGAGGGAAGGGGAGGGGAGGAGAGGGGTTTAATCACACCTTTGTTTGAGAGTTTTTTAAGTAGGAGGGTGAAGGGTTTGTGGGGATTATAAGGGGTAAGATACCCCTTCCAAACCCCTCATTTTCTAGTTCCCCCAAATTGGAGTCATTTGGAGGGGAAGGAGACTGACTGAAATTAACAAAACTTGAATGGTCAAATTCCTAGGTTTTAAATTGATCAAAATCTCAAACTAGGAGAAGGGATATTTATTCCCCTTCCCATTACTCAATTTTTTAAAACATCCAAATAAGGGGAAGGGATAATCATTCCTTCCCCTCTCCTCCCTTCTACTCTCCTTCACCTCCTTCTCCTCTACTCTCCTCTCCCTCCATACTTCCAAACATAGCATTAACGACAATGACCATTTTGAGATAAGGTTGAAAGGTTGAGGATCAATTTGACACATTTAAAAAGTTAGAGACCAATTTGACACAAGGGCCAAAGGTTAAGGACTAGATACATAATTAACCCAAACAAAAAAAAATTTGGATTTGTACATGGTGTCATAAAACACCTACAAGAGTTATACCTCACTTTCTCTCCCATTTATTTAACTAAGTGTTGATTATCTTTTATTATTTTATTATGTTGTTAATGTGTGTGAGTTAAAGTTGTGGTTCTTTAAGTGTATAGCTTTAGGTTTCCTTCCTAGGCTTATAAATAGCATTGACCTCTTCTTAAAACTCAGAACTCCGAAGTAAGGTTCTTCCTAAACTTCTTCCACTCCATCTTTTTAATATATAAATTTTAAATAAAAATTTCCTATTTTTAAGTTATAGGAGGTGTTATATTTTGTGGGGCTTCTACCTTAAAAGTTTGTGGTCAAGAACCTTGTAACTCAATTGGTTGGTCTTGTCGTATCTAGGGACGACGTGCCAATAACCTCTATATACTAGTAATCTTATCAAGAGGGTGCAAATTGAGAGTGACTTGGTCTGCACCTCAATCTCTATCACACCTCATTGCTATAACTAGTAATCTTATCAAGAGGGTGCAAATTGAGAGTGACTTGGTCTGCACCTCAATCTCTATCACACCTCATTGCAACTAGTAACAAGTTAAATTGTTTAAATTAAACAAAGGGACAAACCTCCATAATCCTTATTCTCTAACTCAAAATTCTTATATGGCATAACAAATAATATGCTTGGTACACCAAGACCATATGGAAGCATTTGTCTTCCAGCTGCAAAATACATATCACGATCGTGGCTAAGAGTCAGCAATGGGTTGGGCCCGGCCAAAGGGAAGAAACTCAACCCATGAATAGTGCCATTGGGCCTTTAGTGGGCTGGAATAGTGGACCGAGCCTAGCAAGCTTTTAATGGTGCTTCCCATGGACTATTAATGGGCCTCTATTGGGATTTCAACATGCCTTTAATGGGCATATAAAATTTAACAAAAAATTATAATTACACAAAACACAAATTGTGAAATTGAATTATTAAAGATACTTAAGAAAAACCATTGATAAAGTTTTATTACTTGGGGCAAATAAGTTCCATTGTAAGGGATTGGTTAAATTCAAGCCCATTGGTTGGGATTTAATTTTAGAAGTTGTAGGCTTATTTGGAGAACTAACCCAAACTAAAAAGCCCAAACAAGAAAATGTCCAACCCAAAAAGCCTAGACCCGACTTACCCCAACCGTAGTAAACTACCCCAATCGATCTCTTGATGGCTAAAATTGACCGGTTTTGTTCGAGCCTAAAAACCACAATGTGACTATTCATAAGACTTTCCATATTTATTTAGTCACATGACCCATTCTATGAGTCGCCACATATTGGGTTTGAGGAAGATTCTTCCAAAAAAGTTTGGATATAAACTTTGTCCATATCCATATATTGACTCATATATTTGAATGTCGGAAAAAAAAAAAAAAAAAAAAAACCCTCTTATTCAAACAATTACTAGGGATTGACCCAAATAGTTACAAGCCTTGCTGAGTTACAGTTGAAATTCTCAAAAGGCAATAAACAACTTATTTTAAACCATATCAAAAAGATAACGAGAACATAACCCTCATAAATGAAACAGCAAAAACTACATTACAAATACACGACATAAGAACCATAAACTGCAAATTCACCAAGAACAGTTTAGATTCACAGTGACTGACCGCAGGCACCATGTAAAAGAAGAGAGTTGACTTATAGCCTGATACAGAATACATTAAGCACTTAAAGATTAGTCCAAATTTACTTAGGCAGCCCAGTTTCAGGGTTGAGGAGAGCCTGACTCTTATCGGAAAGCAAAACCGGACCTCTCCCAGGTCTTGTACAGATGAAATAACTAACATCCCCCCTGTATTTCTGGGATGGAATGTTATCCTTTATCTCTGAAGGCGCTGGCAATGCGTCCAAATCCTTTTCCCCCTGAATCCCAGCATCTTGTAGGATTGACTTATCACCAAGGATATAACTGGAGAAAAAAGCAATGGAAACAGGAGTAAGGAAAATGGTCCCTCATGAAACTCGCCCTAGGCCGTGCTAAAGAAAATGTTCATACATTGTTCATACATTTTTCACCAATCATAACACATTATCTCCTAGTTGAAAAACCTTAATGCAAATCACCTGTTCAAATCGGTATCTGCATTTGGAGGAAAGTAGAAAAGCAGCCTCTGAAGCAAAAGGCTAGCAGCTTTTCTATCACGTGCAATCATTACTGCATTCGGACCCGCATCGAAAGTATATGCCACCTGTCAGTTCTCTCTATATTAATTACATATTCAGAATAATCAACATTAAAAGTTTGGTACCAATAGGACAGGCAGCAATATCAAAATAATTAACATGATTACTGACAGTAACAGGATGATTGGGGGCAATCCAACACCAGGTGGCGGAATTCAGTGTTTCTCCATACAAAGTCTTAAGTTACATGAAATTGTCACTCGAGGAACAATATATCTTAATATTCTTTGGATTATTGGACAAAATGAAGAACAATATAAAGTAATCAAGGCTGTAAACCATTTTCACATTCATAAAAGCAAAGGCCAAATTCTGCATTGTGAAGTTGAGAGGGTTTTATGACTCCTTTAGTGGAATGCAAAACAAAAATTCGACAGCAGAATATCCTGGGCCTTGTGCTTTCAGGAGAAATTCCCATAAAGATACCAAATTAAAACAATCAATTCATTCTTTCATTTTTGTTAATATATGAGAAGTAAATTCGACAACTAATTTCCTTCTATGGTTTTTTAAATTAACAGAATGTTCTATTAGTGTTCAACCTCCCCTCTCCCCCCTTCTCTTAAAAAACACAAAAAAGCAACAAAGTTCCTTCTGTACTGGAAACCCATCAAAATTTGAAATTTAGAAGGGTCTAGTAAGAATATGTTTTGATGACTTTTTATTTACTGATAAAAAAAAAAGAAAAAAAAAGTGTTTTGATGACTAGCTTAGAAGTTAAAATCTTTCTTGAAACCCGCACTGGATTATTGATACAACCCAAAAATCCTGTAAAAAGCATTACAACGAGCTTGGTTCTCACAAGTGTGAGTGGAGGGTGAGGTCCTGGTTATGTGTGTCACCTACACACTAAAAAAATTATAATTCTGTAAAGCATTTACTAAGTTTGAATCTGCAGGCAATACCACAATAGAAGCTTCAACTTTGTCAATCATATGTGCTAGTATGTTGGAACATATCTTCATGGCTCTATATATGAGTGTGTTCAAAAGCAATTGCTTTAGTATTATCATTACATTAGGTACAGAAATCATGCACGCTAATATATTGAATTTCAAAGTAACTTTCAACTATAATTATTACCAAATGCTAAATAATGATGGTTCACAAAGCACTGTGCAAGCTGGAAACCTTGGTTCAATCCGAAGTTTGGCCACAAGGGGAGTTTTTAAAAACAAATCATAAAGTCAAACAGAAAATAAATAGGGGGAAAAAACCAAACCTGAGGCACTCCTTCAGAACGATTCCACTTTTCGACAATACTAATTATCCTGAAAAATAGTGATTTCATCAATATTAAAAGCAATGGATTAACGCTGCACTCAATGAAAAAATATAGAAATAATTGACGGTGTATAACCAAAAAATCGAAAGCAGAACTTGCCTATGGGATGTATCATTCATGTAGAATATTGGGGGAGATGTGTCCAGGCAAACAGCATGAAACTGGTTACTATCAGTACAGGTAAGTTGTGCAAAAGATGCAAAATCACGATTTTTTATGGCTTCTTCCATTTTTAGTATGCGTTTTGGTACTACTTCCTGTACAATCCCAAAAGTGAAACTCAGAAATTTGAATAGATAAAAGGAACTTAAAAATAGAAGACAAAGCCTTGAGAAAGGGGGGGGGGGGTGTGGGGTTGGAAGGATGTAAATAAATTCAAAACTAAAAAAAAAAATCTAAAAAAGACCATGCAAGTTTCAATATATTACTAAATCAAATGTTCTACACTATGCATACAGCAAATCTTGAGTTGACTCTTAAATTGCTCTCTATCTTTCTTCCATACCACAAACCAAATCTAATTTTCAGGTTCAAGTAATTCAGGATATAAAGTGAATTTAGCCATGATTTTTTGCTCTCTTCCTCTCTCCCTCTCCTAATTTTTTTCCTCTATTTTCTCCTTTCAAATAATCCAATTTATCCCAACCATCTAATCCATAAGCAATTAAAAATCTTTTTTTTAAAAAAAAAAAAAGGAGTGCCATGTATCATGTGTGAGGGCCTTCCTAGTTCCATGAAATGACTCCAACACCATGTAAAACACACAAATTTTCTATTTCTGAAGACTGGCCTATCAAAAGAGATGGGGAGAGATATACAAAACCTACCTTTGCTCTATGCTTTAAAAGCAAACTTGTTTCGACAGTTTCACGCATTCCAGTGGTGCTACTTGTTTCCTTCTGCCTTGAACTTACCTAAAATCAAGACCAAAATATGATTGTCTCTTGTAGAAAGAATACAAACTAGTAGGCAATAAAACAAGATGGTAGATATGGATTTCACACACATAATGTCCAATAAAAGTCCCACCAAACATTTGACATTGATTGGAGATGCACATTTGAGACAGTAGGGTTCCTATCAGAAAATCTATAGAATGATCATGGAGCTCAACTGATCAGAAAGATCAAGCTTCATCATATCTGAATTCTACAATTTTCAACACAAGTACAGGATCTCATCACAAAACAGGGGAGACTTCCAACAAATAATCAACGTGGAGATAGAGATGAAGTTGGCAAGCCAAACTACTGGAAGAACTTTAATAACAAGAAAGTACAGCATATATTGAAGAAAAAGAGGGTCTACTGGGGTACAGCCCACCGTTCAATTTTTCTTCCTGTTACGTTTCTTTTAGGTTTCCCCTCTGAATACTTCCTATGTGCTTGAATTGTGCCCCATCGGGCCGATTCTTACAAAAAAATTGACTTAATTCACACAATAGAAGGGAAAAACAAAAGAGGCACATACCACAGCAATAATAATAACAAGATCATCCCAGTGCTTCTCATCTGAAAGTTGAACTGCAAGACTGTCCTTTCCATCCTCATTCTTAATATATCAAGGTACATAAAATCAGAACTACACACTCAAAACAATATAATGCTTTCTTGACAAGAGGCATGTAAGATGAACATGAGAATATAAAACTTACATTTCCCATAATCCACTTGACAAATCCACCATATAAGCTGCGACAAGCACTGCCTGAACCTTGTCTGTATTAATTTAGAAAAATGTCATTGCCAATTACAGCAATCATTCTTGGATCCCATAGGTTTTGAACCCATGAAAGGAGGCAGTTCAATTTGAGCACAAAGCTCAATTGGCTTAAAATTTAGTATAGATTAACAAAGAATGAGATACCTTGCAATGGCAGAAAGCTTGCTTTGATCTTCTTTCACATTCATTAGCTTTGCAAGGGAAAAAACTGCAAATAAAAAACTTAATTATAAACATGCTCCAATATGTAGTCTTTTTAAGTCATTTGCAATAATCTGCCTACTTTTTACACTCCATTATAATTAATAGAATAGCAAATGCAATATTCTTCACTATATTAACAAATGCAATACCAAGATCAAAACTTTTTCTTTTCTTTTTTGATAACTAATAAGAATTCATCGACCCGCGCGATAAAATGGGCGCCTTTTTCCGAAGATGATTATACAATTAATACAACCAAAACATATTGATGTTACTAATTTGTAAAGAAAGTGAAACCAACTCAATCATCATTCATATTGCAGAGATTAGTTACCGAGACAAGCAAATCCAGCAGCTGAAGACGCCAACCCAGCTGCAGTGGGGAAATTGTTGTAGGAAGCAATATGCAAATGCAAATTTTCCCAATCTTTCTTCGCAATTTTGATACCCTTTTCCTCATCCTCAACATCACCAGCACGACTACGAATTTCCCTCAGACAATTTTGGTACCTACCTCCAGCAAGGGAAATCTCCTACACTAACCAAGAAAAAAAAAAATCAATCATCACAGTATTAAGGTAACCATTATCTATCTAATCCATACATTTCAAAACTTTCTACAATACCTTGCCATTGAGCCACATACGGTCGCAATCAAAGGAAGGGCTGACGGCGACAGTGGTGGTGGTGCAGAGGTGTTCGGGATCAAGAGTGACGCTGATGCTATCGTTAACGGGAAGGATTAGGGTTTCGTCCCTCTTTCCCCAGTATTTTATGACCGCTATGTTGGTCGGAGTCTGAGCAGTGACCATCAATACCCATTTCCCAGCCATGGCTCCCCCAAAGTTTTTATCTGAATCTGAATCTGAATCTGAGAGAAAGCAATGAGAAATTATTGTTGCTTAGAGCTTAGTATTATATATATATAAATAGTTAGTTGATCTCATTTCTGTATTCTCATTTCTAAATGTTCATTGTTGGTGATGGTTGAATTTTATTTTGGAGGATTTGACTTTTGATTTTGGTGGAAGGGGGGCCCACTTTTGCTAACTTTTGCTAATATACTTTCACGTGATGTATATGTGTTTAGACTCTAGTCTGTACAATATAGTGGATTTGAGGATCACACTTCATAGTTCACACAATTTAGTCAATTATAGCATCTGGTCCAAATAAGGGGATCAATTGGTGAATTTTCTGGTTTAATTCATTATTTTATATTTACTTTTTTTTTTCTTTTAAATTAAGTTGAAAAGGTATCTAATAATTTTTTTTTAAAAAAATTAAGGAAATAAAAAAAATTAAATATAACTAAACATTAATATTAGCTAAATTTGAAATTTAGATTTATAAAAGTTAACACCTAACTTCCTCTCTAGAGATAAATTGACCCAAATAAATATGAAAAAATGAAAATGAATAGCTAATCCACACAGCCACACCTATGGCTCCCATCCTAAAGACATAAAAACGTTTAATTAATAAAAGCTTAAACTTAAGTGGTGCTACCCTTTTAAAGACGTTAATCACTTAAAGAATACCGTCAATTCATGCACAACCACTACTACAAGATTCTTAATTAGTGATAGAACCAACAATAGAAAAAGGGGGTCATCCCTAAATTGACCCAAAATAACTATACTTGATCCTCTCAAAAATTAAAAATGGGTCAAGGACCCAACTAAAAAAAAAAAAAAACTATTATTTGGCATATTCTTGTTACTGTGTACAGTGAGACATTTTTCGTGCCTATGTGGTGTGTGTTACTTTTGACATTTTGTGTGCATCAAAAATGTATATTGATTGTTAAGTTGTTTAAAATTGGTTGTTTGTTGCTTGAGACCAAAAGTTAAAAGTTTGAGACTTTGAGATTTAGATGTTGTCGGGCAACGCCTAAATGACTCATTTGTGTGTGTTTTATTTTATTTTTTTCTTAACAACACCATATATAGGATTAGATAATAAACATAACTTTTATCTAATTTGTAAATAATGAAAAAACTAATTATAATATTTGATTTTAAAAAATATAGATAATTTAGAAACAATTTTTTTGTTGATATTTTGTTAATATCAAATACATACTAGTTTGAATCTTCATAAAAATTTGTTGGATCATACTTTAGCCGCCTTAAACTGAAATTCGAGTCTCGTTTTTGTGCATAAAGATGGTTGAAAAGGATAGACCGGATTCAAGGTTTATTTAGGTGTCATTTTGGCAAGGTTATAATAGATACTCTTATTTGGACACAAAGCCAAAAGAAAATAAAAATAAATGCAGATGCTTATATTTGAAAGTGATAGTGAATTACGATAATTTTTGCAAGAGTCCAAATAAAAGGACAAACAATAAAATGTTCATACTAATGTTTTTTTTTTTTTTGCTCAGATGATTCATACTAGTGTTAACCAACCCCACCCCCCTCTCTCTCTCTCTCTCTCATAATTCTCTCTCTCTCTCTCTCAATCTCTCTCTCTCATGCAATTCCTTTAAATGATTGAGATTAAAAGTTAAAAAGTTAACTTTTAATCTCAACATTTGAATATAAAAAACAAAAAATGTCATAAGAGTAAAAATATAAAAAAACTACGAAAATAAAAAAAAAATTATGAACAAAAAGAAGAATTACACCCATGCAGTACCAAAAATGAATTACATGGATCTCAAAGTCCAAATAAAAGGACAAACAATAAAAGTGTCGTACTATTATTAATCAACCCCACCCTCATTTCGAGAAATTATTCAGTCCACCGGGTGAATCACGTCACCCGTCCACCATTCCAATAATTAAATGACACGTGTGATAATTAATACAGCTAGCTTTTAACCATTGATCATTTTAAAAGTATGGGTTTAATGCTGACTGTATTAATTACCAATGGTTAAAAGCTGACTGTATTAATTATCACTAGTGTCATTTAATTATTGGAATGGTGGACGGATGACGTGGTTCACCCGGTGGACTAAATAATTTCTCCCTCCTTTCTCTCTCATAATTTTTTTTTTTGAAAGAAAAAATACTTTGATGAATTGATGTGTAGGATTTTCCATATAAATGAAGAAAACACTTAAGACTAATTCAAGAAAACTTTTTTTTTTGGGTGAATACTTGAAGTAGACTAATTCAATGAAATTCAACTTGCTTAGGTTTGGTAGGTTCACATATCATTGTTGACTTTTATTGGGCTTTTTTCAGGGTGTAATAGTTCAATACACAATTGAAGCCTTAAGCAACAACCCTCAATGTGCTGCATATGGTGCCCTAATTGACCCCAATTTTTTTTTTTTTTTTTTTTAATATTAGTATACTAACTCACAAACAAAGAATGTATTTGATTGTTGATTGGATAGCTTGGTTCATTGAGATGATTTCATGGTTTGACTATGAACTGTAATTGTAAATGGACTGAAAAGTCTGAAATCTAATTAAGTCATTGCATAAACTAATTTCTTTCTCTCTTTTTAATTTTCAATAAAAGAATGAAAACAAGGAAGTGGCATATTCTAACATGTCTTGTTTCTAGTGACCATGTGAAAGGAACAATCGATGGTTGGTGGAAGTGAAGGTGATACTGATTTGAACAATGACCCATTTAATTTGAACAACGATAAACTATAACATTGTGTTCCACACGCCATTCATGGTCATGGGCACTACTCGCCAAAAAACGAAGAATAATTTTTTTCTTAAAAGCACAATTATTTGTATTTAAGCGTTTTTTCTTTCTTTTTACAAAATTAAAATTTTGGGATTTTTAAAAAGCTTAGTCAAATTCCAATTATCTCAAGTTCAGTTGTACCATGATTTTTCACCAATCAATATTATTAAATTAAAGATTGATTATTCAGTAATCCCGAAATATAAATAAAAATGTGTATTCCGTCCTCTCACATGAATGGTGGAATTCACTAATTAAATTTATGATGGGACCAACCATTCTGTGAGAGGAGAGAATAAGCATTTATTTGTACTATGAAACTACTAAATAATTTTTCCTAAATTATAAGGCTCTTAGGCCATTAGATTTTATTCATATTAGAAGATGAATAGATTATAACTTATAGGTGCCTTGAAGTGATGACAATTATATTATCATCATTGCATTCATCTTTATTGTTTGCATTTGCAACCAAAATTTTGGGATGATTTTGTCATGACATTATGCAATCATATCCTTTCCTTTCTAGGAAAAGCAAACGAAGCCTTTTAGAAAAATTGTGAAGGTGTGTGGCATGAACTAACATAAGGTTAACTATTTGTTTTTCCCTTTTACTAGATCGGCATGTAACTTTTCTTTTCTTTTTTTTGGGTAAGTGGTAGGCATGTAACTCAGTGTAGCTTAATGTGAAGAAAGTTGTATGAATATATGGTCTGGTCCGTCTGGATTATAAAATATTGAACAATTTATTCAGACAATAAAAAAATAAAAAATAAAATAAAAAAATAAAGATTTAAAAAGAAAATTTAACATAAATTAGTGCTTGGATATATATTTTATTTTTATTTATAATAAGAGTTATCAAATTTTAGCTCCTTTTTATACAAACAAACATATCAAATCAAAATAACATATTTGATACTAGTGCTCTTTTGGGAGAGCTAATTATTTTCTTTAGTTTATTGGGTTTAAATTTTTTATTTTTATTTTTTAAAAGTTATACCTAAGCTAAATAAAGTGAATAAACTAGAAAAAAAAAGTGAGAGCAATTGATCACTAATGGTAATAACATTAAAATTACATGTTTGATTTCTAGCTCTAAAATAGCGTGCTCATCCAAGGACATCCTAGACAATGAAATTAAATAATTGAATTTTTTGAATAACGAGTAAAAAATTACCTCCTAGATTGTTTTTAGGTTAATCAATTTTTCAGTTTGCTATATTTGTACCTTTCCTTTTCTTAAGGTCAATAGAACTTCACAAATGAGGTTGAGGTCCTTGAGGATACAAATCTGTTCAAGATTAGACAGCCCTATACTGGCTACCTAACACACTTAATAAAAAAACAAATCCCATTATAGTGACAATTAATGTCTTAGATTATAAGCATGAACATATTTGTTGGCGATCTCACATAGTTCATACTCATTACTCAGCAAGTCTGTGGTCAGATTTTGCAAAGTCAAAGAATCCTACCAACTTTTTTCCAGTCAAATTATAGCAGCTAAGCCCGCCAATGTGGTGCTTTATTTAATTTGTATTGACCATGACGCCCCAGTAGTTGTACTACATTTTGTTTTGGTTAATGATGTAGTTAATCTAACTTGAAGAAAAAGAATAATTTACTTAATCTATTTATAAGGTGTGAAGAACACGAAGCAAGCAAACAGATGAACAGTAACTTGAACAATAATTTCAACATTGACTAGGGTAGTGAATTGGGCATTTTAACAGTAATCTTGGTAACTTGAACAGTAACTTGGAATCTTGAAAAAGTAAAATCTAAAATTTTGAAATTTGTCCGGAACTCTTTTTTGTGTCGAAAGTAGTCTACTTTGCATTTTGTTAGGAATCCAATTTGAAATCTTGTCAATAATTTGAAACTTGTCTGGAGCGTGCCGAAAGTAATTTGCTTTGCATCTTGTCTGGAGCTTGTCTTTTGTGCTGAAAGTAATTTACTTTATATCTTGTCAGGAATCCAATTTGAAATTTTGTCAATAATTTACTTTAAAACTAGTCAGGAATCTAGTAATTGGCCAATAAAAATAACCATTCTTATAAATTTCTACCAAGTTACCATTTTATAGATATATGATGTCAAGGCAAAATTTGGGTTTCAGTTTTCACATACAACAAGTGGGAGAGGGGGTATATCATCCATGAACCTAAACTCTCTCCAATACTACCAATCCAACGAATACAGCATATCAGTATCCTTCATAAATCCACCAAGAAGCTAAATTAGACAAACCCAAATAAGAAAGGACAACGCATGAACCTGTTTTGGATTTCTGTTTACAAAAATCATTGATATTTCTTATTTTGGATGCGATTTTTTTGGGTGTATTTTTCCTTTGTGCTTCATATGTGAACTATGATAAACTAAGGAAAGCATGAGTCTGTCTTAAGATAAATTAGAGCGCTGAATATATTTCCTTTTGTTTTATTTGATGTCTTGATGAGAAATTTATATAGTTTTATTCAATCATCTTTTGGCATCCATGCCCTCAATTTGTTTAGCATACCGAGCTAAGATGTGTGCTGCTTTGTCGCCTTTTTTCTTCACATGTTGCACCTTAGACTCTGCTCATTGAATTGGAGAGTTGGTATCGTTATATGAGAGGAAGGTGTAGTACACGAAATAATTTCTCCATTTTATTTGGATTTCACTCAGCTTAGCATCCAGATACTCCACAATTTTGGAGATATGCCTCAACTTCCTCTGCTATTATTATAGGTAGTTTTCACTTCCCATCATATTTGCCCAAATTTCTGTTATACCATATCTTCCACGCTATCACAAAAAATAGCTCAAGCTTCTTTTCTTTTCTTTTCCCCCTCCAGATTACAGACATCACATTCACACCATCTTTCCACATTCACCCATCTTAAAAAACTTGAAATCAAATCTTGACTTTATCAAAGTGGGTAGAGTTCGTGTAGTAGGAGCCTAAGAAGGCTACCCTCATTGTACAACCCAACCCTTTTATCCCACTCCAAAAAAAATAAAAATGCTAAGGAGAACACTCCAGTCAGTCCTTTTCCCTTTTTCTTCTCAAATAAACATATGTTGTTAAATTTATATTAAGTACTTTATATTAGCAATTGTTTTTCAATTCCTTTAATTTAAATCCTTAAATCCAAACCCAAGATAAAGGAATTGATGAATACATTTCTTTCAATCATTTGCACAGCAATGTGGATTTCCATACTTGTAAAACAGCAGTTTCAAAGATAGAAATAAAGAATGAATTTTATAGTTGTTTTTCAAGCGGAAATTATCAAAAAAGATCTTTCTAGTCAACACAAATGCATTTAGGACATAACATGTTCTCAGCTACTACCCTTAGAGTTCAATTTATTAGAAAGACCACAAACAGAAAAAATAAATAAATCAGAGACTAAAAAATATAGAAGAGCTTCACTTTTCAAGTAAATGAAATAAATATTTGGTTGTAAAGTAACTAAATAGTCTAAATTATAGATTAACAAAATTTTATAGCTTACAACCTGAACTATATAGACAAATAAATTACATAGATTGACTCTAGGTTCTTTTTTTCAGATAACTTATTGATACATTCCACACGCACGGAATCACAGCCTCACCCTTCACTTTGCTCTTACAAGAGAAGGAAATGCCATTTTAACTAGAGCTAATTAGCAACAATCTGGGTTCTTTTAACTTCTACAGAGCACAAAGACACCAAAATTTACTCAACCTTTTTTGTATTCCTAAGAAAATTCACCAGAACCCCCAGTTTATTCATCCTCAGAATCTGGATCCACATCAAAAATTTCAGGAAATGGATCATCACCATCCAATTCTAAAGCATCTCCTGTAATTTTCTCAGAAATTGAGGTTGTAGCAGAAGTATTCATACCAGTGGTAGCAAATTCATTACCCTTAGCTACCAAGACATCCTGGCCTGATGCAAATACATTACCTGCATGATCTGATGCGCCACTGCCTGAAACAATACCAGATGAAATCTGTGTGCCCAAAGAAACATCAATTGACTCATGATCTGTGGCACCTCTGGAAGATCCAGGTTCCTGAACTTGTGCTATGGATTCATGAAATTGGTCCGTCTCAACCATAATCTCATCCTCCATTGCCACCCATCCTCACATTTACATTAGCAGCCACTGGGTCCTGCCCCATTTCATCACCTCTAAACATTAAAGTTTCAGAAGGTTCTTCAGTATCCCTCGTAGTTTTATGGAGTCTGCTGTCTGGAGCGCCCGTCTCTTTGTCATTCTCCAGCCAGCTGCCATACAGGTCATCATGATCCAAGTCAGGAATATTGCCCCTTATCCCCTGTATGCCACTTGTAAATGGTCCACCGTGCTTCAGACCACCAGAATACATACTTTCCGAAAATTTAGGGTTAACTCCTTCAAAGGAGTTGCAACTAGCTGGGGAAAAAAGTGGAAGGGCTCTAGGGTGTATAAGAACCTCTAAAGCTAAAAGAGCATGGGCACAGAATTCAGCAAGTTTTGTTCCAGTTTCTTGCTTGCCTGCAAACCATGTGGTAAAAACAAATGGTGAAAAGAACTAGATGAAACATATTGTAACACACTGACAGGACCAAAGCAGCCCACATTATCATCACAATTACCAAGCTAAGACATTTTGCTCTTAAGATAAGAATGTCTTCTCAAATTATGCTTGTCCCCAGCCAATAAGAGGAATTAAAGTTTGATGGGGATTGTTCACAACAATTTGCAGCTTGTGTATGAGAGAGAAAGGTCAAGCTTGGTGCTGCATCTCCTTTTACCACTGCCCCATATATTTTCAGTAGATAATTTATAAAATTCCAAATCTTTCTTACCGCATCATTTAAAAAAAACACACACACACATGCTTCCATAGGGGGTTGTGTCCAACTTGTGATCAACATACCATCTCTGGGATATATAAGTTCCTGACACATTTCTAAAACTGTATAGATTTTTTTGAAGTAAATTTTAATTTGATAATGACAACTGTAAATTTACAGTAGACTCACCATGAGGCAATTCCTGTCCTATAGAATATGCATTTTATCAAGGAGGGTGAAGAATGTAAGTGTTGATACACTTGATCACTTTTTATGCATAGAAGAAGATAAACGGAGGATTTAAATCAAAGGGAAAACAGGAAGACATAATGAGCTCAATGATTTCAGAAATTTTACACTATTAAAAACATATGTGCCTATGAGTAAATATATATTAAGAACTTGCCCTGACTTTTATCTCACTCTTAAAATTGTTGTGACAAGGTGTCTGCATCTTCCTAGAAGGCGGAATAGGATCCTCTCCCATTTGGAAAGCTCTCCATTTGTCCATTTCATGGTTCAGATTTTATCGCATGAATCTAACCATGTACATGCTGCCACGTCATTTAAAATTTAAAATGATGTGGCAGTCTGCACACTGTTAGATCTATAATATTTAATCTGGATCATGAAATGGACTCTTTCCATTTCATTTCAAATGGAGAGGATCCTATTCCCAGGAAGGCAGGCATAATGCCCCTCTATGAGAAGTTAAGAACCCACTTTGCTCCCCCTGTGACTGTCTTCATTGCACAAGGTCAAGCAATCATATACAGCCTCACTTTTTAATCATCTATGAGCACATTCAGACTCTTTCCTCTTATCCACTAATTTGCCTTTCCCAATAATTCAATTCCATTATCTTTACTCTCTTTTTCGACTGGTATGTTATACATGCATCCGGTGGTTTTGAACCCACAAACTCCTCTTCCACCTTGCTTTTACAAGGGAAAGAGGTGCCATTGAGTTAAAGCTCAATCGCTTAATCATCTTTATTATAAAGACATTATTCTTAATCACCCACACCCAATTTCCTGATCAAGAAGATCATGGTTGAGAAAATTGTCATGTAAATATATTTCTCTGATTGTCAGTTCATAATATGTGCGAGAATACTTATCAAAAGAAAATAATAATAATAATATGAGCGAGAATTATCAACTCATACATTTGTCTGCACATGTCATATCATAGATACTACTACTGCTACCATTATTTTTACTATTAATGTGATGATAACGATAATGAAGAAGAGGACATATTTGCCCATTGCTGAAGAGACTTACCTTTACGGAAAAGTTCAAGACCCTGGGCTAAATATGGGGGGCGGACGTGAACTGAGGAAAGAAGAGATGCCAATAGTGCACGTAATGCTGTAAGCTGAAAATCTACCCATGCTGCAGTAGGTTCATTGGGCTGGAAAATATTTTTCTCCTCGCTGGACGATCTGCCTTTCAAAGAATTTGTTGCTGTGGTTATTAAAAGATGATCAACATTTGACCGCCAAGATTCAGATCTCAAAGCACCACCCTGGTAAAATTATAAAACATTTAGCACTAAATAGTATTCATTCAAGGTGAATCAAGAATAAAAAATAAAAAATAAACAAGTTGCTCATGTAAGGACTTAAAATATTTTCTTCATATGTAGATTAAGAACACAAATGGCCTTGCAAGAGTGCAAATTTCTTATATTAGAATTTGAAGGGAAATAATTTAGGTCAGGTGCACTATGCATTCTTGGAAAAAAAAAAACTAAAAGGCTGACAATGAATTAGCAATGAACTGTTTTAATGAACTAATTTTTTCAATACTTAATGGCAATGAATGTTTATAATGGTACTATTTTTTTCACAAGTAATACCCCTGTCCCAAATTAAATGTCTTGCTTCCCTTTTTGAGATGTTCCAAAATACATGGCCACTTCCTAAAAGTAGATGTACTTCAATTTTCTATATAACCCTGAATTAATTCAATAAATAAATAAAATTCTCACTGAAGTTGCCGCCTTTAACAAAACATAAAGGACATTTAAGGAAGAATATAATTCTTTTTTTAAAATTGAGACACATATTTTCCAGTACACACATTTGGATAGAAATTCCCTAATAGTTCATTTGGATGGAAGTATTTGAAGAGAAGGATTTAGATTTCAGATTTTAGTTTAAATGAATTAAAATAAAATATGAAAGGACAGATTTTTTCAATTAATGAAATTTATGGATAGATTTAAGCTCTATTTATATGTGGATTTGAAATGATTACATGTAAGATGTTATTTCAAATCTATCACAAGCTTTTTGGTCAGACAAAATCCTCAAAGGTCAAATTCATAAAGTGTTGTTAAATTCAATAAAACTTATTACTTATAAAAAAATAAAGTGTTGCTAAATTCATATATAGTAATTTAAACTACCAATTGTTCTTCAATCCCTTGATTTTAAATTCTTAAATCCAAACGCAGCCATAAAGAGTGACAATATACGGTTCAAATACACGTCTACAGAGAAAGGGATAGGAACACTGCCAAAATTGATAGACCATTCATACAATGACCACAACTCAAAGAAATAACGTCACAATGTTAAACAAGATAGCTATATCCAACCTAGATTCTAGAGAGAGGCATCCCAAAATTGATAAACATTAAAAACTACCCTATATTTTGGAATGTGTGGAATTGTTTTGAACATTTCATTGAAAAGGAAATGATAAACATAAAACAAGTACACAGGCAATGGACCTAATTGTGGGAAAACGGCGAAACAAAAAAATTAAAGACAAACTGAACAATAATCAATCATGTTAGACAATGAACATGAAGAATCTAAGTGGGAAGCCTTAGCCCAACTAAGGAGGGTACGCAGAAGATGGAATTTGAGAGCCAGGATAGATTTTTCCACCCCATTAAACGTTCTGTCATTACGCTCTTGCCAAAGACACCACATGAGACAGTGAGGGGTCATTTTCCAGATCTTGCCAGCCTCCGATTTACTTCTAGGACCGTGCCAACAACTAAGAAGATCAACCACACCTGGAGGCATAACCCAGATAGTTCCAAAAAGAATCAAAACCATTGACCATAACTCCCAAGCTATAGGGCAGTCTAAAAGCAAATGATTAACCGTCTCGCCACTCGACTTACACATGTAGCACCAATCCTGAATGATTACCCTTCTTTTTCTGAGGTTATTCGTGGTGAGAAATTTACCCAAAGTTGGAAGTCCAAACAGAAAAAGCCACCCTCGGAGGGACTTTAGCTTTCCACACGCATTGCCAAGGAAAAATGTCCTAGGGATGCGGGTGTATCAGAACAGAGTAGAAAGAATGAACCTCAAAAAGCCCCCGACTTGACGGAGTCCAACAAATGAGTCTGCGACTCCCTGCCGGATGGTACTAGAATAGAGAAGTCATGAAAGAATCCACTAACTCTAATCCCAATCCAGGACAGATCTAATGAAGGCAATTCCCAAACACAATTCAAAACTTGGAAGTGACAAAGATCGGCCACTCTAGCCTCAGGAAGTTGGGCTAACTGAAAAAGGGATGGAAACTGAGATCAAAGGAAGATCCCCGCACCACACATCATACCAAAATCTAAGCCGAAATCCCCATCCCCTCCTGTGTAAGAGATATGCTGAGAAAAAACATCCCAACCTGCCCTTATATGCTTCCATAGACTTACCCCATGAGGAGTGCTGACTCTGTTTGAGCACCAAAAAGTTCCTTGACCACCATACTTACTAACAATAACTTGACACCATAAGGAAGTGGGTTCCATGGAATATCTCCACAACCATTTCCCTAACAATAACAACGTATCTCCACAAAGAACGAGAATGATGACTTCCCTTTACCAGTAGTCCAGTACTAGGATCAACTTTTCAAGACCAACAGCAGAAGTCTCCATAGTTAAATCAGAAAGGTCAAGTCAGGTTTTAGTATTGGGCTGAGCTAGTACAATATCCACCCCCTGGCACACACAAAAATTGGCTACAAATATATTTAAATTTTATGCTAAAAATCATGGAACATAATGTATATGTCATATATTTATAGTGGGGTCAATTGCCCATAGGTTTTATTGCCTAGAGGTAAGTCCAAAGGGCTCTTCTTTAGAAAGGTTCCCTACATTATCAAAAATATATGTTTACAGTAGACACAATCACAAAGTCAGGTATGATTCAGCTGGTTAACATCTAGACTAGGTATCAAAAGTCACGGTACTTTAAAGCAAAAGCAATTAAATTTGTTACTCTGATGTATATTATATTCGATGAGTCAACTTCACATGCTCATTGTAACTATTGATTGTTAGGATGTGGGAGGATAAATTAATTTTAATGCATTGTTAGATGCCCTGATACAACATTCTTCATACATGCAATACACATACCACAGTGAGAAGTGCTTCTAATGCCTCAAGTGCAGCTATCCTCACAGAAATTGGAGATATTGAATTGTTCTTAGGAGCTTTAACTTGCAAACCACCTTGGTCAACCTGCTCCTCGAGATATCCAGTTGAAGTACCATGTCTCCTTTTTCTATGGTTTGACTGCAGCAATGCTTCAGAAGAGGCCTTCAAGTTAGCATTAGCAGATGTTCCAACACTCTCATTACCAATGAGATTCAAATCAACAAATGCATTGTTGACAACTTCCTGTGCAAGACATACAGCCATCCCTGATCATGATATGATGGTAAATTAGTAAAACAACAAAATATGATTTCCATGAAAACAATAATGGCAGTTGTAGACATAAATTTAAGAAAGCTATGTGCTCAAACAAGAGCTGGCTCAATTAAATAGCCAGGGTTTAAAGCGTGTACATCAATATGATAAGAAAATACTAGAAAATACATGCTGCATATATGCAACAGACACATAAAAGAGTACACAAAATTGATTTTAAGATGAGGAGTAAACAAGGATAGAAGCAGTGTGATGCCGATCATTCAATGGTTAAAAGCTAATATATATAGACCCCAGATGAACTATATGGTGGAAGAGATGCGTGAACTTTTGAAGGAGCTCTCCTATTGAACAGATTAAGTCCGTGCTTTCGCAATCCTTGTTCTCTTGGATGCCAATGTAATGCTAGGAGAATGCTTTAGCATAGAGCCAATGTACTTAAGTTATTCTTCTATGCTTATTAACTCCATAAGAATTACATTTACTAATCTTATAAAAAAAAAATAAAAAAATAAAAACACTGCCACTCAAAAGACACAAGCCTGTAAACATACTCTAGTTGTGAAACCAAATTGTGTGGATTGTATTGGGTTACAATGTATGTGTGTGTTGTACTAGTACGGGCATTTGTTGAGTTCCACATTGGGCATGTACTGGGTCAATCTGGATATATAAGCAATTACGAGGAGGACTAATTGTGACTAGTCTTTCTAAGGTTGGCTGATGTAGTGATGTGGCTAGCACTTTTCTAGGGTTATGACAAATGGTATTAGAGTCAACCAAGTAACACTATGTGACTCGAGGGCACTACATCGAAACCCAAGTAACGAGAACGTTAGGGATTTAAGTGGGGGAGATTGTAATACCACAAATTTTGTGAATTGCACTAGATTGGATTATATGTAGGTGTTGCACGGGCATGTGTTGAGTTCCACATCAAGGATCCTCATACCTCCAAAATAGTAATAACCAACACAGCCACATCATAAAAGTGGCCAGGTCATTGAGGAAAACCAAAAAAATTATATACCTTGCATCTTGGAGCCACTAATTTCACCCCTCTAAAAAATTTGACGAATTCAACAGCAAAATGTCAAAGAAAAGCTACAACATGATATTTAGTTTCCCTCAAATCTATTGAAAAACAACTCATAGTCCTGGATAAGTAGAATAATTAGTGCTGAAAAAGAGGAATACTGTCAGGCTTGCTGGTGTTAAAATTGAAAATTGAAAATTTTCTGGGATCTACGAAATAGCAACCATGAAAATTGAAAATTTTTGGTTTTCAACAGTTTGAAGGTTTCATCACACAAGTATTAGGGAAGCATGGTATTAAGCTTGAGGTATTCCAGTGTCCTCTAACAATTTGCAGACAAAGGAATGTATGCTATTCTTTAAGTCTGCTTGCTTTGCTTCAAGTTTTCCCAAGGATTGGCTTTATCTTGTTAGACGGCTGTGTAGATTAGTTCTATTCAGGAGACTTAAGGTTTGCTGGTAGGGTCATCATGGGCTAATTTATTTTTCTCTGCGAGTTATAGGGCTGTTTTGCAAGGGTGTACGAACAATAAAATGCATTCGCATAAGCAAGAAAAATATGTTCAAAGGTCACCCAGTACGTCAAATCATCTATATCTCCATGACACTAAGTGTTTCATTCCAAAACCATGAGGGTATGAAATATGATATTAACACTCTCTGACCAGTTTTAAAGTTTGGAACAACTTTGCCAATTGAAACTAAGAATTTGCATCTGCGTTTAAAAGTTTTTCAGAAAACATATTGTCTTGTCATTATGCAGTTTTACAACAACACAGTCCTTGAAAACGAAGAAAGTTGAAGGATTTATTAGGATTATCCATTTACTTGGACAAGTAGAAGTTAAAGGATTTACTTTTAGCTACAAATGGAATTTCTAAATTACAGATCTAGTAGAATATATGTTTCAAGAACTGCACTTCTTTGGCGACAAAGCAGTAATGATCTGTAGTTGAATATTAGCACTTGGCAACTTTGCAGTATAATAAATAAAATGAGATACAAAGATCCTTTAAGGAATTACTACATACCAACACCCATGGATATCAGCAATATCCTTGTAATTGAGTAGACCTTTATCCTTAATTCCGGCAATGCACATCTCTTGAAATATGCTGTAATCAGACGCACGATAGAAGCAGTATATGGTAATAGCTGACTGCAAGGGAAAGTAATGTCATGGGCAGATAGTGAGCTTCAATGTTGAGAAGACATAGAGAAACAGAAAAGGTAAGAAAAACAACTGGGAACATATATTGAAGGTGACCAAACAAGAATTCAAACACCTCTAATATATATTTTTTTTTGATCAATAATAAAGACTTCATTAAATAAAAGATAACAGTATACTGGTAGCATACTTGAAACACCTCTAATATTCCCAGGTTTATATAGGTTAGAATTGTTATAAAGCTTTTTGATAAATAATAAGTTTTATTGAGAAAAATGTAATGCACCAAGTACACAGGACGTATACTGGATGACATCACAATTCAGCTCTAAAAATTAAAATGATCATCAATAAATCTAATAAGTTTGAAAAATAATGCTGTCAGCCATTCAAATGAGGTTGTGAAGAGCCATTCAAATGAATTTCAGGTCTCTCAAATAGTCTGTTCAACACCCCTTCAAGGTCTAAAATAGTCTGTGGCCTCACACCCCCTTCAAAGTTTCTAGCATTTTGGCCTTCCAAATCTCACTGTTCCGATGTCTCCCAAATCGGCCTTGCCAACAAGCTATTAGTCTATAACCCCTCTAGGCATCACCCACTGAACCCCAAGAGGGCAAAAAACATATCCCACAACTATCTGGCAAAAGGACATTGAAGAAGCAAGTGATCAACTGTCTTCCCATCCACTTACACATACAACAGTACAACACCAACTCACCAAAATAATGTTTCTTTTCCTTAGGTTATCTGCTGTTAAGATTTTCCCCAAAGAAGCAAAACAGACTCCAGAGAAAGAAAGCAACTTTGGTTGGTACTTTAGGCTTCCAAATGCTTTCCAAGGGAAATTCAGAACTCCATTAGGGGTTAAGGATTGTTATAAAGCTAGCAGAAGGGAAAGTATCATTAGAAACTTTTCTAGCAACAATCATGTTGTTCAAGTCTCTATCCAAACTCCATTAGGGGTTAAGGATTGTTATAAAGCTAGCAGAACCTTTTCAAAGTATCATTAGAAACTTTTCTAGCAACAATCATGTTGAGAAGTCTCTATCCAATCATGGTGGGCAGATAACAAGCAAGCAAAAATTTCTTTCAAGGATATTCTAGCCCCCAAAAAAAAAAAAAAAAATGTTTTAGTAGGCAAAGAATTGGATGAAGAATTATGAGCTTAAAAGTTACCAGTTGTTCCAAAAGCTTAAGCTGATAGGAATTAGTGAATTTAATTACTTAACCAATATATTAACACTTCACTCACATGTGTGAGCCTAGACTCCCCCTTAATAAGTGGTGCCCAACACATGGGATATTTACACTTTTAAAGTGGGACATATATTTTACTTTTAAAGTGGGACATAGGGTACAGACAGAGTTCAAACTCAGGACCACCTACTCTGATACCATGTTAAATTACCAATTGTCCCAAAAGTTTAACCAATATTCTAACATTTACAAATTATCTTTTTAAAGGTAAGTTACACACACACCTAGCAAATCTTAAACCCACGACTTCACACACCACCTTGCTCTTACAAGGAGATGATGTACCATTTGAACTAGAGCTCATAGACATTTGCAAATTAATATTCAATACATATGCATGCAATACAAGCAAAAACTTCTGACATACCTGCGTGTACCCTTTATGATTGCAATGAGGAGTTCCAAACTATATGAGTGCAAAACTGGAAGTTCTGAACATATGAGCTCTTGCTGCATGGAAGTCATGAAGGGCAATAAGGCATGTGGCAATGATCCATCAACCTTCAGCACTCTCTCAACAAGGACTAATAATGATCGAACAGGAACATTTACCTGCTAGCCAAAACATACAATGTATCTTAAAAGTTTCACATCTATAAAAAATTATAAGTACACTGAGTAGATCTGCATTCCTTTCATGAAAGCTTCTCAAAAGAGCTAACCATACAATTCTACCTGCACAGGGTACGAACTTGTAAGCATTGTACAGCAACAGAGCATCAGCGTAGTCTGCGTAGAGACACTGGACATCAGTGATCGCTCAGACCTTCTTGTGGAACTGTCTGAGGCTTCTCCTGACAATATCTGACCTCCCAAGGGAGGTGGGGGATCTTTTCCTGGCGGGACCAATAATCTAACAACTTCACTACATTTAGCTTCTGCAACATGTGTGAGTTGTCATTTCAAGCCTTAAAACCAGCACCAACATAACCAAGATTGAATTTGAATGTACCTTCTTCTAGACCTTGGAAGGCATCATTCAGGAGACTGTTTAATAATAATATGATCTTCTGTATCATTAAGGACCAGCTATCCTCATCTCCTCTTGATTTTGGCAGTAAAGCTAGGCAATCAGCAAGCTTCTGAATGTTGAAGACCAAACAGAAAAATCTCAGAAAAAGTTCACATACATCTCATAGTTTGCTTGCTTAGTCATTTACCAGAGACAGGTCATACCAAGCTAAAAGAACCATGTTACCTTCAGCAAATCAACACCGCATTTTCCTGACAAAAGTTTTGAAGCAACAGCAGCTTCAGCCTGCAAAAAGTAATTAGTACCCATCACATTATGAACGCATCAACAAGCCAAATCTAAGTGTTTGCCATTGAGCTAGCAGTCCAGTTAAAAGAAAAAATTTCAGCTTTTGTACACATAAAAGCTACAATACAAGAAGATTAAGTGAGGTTTGTGTTCAATATGTCAGTAAATCTATAATATTATATATGACATATGTCCAGGCATCCATTATTGAGTCTCCAATCATCTACATTTCATAGTATATGCTTCTAATAGGAGGTACTCCTGCTAGAACTATTGTTTTTTAGATTCTATAACACCAAGTCTAACACAGAAAAAATAAAACATCAGTAAAAACAGATGAAACAACCATCATAAAGAGCTAAAATATGACTAACACTTTACTCGTAGTGGATATTTTTAATGAAGAGACTTATGTGAAATCACTAGAGGCATAGAGTAAAATCTTGTATCATACTCAGTCTTGATTAAATTATGTTCATGGTGTGTATCAAATATACTTAAATTAGTTAAATATCTTTTCAGAATAGTGTGAATATACAACAAACGTTAATATAGCATTCACCTGGAAATAGAAAATTCATGCCAATGGAACGTAAGATTCAAATGCCAATTCCTTCTTAAAAACATTGAAAAAAGAGTTTCTCTTTTGTGAAAAGTTGGGAGTTTACAGTGTACATAGCATATATTTTCCAATTTGACATTTGATTCCATAATAAAGTGCAAATAAAGCTTTATAATCACATGCCGATATGAACCTTGCTCTTATTTTATTTAAAAGATGATGTAGTTGCACAAGTACCTATAGAATGTGGTGCCAATAGTTCAATATATATTCCAGTATCCAACTTACATTTTCTAAGTTCTAGTTCAAATGGTAAAGTGAAATATACATGGGAAAAATATACTGCCATTCACAAAATATTCGGCCTGTACAACACCAATGTTGATAGTTGGAAGTCTTGCAACAGCAGATAAGAAACTTACGCTGTCATAATGACGATGTATGGAAGATGGAAAGTAAGTTATAATAGTGATTAACAATTGAACTGCTCCTTCCTGCATGCACCATGATAGATATGATAAATAAAACTTGAAGATAGAAAATAGGCCACTTGATGTATGAATTGGTAAGAGCATCAATGACAAACAAAAGATAATATCTTTATTCAAGATGGTAAAATACGATTGCGGAAAATAATTTATTCACATGCACAGATAAAAGTTAAGTAGAAATGCATCTCAGACCCCAACAGATCTCAAGAAAGAGGCTTATGCAACAGATCTCAAGAAAGAGGCTTATGCTGTTTAGTTTGCAATACTTCTGTGTGTGTGCATGAGAGAGAGAGAAGAGCATGGGCTATGATTTGTATGTTTAAGTTATATTTTTCTCATGTGAAGCATAACGTACATTCACAAGATCAAAGACAATTTATCATCAACCATGTGTTATGAGTCAAATAATTTTCTTTAATGATATAAGTTCCATCCAACAGCCTCATAAAGATAGGAAAATATGAATTAGCAATACTGAGCAAACACAAAAACTATAAAATAATTCCAAGACTAAAATAGCCTCTTTAGCCAATTATTCAACAATTTGATCACATCTATTTTCGTTTCTAGTCCTGAATGTAACACAAACTATGAAAAAAAAAAGACTTAAAAGGTAGCGTTCAATGAGATTCAAAGAGTTTTATTCCATCAGGTGAAATTTTTCATTAAAAGGGGAAATAATAAATGTTCATGGATTGCTCAAGCAAATCTTCATGACTGAAGCAATATTATAAAATAATTAAATTTAGGTTCTCAAACATTTATACTACTTACCCATATAGCCTCTGAACAATCATTTAATAGCCTCAAAACTGGTTGTATGAGTTTCCCAGCATGGGAAGTCCCATCCTTCTTTAGATTTGGAAATCCACCCAACCTAATCCAGGAAAGAGAAAAGCTTCAAAAGTTATGAAACTCACAATATCACCAAATACAGGCTACAAGTATTATAGACTGATATTGAGATTTGCGAATTATAAGTTGCTAATTGGAACAAATTATTCCATAGCATAAAAGTAGATAAAGTAAGGTTCAATATAGAAGTCATGCATCAAGTGATATGAAAGCAGTCTTTGAAAATCATAGGTAGCTACCAGCTGTTTTAATAAAGAAAAATCTAGCCCAATTAAAATAGCTACTAGGATTCTGAATGATCGGGTTATAAGTACCATCATTTTAGATTTTCTATTCAAACATCAATTATTTCATGGAACACAAGATTTAAAAAATAAATAAATAAATAACCTTCTAAACATAGGATAAATGCTCTAACACCTAGGGACAGGTTTAAGAAAAAAAATGAATTAGAAATAAATGCTCCACTATTTCACTGGTGCTTGGCATTTTGAAGATTTTGAAGGTTATGCCTAAAAACGGTTGTTGATTTGTTGGCATGGAAAAGGCATCTCGGAAAACGTTGTAGTGGTGAATTTAGAACGTAGTTCCCTTGTATTTCATAGGGAGTATTTAGAGAGAGAGGGACACATGGAATTTCGATGCATCAACTACCTCCAAACAGTTAAAGTATCAATTCTTGCATTCCTTCTATGATTGGAAGTCGGCTACCAGTGAGTGTTAAATTCATCATCTCAATATTTTACACATACATATATATATATATATATATATATATATATTACGATTCAATGCTAAGAAAGGAGAACTAACCTTGTAAAAAGATCTGATACTGAAGCACAAGAAGCCACCTTCACAAACTGAGAATCTCCTGGTGACTGTTTAGAATAAAAGATATCCATATCAATGGAGGTTTATAAGGAATTTAAAAAATTTATTAAGATTTAACTTTTAGCTTTGAAATAGAAACTTTTTTTTTTATAGGTAAATAAAAGTATTATTGCAAAAGATAAGGAGCCCAGCACACAGGGAGTGAACTTATTGCAAAAGTAATAGGTTTCTATTTAGCTTCGAAATAGAAACATATTACGAGGCAACTTACAAAACTTTAACCGCAAGAAGTTTCTCAGCATATTAGTGCTCTATAAAATAATGGTGATTTAAGATTACCAATTATTTTCGTCTTCTTCTAAGCTACAGATATCTGATAATCAATTTCAACAGGTAGGTACAAGTTCATTTACATTTCATAAAAAACGTCTCAGTGCACAAAGCTCCTACTTTTATGGGGTTTGGGAGAGGTGATTAGTAAGCAGCCTTATCCCCAATTTTTTGGTTGGTGGAAGGCACTTGCCATCACACCAAGAGTAGATTGATTAAGATGGCTTAGTTAGATATGATATCACTTCCATATCATATGTAACAAAAATTGTTTTTGTACACAGAATATAAACAGGGAATGCAGTAAGACACTTGTCCTAGAATTTTGTTCAAGAAGGGTGGATTGATTAAGTTAGATAATAGATACGATATGAAATTTTTAGTAGCCAGAGTGATTCCTTTTAAAACCCACAAAGAATTATATAAATTCATTTTCATAGTTACTATCTACCGCAGCATGGAGTTCAATCTTTTGTGTCAAACATGCAGGTCTAAGATACAAGCACATTATCAGTGTCTAGACTTTGAAATAGTTCATCTGCCTAAGGGCCTGTTTGGGAGGAGGGAATCAGGTGGAAAGGAATGGAATGCAAAGAATATTTATTCCTCCCAAAATTGGGAGGAATTGGAGGGAATATTCATCCCATTCTTTTCCATTATTTATACTCATTCCATTCCATTTCATTCATTTATAATTTACTCATTCCATTCCATTATAAACTCCCAAACGACGCCTAAGAGAAACTGACTGCCAAGGAAGGCAGTAATATCTCATAGTTCTGACATTTAAGCTAATGAAAGTCCCTCATTCATTGATTCATTGATTCATATTTAATAAATATGCTATGACAATAAAGAACTCAGGTTCACTTTCTGTGTACATGATATTTCCTTACTTTTGATCAATGAAATTCTTACTTATAAAAAATAAAAAAATAAAAAATAAAGAACTCATTAGGCTTTTTTATATTTATTAAGTACAAGTGTACAACAACTTAATTGGCCATAAATATATTTAATATGACTATTATAATGCATAATAGAACTAAACTTATATACCTGAATATATGGTAGAAGCCTGTTGAACCAAAGAGAGTATGATGCCAAGAAACGATCAGAGCTACATTCTTGACAGGTCACCCCCAGCAAGCAGATTCCGGCCCAACGTTTATCTGGCTAGAACAGAATCATACATATAAGCACCACCATTAGGTGAATCCTAATATATCCATCAAGTGCACTACAGAAAAATTTCATAAAATAAGTTATGCAATTCACATCTTTTTTACCTTTATTTTTTGTGCTTGAAATTCTCAAAATGTGTTGCAGCCCAAAGATTTCATCAAATATAATTGATTTTTCATAAATTTGATCTCTTACGTGATACCCATCAGATAAGTAGTCCCAATTCTATACTTCAAGTCTGAAACTGGCTGACATGAGATAGGATTGACTATTACAGGAGTTAAAAGCCTAATGCAAGACCATCGAAGGAGTTAAAAGCCTAATGCAAGACCACTGGGTAATCATCGCCGAAAGGTAGCATTGACTCTTTGGAGGAAGCATAATGCAAGATTTTTTGAGGACCAATCTCTGCCGGAGCTAAAACAACTCTTTCTTAACATTCTACTCGAATGGGCTAATGCTTCAGGCCACTTTCATTTTCATACTCTATATGAACTGATAAATTTCTGTCAGTTCACTTTGTAACTGGTACCTTTTGTATACATTTTGTATACATGGGTGGTTTTTTCTTTTAATGAATTTATTACTTATCAAAGAAAAAAAAAGCCTAAAACCCATCCACCCAAAAAAATTGGGATGCAATTGGATGTCCGACGGAAATCATATCCCTCCAATGCATTTCACAATTCATCTGAAAGTGCAATGTACTCTCCCGAACAAGGCCATAAAAATAAATTGAAGACCTAACCACCATCTATAGCAAAGTTTCAGACCTATCAACCTTTTTCTTTTTTTTTTTGATAAGTTGTTTCAGACCTATCAAATACTCCATTTTGGCCAACATACCCATATCCGATACATATCGGATACCTGATATCCATTTTGACCCACATAAGTTTTTTAAGAAACGTTGTATCCCCGGACCCAATACCCGTATCCGTGCAACTTAGCTATCAACTCCAAAAATCAATAAAATGCCACCACTCAAAGCTTCCCTTACTTTTATGCCACCATTCACCAAGACGATTTCACACACAAAATTACTACAAATACTTCAATTAATTGCCCCTAAATTGTTTCAAATATAACCAATTCAACTGAACCTAGTACAAGTACAAAGCTTACACTAATCACACTTTTATGGACAACCAAAAGAACCAATGCATTTTTAAAAGAAACAAAGCTAACACGAATTTCAAATTATAATAAAAACAAAAATAGACATATAAATAGAATTCTATTGATGAATACCATATTGTTAGAGACGAGCAATAGCAAGCGTTCGAACCAGGAATCAACGGCGGATTTCCAGTTCTCGATCAGCTTTTGGTCCGTCGATTCCCCGAAGGACTCGGAGAGGAGGCCATGGGTTTTGATCATCGAAACGACGGTGGAGAGCTCGGCGGGGTTCTCAAAAGGGTGGGTCTCGTCGGGGACACGCTCTTTGATGAGCGTACGAAGGAGGCGGGGCTTCATAGCGACATCGTACATGTTCTTGAAGTGGTTGAAGGCCGCCATTGGGATCGAATCGAAGCTCCAGCTCTGAGATTTCAGAGTGAGAGAGAGAGAAAGAGAGTAGGGTTTTAGAGGGTTTTGCTGTTAAACCCTAAATTTGGGGAGCATATCCGCTGCTATCTAATAGCCTGCAATTTCTACAATGTTGTCTGACTGGCCCAATCAAAACTTGCCAAATCAATTAAAAAGCCAACTCATCCTCACCAAGAACCCCTCCCTTTGCTTCTCCACCAATCAAAGCGACCCTGAGAGCACTCACAGTAGAGTTAATATTTGGCTGAAAACAGCCAAATTTGAGGAGAATGTGCAAAAAATGGCCTGCACCAGACTCCCCATTTGACCGAAAAGATGAAATTGAGAACAACCCCTTGAGGAGTTCTGTTCCTTGGGGGAATAAAAAAGCTTTTTTTTAGTGTAGTAGTGTTTTTTGTAGTGTAATATTTCGGGAGTTGTGAAAAAAAATAATAATAATAATAAAGATATATTAAAAAATGGAATAGTAAAGTTAAAATAGGGAGTCTGGTATAGTAGTGCACTATTTGAGCAAGTGGGTTTTTTCAAAGCAAAAAAAATATGGAGGCTGATGAGAATGCTCTGACAAGCGTGGCATCGGCTCTCCAAACGCTCACTGTTGCAGTAAAAATCCCAGTTTCAGAGAGAGGATGAAGATGGAGCATCATGTGTCCTATTCCGTTAGCAACCTAATTAGGTGGAGATCTTTTTAATTGATTTGACAAGTTTTGATTGGGCCAAGTAAACAACATTGTAGTAATTGCAGGCTATTAGTTTGCAGAGGATATGCTCTCCTAAATTTATAGCCGTTATTGAATTGAGTGAAATGTGTTGTAAGATAGGCTAGGCAAAAGTAGTTTTGTTGTAAGAGTATTTATTCCTTTTTCCTCATCTATCTTTTTGTCTATACTAATTTGTTTTAATTATCAAATCAGGAATCAAAGAAATATATGAATTGAAGTTGCTTCATCGCCAATCTGAAAAACTTCTACTTCTCATATGCCCAAGTTTACAAAACGCAAGTCTTCAAGAAATATCTCTTGTTTGTGATGCCCTCGTCAAAGCTGTCAAGAATGGGAGGGTTGAGTTTGTTAATGCTGTTATAAATACAAATTATACACTTGTGTGGACCAACGAATCTGAAACACAAACAAACATATTTATGTTGGCCATTGTATATCGTTAGAATAAAGTATTTCAGTTCTTATGCAGATTTCTTTTAAAGAACACAATATTATCTCTTGTAAATAACGATGGCAATAACATATTACATATGGCAGCGACTTTAGAACCTTCTGCTAGACGTAATATCGTTCCAGGCGCAGCTTTTCTAATGCAAAGAGAAGTACAATGGTTCAAGGTAACATCTCTCACTTCATATCTTTTTGATGTACTTTCAGTACTGAGTTATATTTAGTTCTTTTAGCAAAAAAGAGTTATTTTTAGTTCTCTCATGGTCTTCTAATTAATTATCTGACACTTAGTTTGAAAACTCCATTTGACTTTTTTTTAGGGAAAAAGAAAAAAGAAAAAAAAGAGAATAAGAATGAAAGTAGGATAAAGTAGTTATTTCATACAATTTATCTATAATATATATATATATACATACATATATAAAATCTCCTAACCAATACATTGGTGCTACCTTCTTGGTTATTATATGGTTGGTCCTCTCTACAAAACTTCTAATTTAGTTACTTCTTATCTTTCTACAAATTAAAGAATTATATATATAGAAAATGTTTTAATAATATAATTATTAAATTGAATAATAAAATAGATAGTAAAAATAAAAGAATAAAAATTCATTTAAGGTACATAACAAATACATATCATGTAAATCCAAGGTTTATAAAATCAAATATTATGATAGATTATAAATTTAATTAAATTAAATAACGAAACTCTTTTTAAATATCTTGAAACTTTTAATAATTGAATTTTAATAGGAGTAATATTATTTTAAAAGACTTTGATAATAGAGTTTCACTTAAAGTAAATTATATAAGCAATTTTAATGTACGTATAATAAGCCATATGACAAAATTATGTTGTACAACTTGTAATACTTATATTAAGTTACCTAGTGTAAGCACAACGTATATAATCCAACTTTTTTTTTTTATTAAAAAGAATAAAAATTATAGTTGATTTTTAAAATAATATAAAATCAATAATGGAACTCTAAAAAAAATGAAAAACTCTTGTTAGTATAATTATAATAAGAACAGTGTTTTTTAACTTTTCTAACTTTTGCAATAGAGTTGCACTCAATACAATTGTATTAATTATTTTAATATACTTATTAGCATCACGTGATAGACGGAGAAAAAAACAAAAGGAAGTAAAGGGTTTTCGGTTGATGTAACCTCAACGTGTTGGACTCAACTTTTATTATATTGTATGATATGATATGTTTTGGTCATGAGCTTATATAATATTTAATTTTATTTTGAATTTTTTGGGGACAATAATTAAATGATTGATTATTATATAATTTGAAAATTCTCATATAGTATAGTAGAGCTCTTATAGTTTCACATGGAAAGATTTTTTGTGTTTGGATAGGCTATAGTCACAACAAATTATGAATTTTGTTTACTTTTAATTAACAGATACTCATTGAAGGTGTGAATTAAAATTATTTAAAAATTTCATGCATGGTTTTAAATATATATATATATATTTATAATTTAGGGTTTAATATGAAATCACCCCAAACTATAGGGAAATTATGTAATTTACCAAAGTTTTTAATTAAAAATAGCCATTTGGCTTTAGAAGAATAGCCACTTGCCGCAAAAAGAAGATATATACCTGGCGCAATCAAGACTTCTACAATCCAACTTTTATTATATTGTGAATATTGGTGATAATAATTAAATGATTGATTATTGTATAATTACACAATTCTCATATAGTATACCAAATGTCTTATAATTTCACATGTAAGGAATTTTTGTATTAAGATAGGTTTTAGTCACATCTATGTGAATTTTGTTACTTTTAATTAATAGATATTTTATTGAAGATGTGAATTGCAACGATTTAAAAATTTTATAGTTTAAATTATTTATTTCAATTTAGGGATTGAATATAGAACATAATTTAAATACAATTAAAAATATATATTAGAACAATGACATGTAAAATTGAGAGATACAAATTTAGATTTGATTTCTTGAAATAATTTAAAAAATGGAGTATGATTTGAATAAATGTAAAAATTTTTGGTTTTTTCTGGGTTTTTTTTCCCCAAAAAAAACATTTTCCGGAAATTTGTCAATGTTTCTTGTGTTTGGTAACAACCTTAAAAATGAGTTGAAAAATGTTTTCTAGTGTTTGGTACGTGCAAAAAATCAATAACATTTTTTTATGATTCATAACATATATAACAAGTATATTGTGTAAATTAATCAACTACACAATTCATTGACATGACTAGGACCCAGTTGTGATAATAAACCCAAAATCCATAAACATAGAAATGACACACAACAATGCAAACAACAAAAAAAAATTTGTTGAAAACCCAATCACCAAATTGATTCTACTTATAGCTTACATTTGATTATGAGGTTTTATTTGATAAACGCAGAAGGTGGAGAGCATTGTCCAACCTTTCTTTTTAGAAGCTCAAAACCTAAAAGGTCAAACACCTCAAGAATTGTTTAGGGAGAGTCATAAAGAGTTGGTGAAAGAAGGAGAAAAATGGATGAAGGAGACAGCAACTTCTTGTACAGTGGCAGGTGCTCTAATTGTTACCATTATGTTCGCAGCAGCAATTACCGTTCCAGGTGGTAACGAAAAAGGCTTACCAGTGTTCTTAAACGAGAAGTTGTTTATGCTCTTTATAATATTTGATGCACTGTCTCTACTGTCTGCATCAACTTCATTATTGATGTTTATCGGCATCCTCACAACACGTTATGCAGAGGAAGATTTTCTTAAATCCTTACCCAACAAGATGATAATAGGCCTTTCCACCCTTATCTTCTCCATAGCAACCATGATGATAACCTTCTGTGCTTCTCTTTTCATTATTCTACCAAGAAAATCAAGGATGCTCATTCCTCTCGTTTGCCTTGCTGGTGTTCTAGTTGTCGTATTCGCATGGATGCAATTTGGCCTTCTTATTGACATGGTCATTTCAACTTATAGACCATGAATAATTTTGGACAAGAAAGTGAAGCAGTCGTAAGTTATTCATTGTGCTACAGGATGCATCGTATCCCTTTAATAATTGGCATGCATGATGCAGCCAGAATTATGCTTTTTTCTTTGTTTGAAAACAGGGACGTAGCTAGGATTTCAATTAAGTGGGGGCCGAAGTATAGCCTTGTCAGCATATATATGAATATATATACGTATATGTATATACGTATATATATACGTATATATATATATATATTGCCAACCAATAATTTAATTACCAATAAAGTATGTTATTATACATATACAAATATATACATATACACACACACACACATATATATATATATATATATATATATATATATATATATATATGTTTGTGTTTGTATATGTATATGTATTTATATACACACACACACACAATTAAGTGGGGGCCGAAGTATAGCCTTGTCAGCATATATATATATATATATATATATATATATATATGTATATGTATACATATAAATATATATACGTATACATATACGTATATGTACATGTATGTGTATATATATATATTGCCAACCAATAATTTAATAACCAATAAAGTGTGTTCTTATACATATACAAATACATATACATATATACACACACACACACACACACACATATATATATATATATATATATATATATATATATATATATATATATATATATAAATATATATATATATATATATATATATATGTTTGTATTTGTATATACACACACACAGGTGCTCTAATTGTTACCATTATGTTCGCAGCAGCAATTACCGTTCCAGGTGGTAACGAAAAAGGCTTACCAGTGTTCTTAAACGAGAAGTTGTTTATGCTCTTTATAATATTTGATGCACTGTCTCTACTGTCTGCGTCAACTTCATTCTTGATGTTTATCGGCATCCTTACAGCACGTTATGCAGAGGAAGATTTTCTTAAATCCTTACCCAACAAGATGATAATAGGCCTTTCCACCCTTATCTTCTCCATAGCAACCATGATGATAACCTTCTGTGCTTCTCTTTTCATTATTCTACCAAGAAAATCAAGGATGCTCATTCCTCTCGTTTGCCTTGCTGGTGTTCTAGTTGTCGTATTCGCATGGATGCAATTTGGCCTTCTTATTGACATGGTCATTTCAACTTATAGACCAGGAATAATTTTGGACAAGAAAGTGAAGCAGTCGTAAGTTATTCATTGTGCTACAGGATGCATCGTATCCCTTTAATAATTGGCATGCATGATGCAGCCAGAATTATGCTTTTTTCTTTGTTTGAAAACAAGGACGTAGTTAGGATTTCAATTAAATGGGGGCCGAAGTATAGCCTTGTCAGCATATATATGAATATATATACGTATATGTATATGTATACATATAAATATATATACGTATATGTACATGTATGTGTATATATATATATTGCCAACCAATAATTTAATAACCAATAAAGTGTGTTCTTATACATATACAAATACATATACATATATACAAACACACACACATATATATACACACACACACACATATATATACACACACACACACATATATATATATATATGTTTGTATTTGTATATACACACACACAGGTGCTCTAATTGTTACTATTATGTTCGCAGCAGCAATTACCGTTCCAGGTGGTAACGAAAAAGGCTTACCAGTGTTTTTAAACGAGAAGTTGTTTATGCTCTTTATAATATTTGATGCACTGTCTCTACTGTCTGCGTCAACTTCATTCTTGATGTTTATCGGCATCCTCACAGCACGTTATGCAGAGGAAGATTTTCTTAAATCCTTACCCAACAAGATGATAATAGGCCTTTCCACCCTTATCTTCTCCATAGCAACCATGATGATAACCTTCTGTGCTTCTCTTTTCATTATTCTACCAAGAAAATCAAGGATGCTCATTCCTCTCGTTTGCCTTGCTGGTGTTCTAGTTGTCGTATTCGCATGGATGCAATTTGGCCTTCTTATTGACATGGTCATTTCAACTTATAGACCAGGAATAATTTTGGACAAGAAAGTGAAGCAGTCGTAAGTTATTCATTGTGCTACAGGATGCATCGTATCCCTTTAATAATTGGCATGCATGATGCAGCCAGAATTATGCTTTTTTCTTTGTTTGAAAATAGGGACATAACCATGATTTCAATTAAGTGGGGGCCGAAGTATAGCCTTGTCAGCATATATATGAATATATATAATATATGTATATGTATATGTATAAATATAAATATATATACGTATACATATACGTATATGTACATGTATGTGTATATATATATATTGCCAATCAATAATTTAATAACCAATAAAGTGTGTTCTTATACATATACAAATACATATACACACACACACACACACACACACACATATATATATATATATATGTTTGTATTTGTATATACACACACACAGGTGCTCTAATTGTTACCATTATGTTCGCAGCAGCAATTACCGTTCCAGGTGGTAACGAAAAAGGCTTACCAGTGTTCTTAAACGAGAAGTTGTTTATGCTCTTTATAATATTTGATGCACTATCTCTACTGTCTGCGTCAACTTCATTCTTGATGTTTATCGGCATCCTCACAGCACGTTATGCAGAGGAAGATTTTCTTAAATCCTTACCCAACAAGATGATAATAGGCCTTTCCACCCTTATCTTCTCCATAGCAACCATGATGATAACCTTCTGTGCTTCTCTTTTCATTATTCTACCAAGAAAATCAAGGATGCTCATTCCTCTCGTTTGCCTTGCTGGTGTTCTAGTTGTCGTATTCGCATGGATGCAATTTGGCCTTCTTATTGACATGGTCATTTCAACTTATAGACCAGGAATAATTTTGGACAAGAAAGTGAAGCAGTCGTAAGTTATTCATTGTGCTACAGGATGCATCGTATCCCTTTAATAATTGGCATGCATGATGCAGCCAGAATTATGCTTTTTTCTTTGTTTGAAAATAGGGACATAACCATGATTTCAATTAAGTGGGGGCCGAAGTATAGCCTTGTCAGCATATATATGAATATATATGTATACGTATATGTATATGTACATATAGTATATATACGTATACATATACGTATACGTACATGTATATGTATATATATATTACCAACCAATAATTTAATTACCAATAAAGTGTGTTATTATACATATACAAATATATATGCATATACACACACACACACATATATATATATGTTTGTATATGTATATGTATTTGTATATACACACACACACACAATTAAGTGGGGGCCGAAGCATAACCTTGTCAGCATATATATGTATATATATACGTATATGTATATGTATACATATAAATATATATACGTATATGTATATGTATGTGTATATATATATATTGCCAACCAATAATTTAATAACCAATAAAGTGTGTTCTTATACATATACAAATACATATACATATATACACACACACACACATACACACACACACACACACACACACACACACACACACACATATATATATATGTTTGTATTTGTATATACACACACAGATGCTCTAATTGTTACTATTATGTTCGCAGCAGCAATTACCGTTCCAGGTGGTAACGAAAAAGGCTTACCAGTGTTCTTAAACGAGAAGTTGTTTATGCTCTTTATAATATTTGATGCACTGTCTCTACTGTCTGCGTCAACTTCATTCTTGATGTTTATCGGCATCCTTACAGCACGTTATGCAGAGGAAGATTTTCTTAAATCCTTACCCAACAAGATGATAATAGGCCTTTCCACCCTTATCTTCTCCATAGCAACCATGATGATAACCTTCTGTGCTTCTCTTTTCATTATTCTACCAAGAAAATCAAGGATGCTCATTCCTCTCGTTTGCCTTGCTGGTGTTCTAGTTGTCGTATTCGCATGGATGCAATTTGGCCTTCTTATTGACATGGTCATTTCAACTTATAGACCAGGAATAATTTTGGACAAGAAAGTGAAGCAGTCGTAAGTTATTCATTGTGCTACAGGATGCATCGTATCCCTTTAATAATTGGCATGCATGATGCAGCCAGAATTATGCTTTTTTCTTTGTTTGAAAATAGGGACATAACCATGATTTCAATTAAGTAGGGGCCGAAGTATAGCCTTGTCAGCATATATATGTATATATATATATATATATATATATGTATATGTATACATATAAATATAAATATATATATACATATACGTATATGTACATGTATGTGTATATATATAT
>OU015762.1:19312627-19450127 GCA_907173295.1 Fagus sylvatica | reverse complement strand
ATGCTGCACATAAGGTTTTCTCAGATGTGTAAAATGACAGCCCTGTTTTTAAATAGAGATTGCAAATCATTGTCATTCACGAATAAGAAAACAGGAGAAATAGAGTTGTTGGACTCGAGAAGTTTTGGATCTCATGAATGGAAACTATGATGGAAGACATTATGCTCCCATAAGGGGAAACTATAGTGTAGTTGATGGTATTTCTGGAGACTAGATAGAAACAAATGTTAATCAGGTAAAATTCAAAAAAGCATAACTGGACAAGCATTATTGGAGAAGAAGCACGTACAATTCATAAATTACAAAAAGATTCTTTTGCATATTGTTTTACGAATCCTGAATTATTCCAAAGAAGTGAACTTCCAAAATCACATTTATAAGCAAAGAATTAAGATTCAAGGTCTTGCAACATACCAGTCACAAATAGTTTCTTTGTTTTTATAGGGGTTGTTTGACTCGCTTCTGAAGAATCTGGTAGATCTATAGAACTCTGTAGATTATTACCTGGAAAATACACCTTGTTTTACTCAACAATGGAAAGGATTGTTGCAAATGGTAAACCTAAGATGAAATCTGAATGACATGAAATGGTTCATTGGGAATTGGCTTCTTACAAAACATAAATCAAGATTAATAATTACAATGGTTTATTATTACAGTAGAAAACAACAATAGTAATCCCAGTTATTAAGGCTGTGTTTGGATCCTCTATTTTGAGAATGCATTCTCGAGAATGCATAAAATGCATTTTGCTGAAAATAGTGCATTTGGTAAAATATTAAAATTATTTATAAGAAGTGATTATGCTGAAAGGAATTATGTTTGGTTGGTATTTTAAAGAATGCATTCTTCCTATTAAATAATATATTATTAGTATACATTATGTAATTAACATTTTTTTTTTTAATATCTCAATACAAGGCTAAAAATACATTTACTATCAATACAAAATTAACAATGTAATAAAGAAATAAAGTATTACGTTGTGATTTAAATTAATGTCACCAGAGCTCCCTCTAGTTCTTTGATATAAAATGAGTTCTTTTTCAAAGATAAAAGAATAGAAAGAGAAAAAATAGCAAAAATAGAGACAAAGTAGGGGAGAAAAGGGAGGGAAGTAAAATAAACGAGGGAAAAAGAGTCAAGTTGAGTATCAAATTGTTGTAAGTGGGTCCCATTTATTTTAGCAAAAATTAAAAGTAGAAACTAGAATCAGAATCCAAAATATTTTGGATTCTGACTTCTGCTCTAGAAATGAGAATTTGCAAAATGCGTTCTGTCTAGAATGTATTTTGCATTTTCTAAAATCCCAACCAAACACCTCAAATTTTTTGTAGAATGCATTTTATGCATAAAAATCCGTGAAATCACTTTTAAGTAGAGGATCCAAACACAGGCTAAGTAGGTTTTTTTCGACTTCTTTTCACTCATTCTTGAATTAATAATAAAGATGATAATGTCAATAGCCTTACATGGAGGGCTTAATTAAATTACAAAAAAAAAAAAAAAAATTATAATTATAACGAGGCTTCTCCCATCAATATTGATCATATTTTTTCTATTTTTATATATTTTTATAGAATGTATTCAAGTTACATTTAGAATAATTTCGAAAAAATTACATTTTTATACCATTAATTAAATTTCAATGATTCTCAAGTTCAACACAGCACACCCAATTCTTTTTTGATTCCCAAAACTTCATACAACGCCTTCAACGACATCAATGGAGCAAACCCCAATGACTACAACATGGTCAAGGAGGACCTTGAGGAAGGACTTCAAAATCAAGAATGAACTCGTTGTAGCCTTAGAGCGATCGATGTTGGGCACGACAACATAGCCATTGTGAAAATAGATTTAGCAAAATTGTATCTGAACTTGTCAACCTATCTAAAAAAAAGAAAAGAACAAGTTAGTATGGTTTGGAGTATTTCTAAACCAAAGGAAAATAGGGTTAACTCAAAACCCGACCCATGAAAAAAGTATGTTATATACGGCTTTGACTAATTCACTCAATGTGTTAAAACACAATTTTTTCATGATATTTATTAAAAATCATTTCGCAAAAAAAAAAAAAAAAAAAAAAAAAAAAAAAAAAAAAAAAAAAAATCCTATTTTAAAATATGTAGGACCATTCTCTCGTTTGGGTAGCAATTTGTTGAAGTTATTTTGCCTTGAATGGTTGGTTACTCTTGTAATAGATCACAAGGATATTTTTGTGCATGGTTGTTCGTATCCATATGATTAATATTGAATAAATATGTGTATTGTATCAGTGTATCAATAATGCTCACATACCGTATAATAGATGTGTATATTATTGAATTGTATCAATGCTAATGCACATCATTCAAATTTACTTTTGGCTAAAACAAATTAATATATTTTTTTATATATAAAATGTCTTCTTTCTCTTCAACTCTTTTGTTTGATTATCTCTTCCCCCATCTCCTTTTGTCTTCACAGTTTTTATTCATGGAGTCATGGGACCAAAGGGTGTGTATTCAACCCACCAACCTGATGAATCCGACTTAACCTAGTTAAATTGATGCCTCAAGTTGGTTTTTCATGGTTTGATGGATTGGATTGAGTTTGAAATTTTTCTGAGGCTTAAGTTGGCAAACTTTCAACCCGAACAACCCAACCCAACACAAGATATTAATAATTTTGAAAATATATGTATTTAAAGATTTATAATTCATTAGTTTGGTTTCTTTTGGTATTTTTGGACTTAGTTTTTATGAAATTGGAATATTAGGCATAATCGTGTATATCACAATGGGAGAGGATCCCCTCCCATTGAATCCTCCAATATCCTCCCATTTTTATCTAGATAAGAGACACTTGGCATTTTAAAAAATCCAATGGTCTTAAAACACCCATTGAAACCACATAAAATTAAATAAATGCCATGTGTCACAATTCTAGCTAAAAATTGGAGGAAATTGGAGGTTTTTAATGGGAGGAGGAGGTTTTCAATCGGAGGGGATCTTTTCTCTATCACAATAATTAATTGAATAATGGACTTAAGTAATTGATTGAAAGCCCAATTTTTTGTTAAACTTAACAAAATGGACCCAACATGATGATGGATGAGGTTTTATTTTTTTTATTTTATTATTTTTTTTAAGAGCTACCATGCATTGACTTAGGTTGGGGATTTCTAAACCCAAGAAGGTTGAGTCAAGTTGAAAAATACCTGAAACTCAACCCATTGTGACCTGACCCGACCCATGCACATCATATTGGGACCACAACAACACAATCGAAACATAAATTTTTAGTGTGACTAATTTGATTGTAGATATTATAAATACATGTCTAATTGATATATTTAGTTAGAATTGTTAAATATTATTATGTAAGTGATGGTAAAATAAAATTTTAATTGAATGTGAAAACAAAAATTTGGATGGCTAGAAAAATGGATGATATAGAAAATTGGAGGGAAATCAATAAATGAAAAATCAGGTCTAATTTCAACATTGAGGTCTTCTTTGGTCACGTTTGGAATAACTTTATGTCATTTTGGGTAAGGCGCTCTTACTAACTTTATGTCATTTGAGTAAGTCTTTTTTTTTTTGGTAAATGAGAAACTTCATTAAAACAAAGCAGCAGAACAACTTACTACATCTCTCTGCCAAGCCTCTATTACAAAGGGAGAGAGAGTTTCTTGAAAGCAAATAAAGGGGCTAGGGATAGGGGTTGCAAATTTGGCAAGCTCATGAGCTACCTCATTAGCACCTCTCTTAGCCCAAACAAAATCACAAGCTACAAACTTTAAAGCTAGAATTTTAATATCAAAACACATGTTATTGATCTTCCACGATGTCTCTTGTGGATTGCCAAGTAATGCATCAATGCAAGCTTTAGCATCACTTTCAATGATGATGTCTTGGAAACCTTCCAGAATAGCAAGCTCAAGAGCCCACCAGATGGCAGTAGCTTCGACAATCATAAGATCAGCTGCATCCAATTGCTTAGACCAAGCTTTTAGCACAAATCCTCTATGGTCACGAGCAACCACTGCAATAGAAGCTTTACTGGGATTCCAAGCGGCATCAACATTAATCTTGATCAGATGTAAAGGGGGAGGGACCCACTTCACACAATAGAGGACATTAGGTTTAGGAATCTGCTGAAACACTTGTAAATGTTCCAAAATTCTAAGCTCCATCCCCTTGCAAATGGAGATAACGCATCCTTGGTATGAGTTGTGTACTGCGGCATTCCTAAGATTCCATATACTTTCAATTGTGAGAGCAAATTGGCTCTTAGTCACCACCATCCAAGTTAACTTTGCAATAAGTGCATCATTGAACATTTTAGATTTTCTGAATCCAAGTCCACCACTACATTTTGGGAGACATAAATGTTCCCAGGATTTCCATGCCAAATATCCGCCTTGATCTTTTTTTGGGTTCCACCAAAACCTATGGGTTGTTGCATCAAGTTTGTCAAAACTTTGATTGGAACATCAAAGGTAGAGAATGTATAAGTGGGAAGAGCATGTGCCATTGATTTGATTAGAGTGCTACGGCCAGCTCAAGACAAGGTTTTACTTCTCCAACCTAGAAGCCGAGCATCAAGTTTTTCTTGGAGAAATTTGAAATCATTGCATCTGCTATGTGAGGGAAATAGTGGTGCTCCAAGATAAGTAGCATGTTGGTGGATATTTTTCATATGAAGCGTGTTCCTGATCCATCTCTTCCTCTCTCCCTGCACCATCTTAGAAAAGATGAGACCCGATTTATCTCTTGTTAATAGCTTGACCAGACCAAAGGCAATATTTCTCAATGCAATCATCGAGAATTTTCACTTCTTGACAATTTGCCTTAGCAAACAAAATAATATCATCAACGTACATGACGTGCGTGAATGCTGGTCCACCTACATTCATTCTCACTTTGGTGATATTGCCCACTAAAATTTCTTTATCAATCATACGTGATAAAACCTCTTAACATAAGATAAAGAGGTAGAGGGAGAGAGGATCCCCCTACCTAATACCTTTGGTAGGTAGAAAGGATTTGGACTTACCCCCGTTGGTGAGTACAAAGAATGACACTGTAGATACACTTTGCAAAAGCCAATTGGAAAACTTCGCATTGAACCCAAATCCCTTCAACACAGCTCTCAGAAAACTCCAGTTGACACGATCATAGGCTTTTTGGAGGTCTATTTTCATAGCCACAAATCCACCTTTAACCTTTCTTCTTTTGAAACTATGAAGGATCTCTTGCACAATAAGTTGATTTTCAGTAATCCAACGTCCAGGAATGAAGGCTGAACTGACATGGGGAGATCAATTTGTCCAAGAGAGGGCGTAATCTAGACACTAAAATCTTTGCAATGGCTTTATACACTGTGCTACACAGACTAATAGGTCTAAAGTGATTAATAGAAGAAAGAGTATTGATCTTTGGAATGAGGACAATTAAAGAGTTATTAACCTCCGAGAGAAGATGACCTGTTCTGAAGAAGCTTTGGATTGCTTTAGTGACTGCATCACCCACTATAGGCCAATATTTTTTGTAGAACAAAGGAGGCAAACCATCGGGGCCTGGTGCTTTCAGATTTTGCATCCCAAAGATAGTTTGCTTGATTTCGAAAGGGGAAAGAGGAAGACAAATGGATTCGTTCTCCTCATTAGTGATGCTGTGAGGGATCAAATTCTCCAACCTAGGGGGAAAAAACACAGGTTCTTCACTGAATAGTTGGTGAAATTTAGTTACAGCGAATTCTTGTATTGCTTGTAGGCTTATGCGTGATCCATTCACCTCCATAAGTCATTTGAATTAGGATAACATATATATCATTTGGTGTAATTTTGAGTAATTATACTTAATATGGGTAACATATTTGTGATTTAAGGTAATTATATGTTAATTGAGGTAATTTTATCTCATTTTAGATAATGTACATGTGATGTAAGGTACCTCAATGTCTTTTGAGGTTACTCTGTCATTTTGTATAAGACGCTTTAATCTGGGTAACATTTATATCATTTGGGATAACTGTGTGGCATATTTGGTAATAAGTTACCTGGACAACGGACAAAAACCAGAAATAAGCAAACCGAGATATTATATTTATTATATATATATACATATATATATATGAGACATTCTAAAATTATTATTTTTTTAGCTAGGGGCCTTCTAAATTTTATAAAATTCATGAACCTAAAGCCACCACTTTCGTGGTTTTCTCTTGAAATTAACAATGTCTAGATGTCTTTATTAGAAACATCAAGATGTGTCATTTGAGTTACAAATATTCTTACCTTTTTCTCAGTCATGTGAGATCAAGATTAGTCCAAAAGTCAAGAGCCTTGTAATTGTAGTTCAATTGACATTTTCTGGTGTTTCTAACATAGATATCTAGGGTTCAAATCGTTCATCTCTCATTAGCAAATATTCTTTCTAGACAAAAAATTTCATTACATTCAACACCAGTGGATCCAAGTTTATTAGATGGTCAAATTCCATATGCAATCCAAAAGGATACTTCACAACAAATTTTAAAGTTCCATTCTCTCTAGACGAAATTCATAGGGTTTTCTTTAAGATTTTTTATCATGTGAATGTCTCTTTGTAAAATTAATTTAAAGCAAATAAGATTTAAAACCCCTTTTGATAAGCTTTTATATTTAGCAAAAGTACCATTAGAAACACTTTAAAATTTTTCACAACTTGTTAAAGTGACAAGTTTTAATTGAAATAACATCACTTTCATATGGATACACCAGAGAAAATTATAGAGTAGTAAGGTCAGTCTAGACTGATAGACATAAGTCAAATCATTAAAATTGCTTACTTATGTTGAAGATGCCATGTCATTAAATATAATTAAATGGAGTTAGTGTAAAAGCTCTTCTAATAAGTAGCACTATTCTCAAATAGTGTGGGGCCCACGTCAATTAAAGAGAAAAAAGTGAGTGGTGGAATATGAGGGGTCATTTGTTATTGCATAGGAAACCAAAAGAAAAAGAGGTGCCGCTGTTTAGTGCAGGAAACAAACATGTACAAATTGATAGTGCTCGAATGCTAATGCAAAAAAGAGTAAAAATTAACTAACACTTGTTTTTGTCGGAAGAAAAACAAAATTACTGTTACATAATTTCTTTTTGCTGAAGCACAAAGTACAATCATGGACAAAGCAAAGGGCCCTAGCGGTTCTTGTTCACAAATCCTTACTCGGATAGGATCATGACTTCAAGCTTTCTGGCGTACCAGACATTCCCAATTGCTGCTGCTCTTCCCAATTACTGGATTACTGTCAAATCTTATATTTTCTATTGTATTTATGTTGTTGTTGGGTGTTTCTTATGTTGTGTTTATTTTCTTTGTTTTGTATTTGTTTTCTGCTACTCTCGTTGTAGGGTTCTGTGCCACTCTTTTTGTAAGGTCCTGGGTTTTGTTGTGTAATCTATTTGATTATCAATAAAGTTCTTTTACTTATAAAAAAAGGTATATTTTACTTTGTTTTATTTTGTTTTATTTTTTTAAAGAACAAATTATGATTCGTGGTGATATGTTTGTTTCCAAATAAATTATACAAAAATTCCTTGAATTTTTTTACATATACACATGGTATGAGTTTGATAGTCTTGCCAAAAAAAAATCCTAATGATTTCGTAAATTGTTTATTTTATTTTTCACATATACATGCTTTATTTTATTTTTTTTGGCTGTTATTTTAGTATTTGTTATTTTCCTAACTAAACAAACATATACAACACATACAATAATTTTACCTCCAATGGTGATATCCACATCTTTATATTGCTAATATGATGTTCTAATTTTTAATTCTATTTGTGCAAAGATGTTGGAGGGTTTTGTGATCAAGCAAATCGTAGGTCTTTAATAACATGTACTGAATTGCATACACAATTAATATAATTATTGTCGTCTAACTTCCTTATTTTTTTGTGTCTAACAATTTATATTTGTCATAAAAATTGATATACTATATAATGCACCAATCAAACCATCACTTCACTACCAATTTGAAGGCTCCATTCTCTCCATACGAAATTCATGGTATTTTCTTTAATGTTTGCCGTAAAAATGTCTATTTGTAATATTAATTTTAAGCAAAGAGGATTTTAAAACCCCTTTTGATAGGCCTTTATATTTGGTAAGAGCATTATTAGGGACACAAAAAATTTCAAAACTTGCAAAGGCGGTAAGTTGTATTTGAAACAACTTCACTTTCATATAGACATACCACTTATAACACTTTTATTATATATTAATCAAAACATATCATATCAATAGTTGTATAAATAATTGTGAACAATTTTGTACATCTAAATTTATTGATTTGGTAAACCTCCTATGCACAACTCCAAGTACGAATTTAATTTCCACCATACCAAAACTATTTTCATAGCAAGAGTTCATTGCCATTGATTAGAATTAGAATTATTTTCCATGGTCATAATGCCTAAGGTGGTTAGGTAAAACTTTTGACCTAAAAGAGGGACTAATAATGGCGGTGGTTCTTCAGTTGGAGCCATGCTCGCTTTGGTTATGTGATCGTGCCTTTAATCTTTTTGACATTGAAAGAAGCAATACAAGTCATCATGTCATGCCCTACATGGCCGTAACTCTCGGGATCAAAGCTTCTTTTTATCATTGTTTTTATTTTAACCACCAAACCAACCTGGCTTTTTCTCAGATTTCTCTTTATCTTTCTCCTTCTCTTTGAAATCCATAAAACATACTAATAAAGAGAAAGACGTAGCTATCACCAAACCAACCTACCCCTCTTTCTCATTCATTGTTTCTATTGTGATGTAAATCCTCTTGACACTTTATTTATTATAACTTCATGTGACATTAATGGTGGGACGTGAGTTTTTTTTTTTTTTTTTTTTTTTTTTTTTTTCAGATTTGGAAAGTTTTCTTACCCCCCCTTCCCAAAAGAAAAATAACACCTAAAAAAGAGGTTTGATTCTTTTTTCACTTTTTAGTACTCTCAAAGTAATTATTAATATTCTTTTTACTCAAAAAGTTAAACGAAATTTCTATTTTAAAATATTAGAACATTATCCATCATTTCTTTTGTCATAACAATAATATGGAAAATGTTAAATGTTAAAGTTTTTTTTTTTTTCAATTTTAATGTGACAATGACTATGATTGGTATCACTTTAATAATATAATAAATAAATATTTGATTTAATTTTTTGTTATTGATGACACATTAACAATATAAATAAAATGTGTAATATCCTAATATGGTAAGAACATTTTCATTTCATTAAAGGTTAATAATAAAGTTCACACAACTATCAAACATTCAGTTACAGAGCAACGCAACCATGCAATTTTTATATGTATTTGTCGTTCCAATGATGAAAAGAAATGATAGATATGAATTGCAAGAAACAATGGCAATGAGTAAAAAGAACATCACATATGGTCGGATGGTCCACTCAGCGCAAGTCATGCCTTAATGGAACACTTATAGTCAACTTGATGCCCTTCCAACTTAAAAGGTGCTTCTTCATCATTTGGGACCCTTCACTCCAAGTTTCACTTTGGCTCTTCAATGGCTAAACCAAAGCTTCAACTCCTCTGCTTTTTCCTCTTCGAAATCAGTATCTTTCTATGCTTGTTTCATGCTGAATCTTCGGAGCTTGACATAGACGACGAGTCGTGGCTCAATGAGGAAGATAATGAAGTAATCATGGTGCAAAGCCACCATGATTCACGAAACAAATGTGACTTTTCTACTGGCAAATGGGTTTATGATCAATCCTATCCTCTCTATGACTCAAACTGCCCATATCTTAGTACAGCCGTGACATGTCAAAGAAATGGACGGCCAGATTCTAACTATGAGAAGTGGAAGTGGAAGCCTCAAGGTTGTTCTATTCCAAGGTACATGGAGAAAATGTGTAAATTATTAGTTCCAATAATATATAAGACATATATATTGGTGAAATTATACTAAGGGTGTTAATCATTTTCTATGCTAATTGTATGACAATGTCGATAAGCAAAATATGCATGATTTTGTTGCATATTCTATTACATTTTGTCTATACTTTGCAATCACAATTTTTTTCTTTTTTATTTGTTATATTTTTTAAATGTTGGCAATTAAATCCTGCTTGTTGCAACAATGTACAAGTAATTATTCACATTGTGTATGCTAAAAATAGAGTAATACATCATGGTACAGGTTTGATGCACTGGATTTTCTTGGAAGGATGAGAAATAAAAGAATAATGCTGGTAGGTGATTCTATAATGAGGAATCAATGGGAATCTCTGGTCTGCTTAGTGCAAGGAGTTATTCCAACTGGTCGAAAGAGGGTGACCTATAGTGGTCCTTCCATGGCCTTCCATGCTATGGTAATTTTATACATACATAAAGATACTAACTTTTTCTTTTTTTAACTTGTTTATAATATAATTGCCCCTCAATTGTGTAACCACACTGGTGTGTAATATTCATATACAGGATTTTGAGACATCAATTGAGTTTAGCTGGGCACCACTACTAGTGGAATTGAAGAAAGGACCTGAAAACAAGAGAATCTTACATTTGGATTTGATAGAAGAGAATGCAAAGTATTGGAGAGGGGTTGACATCCTTGTGTTTGATTCAGCTCACTGGTGGACACATTCTGATAAATGGAGTTCGTAAGACAAATTTCGCAATACCCTTTCCTTTTCTCTTCATCATTAATTAGTGAGGCTAGAGGAAAAAAAAAAAAATTGCTTTCTTTTGCATTTCATTCTATTGTCTATATAAAATGCAAAAAGGAAATGCTAACGTTAATATTTAACTCCTCTAGTTCCTCTCTTATTTATTCATCTTTTGGCCATAAGAAATTCATGATTCTAAGTAAGGATTACAAATAATTTTAGGTGGGACTATTTCATGGAGGGAAATAGTCTAATTCAAAGTATGAATCCAATGGTTGCATACGAGAAAGGACTCACAACATGGGCTAGATGGGTAGACTTAAATCTAGACCCTCGCAAAACCCGAGTCATTTTCCGAAGCATGTCACCTCGACATAACAGGTACCTAATGAAATTTCTAATGCAAATTATATTTGACTTATTTTCTTTCATTTTTGACAAGGCTTGCATTGAGTGTATAGATACAAGATCGACACATGATCAATTTGGGACTCATGTCATGTCCGTGTACTTTATTAGAAATCATTTTAGATTGAGGTGTTTTTTTGTTTTTGTTTTTTGGCAGTGAAAGTGGATGGAAATGCTATAACCAAAAGCAGCCTCTAGCTTTCTTTAGCCACCAGCATGTTCCTGGACAATTGCTAGTGCTACAAGAAGTGTTGAGGAGGATGAGATTTCCAGTATATCTACAAGATATTACAACTATGACGGCTCTTCGAAGAGATGGGCATCCTTCTGTATATGGAAGGGTGATGGACCAAGCAGAGAAGCAGCATCCAAGGGACTTTTCCTCTGACTGCAGCCATTGGTGCCTCCCTGGGGTGCCTGATATCTGGAATGAGTTGTTGAATGCTTTGCTCAAAGAATGAGCTCTGTAAGAAAAATTAGGTAAAGTTGTTAGGTTCACTGTTTTTCATCATTTGGGTTTGTTTTGTAATTGTAGAGTACCATTTGATGGTTAATCATGGTGCTGTGTCGTGTGATGTTTAGTGTTATGACATGGATAATGCTATATATGTCTTGAATGTGACTCTAATTTTCATAAGATATGTATATTTTTTATGACTCAGAGTGTCTGGGACAGCCTATGCACACCTTGACTAATTCCAGAAGGACACGTAATACCTTATTAGACACGTGTACCACGAAAGGTGCAAAGCGTTGTTTTGGGTAGGTGACTCTGTTTACATGTGACTTCAAAGTTTAAGGTCCGAAGTCTTATATGCCCTGTATTTAAAAAGAAAAGGAAGAAAATAGAGAGATTTTAAAAAATAAAAAATTTAGGTCGTGTTTGAATTTGAAGATTTAAAATCAAAGGATTTGAAGTTGTTAATATAAATTGTTTGATATAAATTTACAACACATGATATGAGCTTTGGAGATTTTGCTCAACCAAGAACCCAAGTGATTTTATGGATTTGAATGATATCTTATCTTACACTAAGTCATTTCAAATTCATATATGAATAAAGCTCAAATCCTTCTATAAATTTCATCAATGAAAAAAAGAAAATTTATTCATTTCATGTTCTATTCAAGTAATTTAAACAAAAAGATAGATTAAAAAAATCCAAACGAACAATTAAGATTATTTTGTCTCAAATGGATTTTTCTCCTCTCATTAAAATTGGTGAAGAATTAGGTTGGGGATCAAAATCCATACTTGTATAATGTATGAAGACTTAAAAATAAAAATAAAAAGATTATCTTTCAAATATAAGATTGAATGAGGAAATTTTAGAGCCTTGGATACCATGTATGATGTACCTATTGATAAAAAAAAAAAAAAAAAAACAGTAGAAAGAGGAGAAAATATATATTAGTAATAGGCTATACTAGAATCATATTCAATCTCATTCACTTTTTGTAGTGGTTGCTATGTCACTTTGATAACCTTTCGCTTTGCCAATCAAAACATGTCACTCACTGCATGCGACAATAATAGTTACTTATGGCTTGGAATTGGCAGTTGAAAGCTGCACCATGCCACTATTTTCCAAATTGCCCCTTACAACAAGGGCAAGGGGAGTTTTCAGCGTAGCCTTTTACTTTTAGAGCTATGATCTTTTCTGAAATGATGGTGTCTGGTAGTGATTATTGTGCTTTTACTTATTTTTCCACCTTTAGAGAAATTTGCTATCTAAGCTTTCAAACCATATAAATTAGAATGCTTTCAAAGTCATACATGTACGTAATTTGAATTTTGAGGTATTGGGCATATTAAAGGGAAAATAAATCATTTTAAATTTAAGCATAAGAAAATGGATAAAGACCAGAGCATATAGTATTATCAAAAGTCAAAACTGTCTATCAACATTAATTCATCCAGAAAAAACATGACTAATGACTAATGAGTACAATTCTTAGTCAATACAACAGGAAAATAAAAAAGCTATGCAAATCTTAAGAGGTATATTTTAACTTAATTAAAAAATCATTTGAATTTCTTACCTCATAAAACACTCCTAATTGAATTTATAGCATTGTTATGTACAACACATAAAGATGAAAAATCAAACTAGAAACCAGTTGAAAGAACCTGAGGATGCCTCATAATTCTAGATAATTGCTTGTAACAATCAATAAGCAGGAACAAATCTGAAAATTGTTCATTAACAATCATCAAAATTATAATTCATCAATAGATGCTGTAAATATTACTTTTATGGATAAATTTCTGCAATCTAACTTAGCTCATAACACATGTATCACTTTTGAAGTATTTGAACAAGTAGACATGGTATGCACTATACCCTCTAGCTCAATCAATGGGGACCAAACCTCTTCTTCAACTTGCCAATCTCCTTAGAACTCAATCCAAAAACCTTCTCCAAAAGCTCTTCCTTAATTCCAGATCCAAAAATTGCAGCTGGGATTCTCAGCAAGCCTGGATTTTGGCTATCGAAACTCCCTAAAATAGTAGCTGGTGAATCTCCAACATTCATTTGGAAGTGTACTAGACCTCTAGGAAACACCATGACCTCCCCTTTTTCGATCACTTTGGCAAAAATCCGGTTATTAGTATCGACAAATCCCGAATAAATCCTACCCTCCAGCACAAATGCAGTCTCAGTTGCTCTGGGATGGAAATGTGGCACATTGATGCCACCAATATCAAAGTCAGCCCGTACAAATGACATTCCAAGCGTGTTTAAACCTGGGAAGACATTTGAATTCACTAACACTGCTGCAAAGCCAGTTTCCCTATAGCTTCCAGGAGATTTTATGCCTGAGAATATGAAATCTTCTACTGTGACAGCTGATGAGTTTTTGCATGATGGGTTACTAACAGATTCTTTGTTGGCTACGCAGAAGTCTAGGATTGGATCTGGGTCAGAAGCAAAGACTACATGGCTGTAGAGGAGAACAACAACTAATAAAAGTGTCATTTTCTGAATCATTGTTTGCATTCTTTGGTATTGGATCAAGAATGGCAGAGAACTTGAGACTATTGCTGGATGAATAATAAGTATATTTCTAGATACATATATAGACAGTCACAGTGATTTTTTAATTCATGGTGTACTTAGCTTGGGGATAAAGACTAATACGGCCAGAAAGGATTGCATATACCAACTAGTTTGCTTTTACTTTATTGACATTTTCTAGTGGGAGGATTGATTAAAGTGATGATGAGCTGTGTTCATGGCTTTCATTATTGCTCAACGCGTGTATCAAAAGATACGGAATACTAACAAATTCATCACCTAAACACTTCTCTCTTCTTCTTCTTTTTTTTTATTCTTTTTTCTGTAACTTGATCCAAGAAACTTCTAACTCCTACAAATGAAAAATAAAAAATAAAAAAATGACATTGTTATAGTTCATAAAGAATATTCCATTCACACGAGTGTGTACAACTTGTGCACATGATTCTTTAGCATATTCATATTAAGATATTGATGGCCAACCGTGTTTCTGAACTAAGTTCATCATGGTCCTATATATGTGAATTGCAATGTCAGTAAACTAAAGTTGGGTGCACTAGAGATCGGATCTAGACAAAGTGGGAGCTCCATCCTCTCCCAATTCTAAAATATGTCTAACTGATCCAGCATCGTTTAAAGGGTATAATTAAAAATCATAATAAAAGTGGTAAAATTAAATTAACTACACGAGAAGGAATAAACCCAATTTTTTTTATATCCCTTTTCTTTTTAATGAAGGTTTTTTACATAAAACCTTGTGAGGTCCTTTCTTTTGTATTGCCATGTGTCAGGTTAAGATATGATGGTTCGTGGACCGGGGTTCTAGATGGTGGAGTCAAGCCCAAAAATCTATGCTGAATAGTCCTCCGTTCAACTACTCCCTGCACACTCAAAGCCAACTTTTAATAATGCCCAGATAACTTCCCCATGGCGGCCTCAATTTTATCAAGCATGGGTGGTCCCATTGATGGGCCTGTATTGTCCTGGGTCATGCTAGGCCAATGGGCCTCTTGTTGATCTCGTCCGTTTGTGAAAAAAGTCTAAACAAACATTATGCAAATTTTTAATTATGCAACTAGGATTTGTTATAGAACTTATGTAATTCACCGATTATCTATTGATCATGAGGTCAAGATTCTTCGTGGGTCTTTCCTATTTTAGTTATTGGGAAGTGGGATATATAAATTTTAGGAATTCGAATTTCCTTAAGAGTGTGTTTGGATGAAGAATTTGTTAAATACATTGAAATTCACAAATGATGGGATTTACAATCCTTTCATTTAAAATCCCATCATTTATAAATTTCTTTGTTTGGATGTAATTTTTGTAGAAAATTTAAAATGATAGGAATTGTAAAATCAACTAATTTTCCCATAATATTCCAATTCCAAATGCAATTATATTATTTTGTTTTTCATTAAAACTAGTTCATTTTATTTTTATTGAAGCTCATCTTTACACAAGGTTGGAACAAATAAGCAAAAAAATAATTGTTAAAATGTGTTGTAAGAACAAAGCACCCGAACATGAATAAGAGACAAAATAGAAAATTTATTCCAATGGCAAATTCATTATACATTTCACTGACATACCAATATATCATCCCGTATATGTGGCAAAATTTTGGCCTTGGCTTTGTTGTTAATACAGTAGAGAAAGAGAAAAGTGGCAATCCTTCCACTGCCATACCCATGTGGCAAAGTAATAGTCTTTTCTTTTCATTGTTCAGTTTTACAGTAGAGAAAGAAAAAAGTGGCTTCTTTCAATACCCATGTGGCAAAGTAATAGGTTCAGTTTTATTAGTACTGGACAGTTCTCATCAGAAAACTTTCTATCTTCCGGAAGCAGAGAGAGAGAGAGATCAGTGTCAAACAGACCAAAATTTTGAATTTGCCAAAAAGTTTTGATGGATGGTTGATCAGTTGAATTAACGTGATGTTGATGGCCTTGGTTTCTCCGTTGGCTAGAAGTGGGGCTTTGCATGAGCCTATAATTGAGGAAGGAGGTGGCGGGAGTTTGAAGCAAGGCGAGATCCATGGGTAATTCAGTTTATGTTTATGGAGTTGGATTTTTTAGCAGGATAAGAAATTGCCGTCGGTATTAGATGGAATTATAAAATTACATCTGTTTTGAGAGGATTTAGAGCCGGCATTTGTGACCCCCAAATTCCGGCTTTAAGTCCCATGGAAAATTTTAAATTTCTGCATTAAGCTTGTCAAACTGGGGATTTGTAAATAATGAATTTGAAATGCTGCTTAACCCCAAATCCCGGCTACAAATGACGCACCCAAACACACCATAAAAGTTACGTGCAAAGCATCCGAGTACAACACTATAATTAGAGGTAATCAAGATTTAGTCCGGCTCCGGTTAAGGGTAAATCAAACTAATAGTCGGTAGGAGGTTCTTGGACCCATCATTGTTTGGGTAAGCTGTTTGAAAAAGCAAACTCAGGATCGGTTTAGGTAAGCTGTTTGAAAAAGTGCATTTTTAAAAAATAGCGATTTTAAAATATGCGTTTGAAAACACAATTTTATAAATCACAATTAAGTGTTTGGTAAAACTTATGGAAAATTGTTGTTTTGGTTGTAAATTACCAAAAAGGACTTAATTATGTTATTAAGATTGAGCAATGTTATAGAGAAAACATTTTTACAAAATTTCATAATAATATTGAGTTGACAAGATTAGTTATCATCTGAACCCACTACTTATATCAATTTATTACTTACTATTCAAAACTTGACACCTCAAAATTGTTGTGAAAATTTGTATCCGTAATTTTATCTTTTAAGATTATCTTATCAAATTTTAAGTGCAATGTTCAAAACTATAATAATAATAATCATAATTATTATTATTATATTATTATAACAAGGTTATTCACTCTACTATATTACAAAAGTGAAACAGTAACCACATTCACAGCAAAAAAATACAGTAACCACATAATAAAATTAATATAAAAAAACTCTCATTGCCTTTCCCGATTTCCCATAAAGTTGTTTCTATTAGTTTCCTTAAGTTCACCACTATTACAAGTCAATTTGCTGAAGTTACTATTACAAGTCATCTTGTTCGGTTGAATCTAAACAAGAACTGAGCCACAAATGGAGAAACTGGTGGGAAGAGAGAGAGAGAAAGCTGCCCAAAGAAAGCGAGAAAAGGAAGTCTGAGGGGAGGTGAGAAAATGTTGTGTTGTTCTCTGTTGTTGCTGCAACTTGCGCCGAGCAACAGTGGGATCTGAAGGAAGGTGAGAGCTTGTTTTTTGCATTTCTATAAGCTGATAATTTATCATTAAGTTTGAGGGTATTTTAGTTATTGACATCCTAAAAAATGTGAGATGCGAATATGTGATTTATGTAAAAAATGGCGTTTTCAAAAAGAAAATAGTTTTCCTCTAACTCGGTTTGGAGAAATCCTCTTTCAACCCATTACGTGACAAGCAAATAGACCATCCACGTATATTTTTAATCACATAACATTTTAATGAATTATGTAACTTTTTAAAATACACATGTGAATTGTCTGTTTGTTTACCACGTAGTAGGTTGAAAGAAGATTCTTTTAAACCGGGTTGGAAGAGGAACTATGTCCTTTCAAAAAAGCTAGAGGAAGCTCCGATTTTGAAACACTTTCTCACTTTCTCAATTTCTTAAAATCGAGGGGCCAAACAGAGAGTTTTTTGCGTTTTTGTTTGAAAACAGGGCGTTTTCCCCACACAATCGCAGGGCCAAACGGACCCTCACTCTTTCCTTTTACCCCAAAACTTATTATCATGAGTCTTATTTAAATTACATAAGTTTATTTTATTATTTATGTACTATGCTGTGTATTTGTGAAAAAATAGTATTAATTTGATTTTTTAAGTGAATCCATATATACTTTCAGAGGTTGAGGTTATTGGAGATTAAAATAAAAATAACCTACCAAAAATAAAAGGGCAACCCTACGCTGGAGAAATGTCTGTTCACATATTGCAAGATGCAGGCAGCTCTTCTAAAGCCTGTGTACCTGCTATTAGTTTTTCTTTTTTTTTTCTTAGCATGTATGTATCTGGCATGAACAAAAACTGCACAAATGGCTAGTATCAATATTTAATTTATTATTTACAACTAGTCGTTTTCAGGGAAACTATAGGAAGTCACTGGCATATGTTCCAAAGCATCGCAAAATGCAATTAAAGATCCATAGCTTAGATTATTGAAATACAACTTAAACAGGGTGCATTTATAGCTCAAGGATGATCTGGTAGCACACCTTGAACAGGGGACTTTCATAGCACGAGGATGATTTAGTACAAGAACCGTTACATTGGGTTTACAGCCAAGAAGTGGATCTTCTGGGTATTAGTAACTATCAACATCAGTTTCTGGCCTTCGGAGATAATAGCGAAGACAATTCACCAACACCTGCACATTCAAATATATTGTAATGAGATGGGGAGATGTAGGTTAAAGATTGTAGACCAAAATTGTCTTAGAAATGGCTTAATCATTGAGAAGATTAAGCCAGGAAACTTCTAGGCCTAGAACATACAAGTTGAATAATTAATAACTTCAGCATTTGCCCGACAACAGGAAGGAAACTTCCAAGGAGTCCAGCATGCTGACACCTAATTAATTACCTGAGACAAGGAACTGTTTAATGCTCCCCCTCTATAGCTGACATGAAACTTATCTTTGGCTACCAGTCCCTGTAAGATTAGAGATGAGAACATGATCATAGCAAAATACGAGAGAGAGAGAGAGAGAAGTGCATACTTTTGTATCAATCTCTGCTGATTCGACATCAATGTTAACTTCAGCAATGATTTTGATGATTTCTACCAGTAATCCAGGTCTATCTGCTGTCTCTATATAAAGTAAGCTGTAAATTGCAGAGTGGAATGCATAATAAGATGATACATCACTGCACCCATTCTTTCAAGTAAGTGTCAAACTTCATTCAGATCATGAACTCCTAAACAGGGCTGAGTCATGCAAACATATAACCAGACGAGAAAAGGTGGGGGGGGGGGGGGGGGGGGGGCAGACCAATAAATTATAATCATAATGCTAAAAGACAGAAAACCTCCTCTTAGGCCCATCTTCCTTGACTTGTATATGAGTTGCAATATCAACATCAAGCTGCAGAACAAAATCAATAACTTCAATTCAGCTTAGTACGGTTAACAAAGCATATTAAATAGAAGTTGGTTTTGCTAACTAGATCTTAGCCGTGAAAACTCTGATAATCAAACCATAAAAAAGCTATAAAAGTTTTGAGATGCCAGATGAACTTGTTCAGATATAACTGTTTTAGGAGAAAAGGAAGTAGCAGAACTTGAAGGCGAGAAGGAGAGGCCAACGGAGTAAATGATGAAGAGACATATAGGTGTCCCTTCTGGCATTTTTAGTCAACCACACAACATATTTCTTCTTTGTTTCACATCTGTGGATATAGATTGCTTTCAAAGTGACAAAATTATGAAAGGAAATCTGAGTGTGCATGTGAACATATATGTAAATATGCACATACAAGTTTTCTGCCTTTTTTCCATCAATTGATTCACATTAGCACCCACGAGACTAGCTAGCTGTCTCTCTCACAATTACACAGCAGACACAAGCCACAGCTTATGCCGCTCCATACCTATTATTTATACAGAGTCTCAGTTTTCTCTCTAATAACATTTTCATTGGCTGACTAAACATAGTTGCATACCACAAGGAAAGAAAACCATTATTTGAGGTTAGAATTAGAACCATGTAATCTAGATGATGATGCTCTGTTACATAGTTTCACCATTGACCCCAATGAAATGAGAAAAGCATTTCAGCAATCTGAGAAGTACAAAAAAACAGCAGCTAACTACCTCATTAATGCATGTAGATCCATCTATTTAGCTCAAAAGCTCCAAAACCCTCAATTTGACAAGTTTTGGCTGATAGCTATGAGTGGAGATATTTTTAGTGCCGGTATGTTATAGCATCAAGGCACAACAAATAATGAAACTAGGAAAAACTAACAAATTCTCTATTAGTATTTGCACCCTAAAATGGCTAGCTAAATAAGAGTCTGCACTAGAAGCTCAATCTCTAAAAAGTAGGCCCAATGTAGAGAAGATGTGTAAAAAATCAATTATACTAAGAGATAAGGTTATAATAATAAAGATAAAAGGATCTTCAACAAAATCACCTTTTTCTCTGGAGCTTTTATTCCAAAAGCCTCACCGAGAGCAAGTTGCACACTAGATTCCTGCAAGAAATTAAGAAGAAAAATTGACACTTGCTGATGAAAAATCATTGTTTTGTCAGAAATGTAAGATAACTGGGAACAAACTCTATCCAGATTCCATCCATCAAAACTTCAAAAGATAAAACAAAAATAGAACTAAAATATTGTAGAGTATATTCAGCATACTCACTGGATGATACTTCAAAAGATTGTTAATGATGGTAAGTCGAATTCTCTCTAACATGTCAGGATCTTCAACTTTGCGCCCAGTGTCTCTAGCATAACCAAATTCAAACTGTAAATGCTAAAAACTAGAAGTAAATAAGTACCCATGGATAATTAGACCATTGGGGCTGATGTGAATTTTTCAGTATTCGGATATCTAGTGCTCATCACTATGTTAGGAAAATAGATATAACATCTTATTAAATTCCACTCACAAATGCCCCTTCCAGATTGATGCAAACAAATGAAAATCCATCACTAAAAGTATAAGAGAAACAATAATAAGAATGTGAAAGTGCAACTAGTTTCTCTACACTCTTAGCTTTAAACTATTGTGGTTTGCTCAGAAGCTAATATATCAACATCAAATAAATGTGCTGACTAGATTTATTAATGTATATGGTACAAGGCCATGTTGGGGGGAAAAAAGATGTTGGTGTAATTATTAAATGCAGAATAATGGGAGCAATTTCCAGTGATTTTTAGTTAAAATACATGCTTTTGTCCTTGCCCAACTGTTGTAGCTGACCTGCTTGACTAAAAATTTAATGTTGCTTAACAATGACCAGACTGACCATCAATTTCAGTGCAGAGCTTTTGATGATAACTGCAATTGCAAATCATCCAGTCAAGAAGTGACAAGAAGTTTTTGTCTTGCAATTTTCAATTTCACGAATCTACAAATAGAAGGTTGGCTAATTGCATGCACTACTTTTGGAAGAGAGATATTTGTCTCTAATGGTAGAAAATTCGAGGGAAAAATACTCCAGCATATTTTGTTGCAGATGAAGAAAAATTAGCCACTTGACTAATCTACATTACTTAAAAAATTTCCTTTAGCACCATGTAAGGGATAACTCCATGCGAGGACCATAAAGGAGATGCCAAAAGAATCACTTACAATCGCGTAATAAAAAATTTTGTTTGTTTGACAGATCCCTCAGTAGCAACAGTTCCTTTTGACACATCCAGTCCCAAATCTTTCAATGCTTTTATCTGCCCAGCATAATAAACTAAGGCAAGTCATTAGCTCTAATATTAATCAAGAATTATTAGTATTTTAATCAAAAATAGAGAAAAACTCTGCTCTGACCTATTATGAGGCCTTTTTCACTCAGTAATCAATACCACTAGCGATACTGGATTAAATTTTTTATGAGTAAAGATTTATTCATAAAAAATAGAAGGAAAGGGACAAAAAAGTGTACTAAAGGACCCCCCCCCCCCCCCCCCCCCCCCTAAAAATCCCCCCCCCCCCCCCCCCCCCCCCCCCAAAAAAAAAAAAGTTCTAAATTATTAAATTAAAGTGTAAAGAATCTAAAAAATCCATTAGTGATTCTATATTACCAAGCAAGAACAGCACAGTTGATGCTCAGATTAATGTGTTCACCAATAATTCCCACCAAATTTGCCTTACTTTCAAGGACAAGGAAAAATCTAAGAGTCAGCTGCTGGACGGTTTTGCTAATTCTTTATTTGACTGGTCATGAGTCTGGAGTTTTACTACTAGCAGTTCCACTATAGATTTTATTTCATCCTTGTCCTTTATTTCTCATATTTCTGTCCCAGTAAATCAGTAATCATCTTTATGTGCATGCTTCATGCACACTAAGTATTTTTCTCTTTAATAAAATTCTGACTATTACCTATCAAAATAAATATAATCCCCACCAAATTTGCTTAATTTCTAGTAATCCTGTACGTTCTCACTTTCCAGTAACTCAAATATATTAATCTGTGGAGTTCCAGCATATCAAATGTGGCTATCTGACAATTTTTGAGAAATTGAGCTAAGAAAATTTGCTTCATTAAGAGAGTAAAGTTTCAGCCAGTCCCACATTCCTTCACAGTGTGGTAGCAACCCCAAGTTGGTTTTCATGTACAATAATTCAGAAATTCATGATGTATGTTATCCTATACAAGTGTTTCTTCGGAGAGAGTGAATGGCATAAGTTGCCAGTAGCCACTTTACCGTGTCAAGGAGAGCTCCAAGGCGATCTCCAAAGCTGAGCTGTACAATTGTTGCTTCAGAATCTGAATCTTGATCTATCAGGACTATTGGCATAGGGACATAATCAGCATCTTGTTCGGACTTCTGCATTACAATTATCCCATCAATTTAACGGTAATTTACCTTCTATGAAAAAAAAAAACTTTTGTCATACTTGGGCCATACATGATACAACTCTTAGATATATTTGTGTATCAACCAACTTCCAACCCCAAAAAATTTCATATATCAAATATAAATAAAGGATCAGATATTAACCTTGTAGATCGTAGATAATATTAGCCACTTGGATTGAACAAGAATGTTCTAAATGACCTTTGGTCCAAATTCAAATGCTTTAAAGTAAACCAACCATATCTTACTGAATAATTTGACCGAACCACAATCGGTAAGAGTGACATTTCATACCACTAGTTGTCATTTAGAGGAAAGCCAAAAGGATTACATCCAAAATTGAGCATATCCCCACTTACAAATTCATTGGAGTTATGGACACCCCACCCCCCAAAAACTAAAGGCAACAAAACATCCCATCTAGTGATGCAATTACCTGAGAAATATTCAAAAACTGTAGCTGAATTGAAGGGTTGTAATTATAGAAAAATCCAGGATCCAATCAAAAGAAACAAGTCATAGTATATCTTTCTTTTCTTTTTTTCTAAATCAAAGCACAGTATATCAACATTCAACATAACAACAAATGAACTCTATATACTATTATATAAGACTGCACCATTAACAATGTCTTAGAGTGCTATGTGGCATTCTGACTATTTTTTATGTTTTATGAATCAGGCCCCTATATTTCATATTATTTTCATCTTCGAAAGGTTATTCATGATAAATAAATCATTCCAAGAACTTTAATGATTGAGAAATAAATGTAATGTCTCTTTTCTAATAGGTAGGATAAGGTAACTTTTCATTGACACAATGACACTATGAAAAAAGAAATAGCTGGCAAGATCTTCAGTGGAAATGCACAAAATAAGAGCCCTCTTCCGGCGAGCTACAGCAGCTACTCTCAGTACGAGATTTCAGGACCCATGATTTTTTTTTTTTTTTTGATAAGTAAGAAAATTTCATTAAGAGAACAAACCTAGTATACTAGGTGTATACAAGGAAACAACAGAGAACTTAGAAACAACAATGCTCTATCAAATCCATAATGGAATTGATAGAGAACAGACCCAAAGAAAAAAACCCACTCGTACAAAGTTTGGAAAAACAGCATTTTAAGATCTACTATAGATCTTTCACAATCCTCAAAATGGCGAGCATTCCTCTCCCTCCAAAGGCACCACATGACACAATGCGGGACCATCCGCCAAACAACCATATTCCGAGTATCTCCAAAACTGACCCATGATTTAATTGATAGGAACAATGTCTTAGAGTGCTATGTGGCATTCTGACTATTTTTTATGTTTTATGAATCAGGCCCCTATATTTCATATTATTTTCATCTTCGAAAGGTTATTCATGATATATAAATTATTCCAAGAACTTTAATGATTGAGAAATAAATGTAATGTCTCTTTTCTAATAGGTAGGATAAGGTAACTTTTCATTGACACAATGACACTATGAAAAAAGAAATAGCTGGCAAGATCTTCAGTGGAAATGCACAAAATAAGAGCCCTCTTCCGGCGAGCTACAGCAGCTACTCTCAGTACGAGATTTCAGGACCCATGATTTAATTGATAGGAACAATAAGGTATGTGATAGAATTGAAGTATAATGATGGCAAAAGTTTTATTATAAGTACATTATCATTTTATTAAGGAGGGTAGAATGCTTCAGTACACATGAAGTATATACAAAAGCAACTCTTAATGAATTACAATCTGAAACTTACGGGATAAACAAATTCTACAAAAGACGAAGAATGAAAAATGTCTAACACAAGCAGCCAATTATACAAAGTTCTAAGAGATTTACGTGAGATCAACGAAAGCTCAACTCCTTCAAAAGTCTGACCATTTCTTTCTCTCCCTCTTCTTTTTTTTTAAAAAATTGGTAAGTTACACATACACCTAGTGGGTCTTTAACCCACGAATTCACCATCCACCTTACTCATATGGAGCCATTTGAGCCATAACTCATTGGCATTTCTTTCTCTCCAATTATCCACATAAGTCACAGCAAAATAGATTTCCGGATTTTACTCCTTTAAGAATAACCATATTTTTCCATAACAAAAAACAAACAAATCAATAAACATCTTTGGCACCACCTGCCAAACCCTAGACTGAGAAAAGACTAGGGATAAAGTTGTCTTACCATCAAATAGTGAAGTAAAAGGTTACCTACTGTTTCTCTATTTTCCTTGCACATATAACACCAATCCACTACCTCTCAAAGCTTCATGGTAAGAGCAAATATCAAAATTACTAGATCGTGATAACCTCCAACAAATCCTATTCTAGCAAAGAGGAACCTAGAATACAAAGATAAAAATATATAGCAACACATTTCAACTCTCAATCCTAGAAAGCTCGTAAAAAACATAGGATTCCAATAGCACGCTCCCTGCTACTCCAACCTACACAAGTACAAAGCAATAAAAGCCTCCTTATCTACAACTAACGCAAACAAATAAAAGAAATGTCCCAGATCCTCCAACCTACACAAGTACAAAGAAATAGAAGCCTCTGTAATCCTTATCTACAACTAACACAAGCAAAGAAAAGACTTGTTCTTCAATAAAAGAATTGTCCCTGCTCCTCCAAAGGTTCATAATAAGATCAAACACCAAAGCCACAATCACTATTCGATATCCATCTCACACTGTCAATGCCTTCAGCAAAGGGCAGTTTAGAATATAACAAATCAATTACAGAATACAGCCCCCTCCATCTCCCAATCATGAAATTTAGAATAAATCTCATATTCTAATAGCCAGCCCATCCTCCCCTCTAACACTCACCATGGAAGACACAGAAGCATCCTTATTTTCAACAATCAAATACAAATCCGGAAACAATTCCTTAAGAGCCCAATTACCACACCACATCCCCAAAATTTAATCCTCCTACCGTAAAAGAGACTAAAATAGAAAAATTATCCCAACATGCTCTAATCCTCTTCCATAGGCTACACCCATGGGGCCTTCCGCTAACACCGTAGTCCAATTTTCCCACACTGCCCCATATTTCGCTCCCACAACAGTCTCCAAAAATGGTTATTCTCCACGCCAAAATGCCACCTCCCCACCTCTCTAAAATTAGAAATGAATTAATTTAGAAAATAAATAATTAGGAAGAAGAAGATAGTTAGGCCCATTTTTGTTATTTAAGCAAATATATTTTGCATTCAAAAACCATATGAATAAAAAGAGGTGAATTTGTAATGTTCAACCAAACCAGAAGTTGATGTTATTGACTATATAACCAATTCTTCTTCTTTTTTCCTAGTAAGTAATAATAAGTTTTATTAAAAAAATCAGGCAAGAATCATGTACTCCACCAATTCTTGTGGGAGGAGAAAGTATTTGAGCCAAAGCTCATTGGCGTCATTAATGACATAACTCTACCAAGGGCAATAAGATAATTTTTCAACTACATGCGAATCAAACATGCTGCAATCAGGATTGAATCACGCTCTGTACTTTAGAATTTCCATATCAGCTATTTCACAAGAACCTTTTTAATATAAGTTATGTCTGAGTGCTTGAAAAAGAAACGAACTGTAAGGAAACTAAATTTTCAACGAGATCTTCTAACAAAAGTATGTCCCACAACACCAAAAGCATGATGACTATGCAAGACTCAAATAACAAGTTGTTCAATTCATGGGGTACTTCCCCCTTGAACATATTCAGTTGTTTCGGGCAGTAATAGGGAAACAATATTAAAGGCTTAAAGGATTCCATACAGTATTAAATCAATTATAGAACCTACTGCAATTATCACATCAATGTTCACGTAAACGAAACTCTACGTCCATAATCATGATAATATCCTTTTTTTTTCTTTTTCCATACTCAATTTTTCCCTAATAACAAGTGAAATACATAACATATGAGGTGACAATAATCACATTACTGACCAATGAGGTTGAACCAACTGCATTCAAACCATTGGTAGACGCATGTACAATGTTCCTGTGCAATAGTTGAAGCAATATTAGACAACAAATCATTCAGGGTCATTGTCTCACAGTTTCACAGGAAGAAAATCAAAACCCAACCACATAACGATCATATATTATACATCAATACTAGAGAAACATGATTACTTCAGAAACCATGAAGTGCAACTACAACATCAATGAATGAACATGATAAACCAAACCCACGAACACCCAACAATATAAACAAAGTTTCATATTATTCCATCCAAAATTATTATTATTTTTTTTTGATATCATGGGGATCTCCCCAAGGCAGGGCCCTTTGGACCCACCCCTGGAGGGTAAACCCCCGGTTGCATCGCACTGACCACACCCATCCAGAATATTTATGAGATTGTGACAGGACGAGTGAAGAGAATCATTCATAACCTAATGTTCTGTTGGTAAACGAGAAGAAAAATATATATTACAGCTTCTGCTTTAGCCTCAGCAAAGTATCATGTTCTGGGATAAATTTTGCTCTTGATAAATCAATTGGAGTCTGAAAACAAAACAAATTGTGATATCACTCTTTTTTTCCACCAATTTTTCGATTTTATAAATTCATATATAGAGACCCTAACACAGCAGGACAGAGTGATTGTACTGAGCTCAATTCAGCTGATTGTAAAATCCTCGACCCCAAATATCTAAGTTTTGAAATTCAACATGGGCACAGAAATTAATTTATGCTTTATTCTAAGGTTTTGCAAACAAGTACAACAAGAGAACACCAAATAGTTCAGTCAACTAAGAATATAACAAATATTTAAGGCCAAATTACAAATTACACCCTCTAAGTTTGATCAAAGTTGAATTCAGCCCTCTAAGTTATGACTGTTTCAATTTAGTTCTCTGAGTTTGGTTTGGTTCCAATTTAGTACTCTAAGTTTTAACTGTTTCAATTTAGTCCTCTAAGTTTGTTTGTTTTTTTCAAAGACTTAAAAACAAGAACTAATAAAAATTATTTAAAAAAAATTCGTGAAAAAATTAAAAAGTTAGAGGACTTAGAGGACCAAATTGAAAATTGAAACGGTTAAAACTTAGAGGACCAAATTGAACTTTGACCAAACTTAGAGGACTAAATTGAACCAGTCAAAACTTAGAGGACTGAAACTTAGAGGATGTAATTTGTAATTTAGCCAATATTTAATGGAAAACATTAAAGAAAACACAAAAGATCCTTCTTTTCTTTTCCTTATTATTTTCCTCAGTAACCAAACGGACAAATCAGTTTTCACAGCATATTCTCTGGAATCAAACAAGTGTATACTATTTTTAATATTATCATCAAAGTGCTTCCTGATGATCAAATTTCTGAATTCATAGGAACCGAAACAATCCAATCAAACAGAGTAAAATTTACAAATCGAGCACAACAGCAACAAATTCTTCATCTATCTAAGTCTAAACTTAGAAATGAAAATCTTAATTTACAAAAAATTCAAGCGGAGGTTCTTTATGTGCATATAGTAAAGTTTTTCTCGGCAGCCAAACAGCAAAGAGGAGTATAAAAATAAATCCGAGATCACGTGTCTTACTTTTTAGTGGAGAAAGTGAATCCAGGCTCGGAGCACCTGTGACGAACTTGGAAATCCTTGAGTGAGTCATACGGAGCGAGAAATGGAGCGAAATCGAGACCTGAGACCCTAGATCGATGATGGAAGGTGAAGGAAGAGGAAGAGGCAAAGAAAGTGGCGGACTTTGCGAGAGCCATTTGGAATTTGGAAAATGGGGAGGGGAAATCGGTAGTGGTGTAGTTTTTTCTACTCCAGAGCAAATTTGGCTTTTTGCGAGCACGCAGGGACAAGGACTGTTGGAGTAGTAGTACTCTTTATATATATAGTCTGTAGCTGCAACACTCCATGTCAACTAATTAGATTTACGTGTATTTTTAGTGGATAAGGTTTGGCTACAAACTAGTTTGTAGTCTGATTATTACAACCCACCATATGGTAACTTATAAGATAATTCAGATGTATTATTTAAAGAAGTCACATAACTCATTTATCATCTACGTATATTTTTAGTAGACAAGATTTGACTATAAACTGATTTGTAGTTCAGTTGTTACAACCTACTATATGGTAACTTATAAAACAATTCACGTGTATTATTTAAAGAAGTCACATGACTCATTAAATAGGTCATGTGACTAAAATACACGTAGATAATCTTATTAGTTGACGTGTAGTGGGTTGTAGTAAGCTGACTATAAACTGATTTATAACCAAACTCCGTCCATTTTTAGTCACATAAACTATTTAATGAGAGATAAGATTTGGCTACAAACCAGTTTGTAATTCGTTTGCTACAGCCCACTATGTGGCAGCTTATAAGACCATCCACATGTATTATTTAAAGAAGTCACATGACTCATTAAATAGGTCATGTGACTAAAGTACACGTGGATGATCTTATTAGTTGACACGTAGTGGGTTGTAGTAAGCTGGCTATAAACTGGTTTGTAGTCAAACTCTATCTATTTTTAGTCACATGAACTATTTAATGAGAGACAAGATTTGGCTATAAACCAGTTTGTAACCCGTTTGCTACAACCTATTATGTGGCAGCTTATAAGACCATCCACATATATTATTTAAAGAAGTCACATGATTTATTAAATATGTCATGTGACTAAAGTACATGGATGATTTTATTAATTGACACATAGTAGGTTGTAGTAAGCTGACTACAAACCAGTTTGTAGCTAAACTCTGTCCTTTAATGAGTTATGTGACTTATTTAAATAATACACGTGGATGATCTTATAAGTTGACACATAGTGAGTTATAGCTAACCTGTGTTTTAACTTTGTGTGCGAGCGTCGTGTCATTTGGGTGGGGACCATGAGGAGTGGTTGGAGGCCACGATGGATTGCATTATGTAAGGAGGGTCAGGAGATGGATTATTTATGTTCTTTTTGTAACCAAAGTGGGGTGAAGAACCAATATTATCTTCTTTGTTTGATTACGATTGATGAGCAGGATGAGAAAGATATCCTTATTCCCAATTTTCTTTTGAAGTCTCTTTCACATAGAAAAGTGCAACTAGTGTATTTTAATTGTAATAAATTGAGAGGGAAGTATTTTTATAAATTTAATTACCTAACACTATTCTTAACATTAGACCATTGACTACAAACCATGTAATTACCGACAATATTGATTTAACTAAAAAAACAAATGCAAACCATCAATAGAACTACAAAAAATTGATTAAAAGTTGAAAGCAAAGAGATTGTACATGAAGAGTTTCCCTCATATGAATCTATAATCATAAATCATAGAAACCAACAACTACTTGCCTCCCCCATGAAAAATGTAAGTTTAAGTGATGAAACCAAAAACTTTGAAAAAATTATTGAAGAGAATAATTACTCAAATACATATCTAAAAATCATAGGTACCAAACTTGACAGAATAGAAAACAAAATTGATCCTATAAAACCTACTGCAAAATTAGATATTGAAAAACCTTTGTTCACACCACATGAAATACCACGTGTTTCCTTTAAAAAAAGATAATACTGATTTATTAGAAGAAATTTCTAAAAGACTCCAAACTTTAGATATAACAAATATTGCTTCCCCATCACAAACTAAGGAACAAACTAATCAATTCAAAAGAATTAATACCATAGATAAAATAAAACAAGATAAGCCAAAAATTGAAGAATACATTGAAAATCTACAAGATCAATTTAAAGATTTAAATATTAATAGAATTGCAAATGAAAGAAATTTTCACACCAAGCCTTTAAGAAGCCGTATTGCAAGAACAAGATACCCTGGAAATGTTTCAATTACAAGAAATTTTTATTGTATTTTAATTGTAATAAATCGAGAGGGAAATATTTTTATAAATTTAATGTTATACTTCATTATCTTTTGATGAATGAATGTTGTAATTCATTATCTTGCTAAATTAATACGAAGTTAATTACATAAATTCATCCTAAATTATGGGGTGTTTGCACTTTACAACCTAAAGTATAAAAACTTAAGGAAAAAATACGTTTTGGTCCCTCTTAGTTTGTATTTACTATCATTTTGATCTCTTATATTTTAAAATTGTCAATTTATACCCTCAACTTTGAGAGCATATGCAATGTGTCCCTTCCATCCATATCTTTTAACGTTTGTGGTTAACATCCTCATTTTAATTTTAACCAATTATTAATTTATGCTTAAATGAAAAGAAAAACAAACAAACAAACAAACAAAAATTTTGTGCAAAGAGTTGGTGTCGTCCCTAACCCATCCATCAACCATCAAAATAACCACTAAACTGTTGGAAATAAAATAAAAATAAATCTCAAAGCCTCCAACGACATCGCATCACGACTGTTAAACGACATCGCATCACAGCTACTTGAGCCTTCATACTAGGTTACTCTGCCATCCTTACCCATTCATCCCTCACCATCATCTTTGTTGCATCCATAAACAAACCAAGGTAAATTTTATGGAAAACTATATCTATAAATTGTGATGACATGTCTGTATGAGATATTGTGTGAAAACGACTTTCCCTCAATCCTTCTCATCCTCACCCACTGCGTTTTCATTATTTTTTAGATTTGCCTCATAGAAATAATTCTATATGGTTTCTCATTAGATGGCTTTTTAGTATCATTTAACCAATCTCGTCTAATATATGCTATCCCTTTAGGTAATGTAGCTAAAGTCGACAAAGCAAGCCAACAAAACAACTTCAAACATCTCTAAAGGAAGCTTTCTTCCATTTGCTGCTTAATAAATTATTTTTCGAATCAGCTGAGAGATATGTATAAGTAAAAGCTTTTGAAAAGCTCAACTTATTCTCTTTCTTGCTCCACTATTTACCGTTCTAAAAAATCGTTTACATTGCTGTGTCAAATAGGGCATCATGGTTGGCGCGTTGGTAGGAGGTGTTGGGGCAACGGAAGCTTTTGACACTACTTAGTTAGGCCAAATTACCGTCTATGTGTTAATTAAATTAAATAACCTTCCAAGCAATAGAGAGATAAATAATCACACAATAATTAAGAAAATCAACCACACAAGAACATGCTAAATTTACGTGGAAAACCCTCCAGTGTAGAGGGAAAAACCACGGGGCAAATCCGATCAATCCACTATAATAAAATAGAGATTACAACACTCAAGTTTATGCCCAAACTTGAGTTCACAATAAATTGAGAAATCACTCTCTAGGAATAAATACAATCTCACCACAAAAAAACTGGAACCCAGTGAAACCAATAACGTAGTAAGATGTCCCTTGAATACTTCAACTCTCTGTGGTTATAGCACCCAAAACCCCTCCTAGAAAAACCCTCAATTTATCTCCTTGTGTGTGTCTTGAACCAAAGAAAAAACCCTCACTTTTTTCTTTCTCACTAGTGCCACACAGTGCACTGCTATTTTTCTCTCACTGGTACAAAAGCAAAGCACACACACACACTGCTTAAATAGCAGCCCCTGCCGCCTCACGTAGTCCTAATTCTAATAGAATTGGAGACTACTTTTTCTTGCACTACAAGACAAGCCCTTTATGGGCTTTATTATTGAGTGTGGGCTGGCACCAAAAGGTGCGGTGCACCCAACAATCTCCCCCTCCAGCCCACTGAGGAAGGAGATCTTCAATCCAACTCTTTAGTTAGAATTCATGCCGGCTGACCCGGCACAAAGCTCAAGCTTCTCTTTTGGCACAACCTTGGTCAACATGTCAGCTGGATTCTTGTCTGTGTGAATCTTTCTTAATTGCATCAACTGTTGATCAACAATTAGTCTGAGCCAATGGTATCTCACATCAATGTGCTTCGTTCGTGAATGGTACGTAGAATTCTTGCTCAAGTCTAGTGCACTTTGACTGTCACAATGGACTACATACTCGTCTTGCTTCAAACCCAAGTCTTGGAGAAACCGTTTCATCCAAAGCATCTCTTTCCCTGCTTCGGTCGCTGCAATATACTCAGCCTCAGTTGTAGATAAAGCGACACACTTTTGTAGTTTAGACTGCCATGATACAGCTCCCCCTGCAAAAGTAAATAAGAACCCTGAAGTAGATTTCCTACCATCAAGATCACCTGCCATATCTGCATCTGTATAACCCTCCAAAACTGGTTTAGAGCTACCAAAACTCAAGCACGACTTTGAGCTACCTCTCAAATACCTGAAGATCCACTTCACTGCTTCCCAGTGCTCTTTGCCTGGATTAACCATGAACCTGCTGACTACACCAACTGCATGAGCAATGTCTGGCCGTGTGCAAACCATGGCATACATCAAACTCCCAACTGCAGAGGAATAAGGAATTGATGCCATGTTTTCTTTCTCTTTATTTGATGAAGGACATGATTTCTTGCTTAGTTTGAAGTGACCACCAAGAGGTGTACTGACTGGCTTGGCATGCTTCATGTTGAACCTCTCAAGTACACGTTCAACATACTTCTCTTGTGATAACCATAATTTCTTGGCTTTCCTGTCACGTAGAATCTGCATACCCAAAATTTGTCTAGCTGGACCCAAGTCTTTCATATCAAATGACTTAAACAGCTCCTTCTTCAAACTACCAACCATATTAGCATCTTGTCCTACTATCAACATATCATCTACATATAACAAAAGGATGATAAACTTACCATTAGGAAATTGTCTGACATACACACAATGATCTGCATCTGTCCTTGTGTACCCTTGACCCACCATGAATGAGTCAAACTTCTTGTACCACTATCTTGGAGCCTGCTTTAAGCCATACAGACTCTTCTTCAATCTGCAAACCTTGTGTTCTTTCCCTTTTGCTTCAAATCCCTCTGGCTGAACCATGTAGATTTCTTCCTCCAAGTCACCATGGAGAAAAGCAGTCTTTACATCCATTTGTTCAAGCTCAAGATCCAAACTAGCTGTTAATCCCAAAATAACTCGAATAGAACTCATTTTGACCACTGGAGAGAAAATCTCATCAAAATCGATCCCTTGTTTCTGATTGAAACCCTTGACCACCAATCGAGCTTTGTATTTCACTAGCTTCTCACCATCTTTCTTTAGCTTGAACACCCATTTGTTTCTCAATGCCTTCTTGCCTTTAGGAAGTTCAACTAACTCATAAGTGTTATTCTTGTGCAAAGAATCCATCTCTTCATGCATAGCCTTCATCCAGCTTTGCTTGTCCTTATGAGACTGTACTTCCTGAAAGCTCTCTGGCTCCCCCTCATCAGTAATCAAAACATACTCAGAAGTGGAGTATCTAGTTGATGGATGACGCTCCCGTGTAGACCTCCTAACCTGAGGTTCTTCCATCTCTGGTGGAATGGGCTGCTCCCCCTGCTCAACACCCTCTGTATCTATTGCATCATCACCATCAACTTCTGCTGGCTCATCACCATAATTCTCTACTTGCACCTCTTCTATATCTGTGGCAATATCTGAGGACGAAGAGGTAGGTGTAAGGTCAGAAACACCTTCAACAGTAGACTTTGACTTCTCAGATTTCTTAAAATCTTTAATATTTTCATTCTCATGAAAAACCACATCTCGACTTCTGATCATCTTCTTTTTCTTAGGATCCCATAGCTTGTAACCAAATTCTGCATCTCCATATCCAACGAATATGCAAGGAGTGGCTTTATCATCAAGCTTTAATCTCTGTTCCTTAGGCACATGTGCAAATGTCTTGCACCCAAATACCTTCAAGTGTGCGTAGGAAGCATCCTCTCCTGTCCACACTCTCTCTGGAATATCAAAATCCAATGGAACTGATGGAGACCGATTAATTAGGTAGCACGCAGTTTGTACAGCTTCAGCCCAGAATGACTTAGGTAGTTTAGCCATTCTTAACATGCATCTGACCTTCTCAACAATAGTGCGGTTTATCCTCTCTGCCACACCGTTGTGTTGTGGGGTACCAGGAACTGTCTTCTCATGTCTAATGCCATACTCTGAGCAGTAGTTTTCAAATTCATTAGACGTGTATTCACCTCTGTTGTCAGTACGAAGGCACTTCAAAGACTTCCCTTTCTCTCTTTCCACCATGGCATGAAATTTCTTGAAGAGCTGAAACACCTGGTCTTTTGTTTTCAAAACATACACCCACACCTTTCGTGAAGCATCATCAATAAATGTAACAAAATATCTATTGCCACCTAAGGACTTCACCTCAATGGGACCACATACATCAGAATAAACCAAATCTAACACATTGGATTTTCTAGTAGATGATCTACGAAATGATACTCTATGTTGTTTGCCAAATAAACAATAGTCACAAGAATTTAGTGGCATACCTTTGGCAAATGGAATGAGAGACTTCTTTGCCAAAATCTGCAACCCTTTTTCACTCAATGTGAGCCAGCCGCCTATGCCACAAATCAGGCGTAGAATCATCTTGAGCTGCATTTACCACGTCCCTGCATAACTTTACTTGAGTCTTGTAAAGTGTGCAACAAATCTTCCCTCTGGCAAACACCAACGATCCTTTAAAGAGTTTCCATTTACCGTTGCCTAAATGGCTTTCATAACCTTCTTTATCCAAAACACTAACAGAGATCAAATTCAGGCGCATATCTGGAATGTGTCTTACATCCTTCAATTTTAAGGTGTATCCAGTATTGGTCTCAACACAAATATCACCAATTCCCACTATGTCAGCATAACTTTTATTCCCCATCTTTACTCTGCCTAAGTTTCCTGCTTTGTACGAAGTAAAGAACTCCCTTCTTGGAGTGACATGGTAGGAAGCTGCTGAGTCAATCACCCACTGCTTTGTACGAAGTAAAGAACTCCCTTCTTGGAGTGACATGGTAGGAAGCTGCTGAGTCAATCACCCACTCATCATAAGGATCTGCAACATGACAACACTCATCCTCTCCTATAGAAAGTACCACCACATCTTCATCTGACGAAACAGCTGTGGTATTATGATCATCCGCCTTTTTCTGATTTATCTCCTCTTTCTGCTTATTTTTCCAAATCTTCCAATTTCTTTTTATATGACCCTCTTTGTCGCAGTAGAAACACTTGACTTTTCCTTTTGTCTGTGACTGACTTCTGGATTTACCGCGCCCTTTAGAATTTCTACCCTTACTCCTCCCCCTGTTCTCTGTGACAAGAGCCTGTGCATCATCCTTGCCCATGTCCTTTCTTCTAGTTTCTTCATTGAACAAACTGTCCTTTACCATCGCAAGTTGTAACACACCATTCGGAGCAGAGTTACTAAGTGACACTACCAAAGTCTCCCAACTGTTAAGCAAAGAGCTCAGAAGCAATAATGCTTGCAATTCGTCATCTACCACTAGATTCATTCTAGTCAATTGATTAACCAAGTCTTGGAACTCGCTTAGATGCTCGGCAACGGATCTTCCCTCTTTAAGCTTTAAATGCGCAAGCTTTCTAATTGCAAAAGCTTTATTTTGAGCAGTCTTCCTCTCATAAAGACTTTCCAATTTTTTCCAAAGAGTATCGGCTTTTGTCTCCTGAGATACATGATGAAACACACTAACTTCAATGCATTGTCTGATACAACCAATGGTTTTTCTATGCATCTTGGCCCACTCTTTGTCAGGCATACTGCTTGGCTTGGCACTATCACCCTCGATAGGGTCATGCAAGTCCTTACAATAAAGGACGTCCTCCATCATCGGCTTCCATATTGAATAATTTGATGCAGAGATTTTAATCATAGTACCTGACGTATATTCCATTTAATTCAACACTAGACAACCACGCCCAAATAACCTTGGGCTCTGATACCACTTGTTGGGGCAACGGAAGCTTTTGACACTACTTAGTTAGGCCAAATTACCGTTTATGTGTGAATTAAATTAAATAACCTTCCAAGCAATAGAGAGATAAATAATCACGCAATAATCAAGAAAATCAACCACACAAGAACACGCCAAATTTACGTGGAAAACCCTCCAGTGTAGAGGGAAAAACCACGGGGCAAATCCGATCAATCCACTATAATAAAATAGAGATTACAACACTCAAGTTTATGCCCAAACTTGAGTTCACAATAAATTGAGAAATCACTCTCTAGGAATAAATACAATCTCACCACAAAAAAACTGGAACCCAGTGAAACCAATAACGTAGTAAGATGTCCCTTGAATACTTCAACTCTCTGTGGTTGTAGCACCCAAAACCCCTCCTAGAGAAACCCTCAATTTATCTCCTTGTGTGTGTCTTGAACCAAAGAAAAAACCCTCACTTTTTTCTTTCTCACTAGTGCCACACAGTGCACTGCTATTTTTCTCTCACTGGTACAAAAGCAAAGCACACACACGCTGCTTAAATAGCAGCCCCTGCCGCCTCACGTAGTCCTAATTCTAATAGAATTGGAGACTACTTTTTCTTGCACTACAAGACAAGCCCTTTATGGGCTTTATTATTGAGTGTGGGCTGGCACCAAAAGGTGCGATGCACCCAACAGGAGGGACAATGGTACAGAGCAACGCAAGTTTTGTTGGAAAATTTGGCTTTTACAAAAGTCATAGAATTATTTTAGAGTTAGAAACTCAATGATGAATTGTGGAAGAATTCGAAGAGTGTTGTTGTTTATTAATACAGTGTTCGATGATGCTGAGGTGAAGCAATAACATAACACATGTTTTGTTGGAAAATTTAGCTACTATATATCTTCATTTTTTTATTTTATTTTTTTTCATTTAAGCATGAATTAATAATGGGATAAAATAAAAATGGGGATGTTAATGACAAACGTTAATAAATATGGTGTGTCCTCAAAGTTGAGGATGTAAATTGGACATTTTGAAACACAAGTGACCAAAATGACAACATCTACAAACAAAAATGGACAATAGTTATTTTTACTTAAAACTTTTAATCAACACCTTAATTAGAACAAATTTAGTATTTGCACCTCACTGTTCAAAGAAACGTTAATTTGGATAGCCATATGCTATGAACACAACCTTTATTAGATAAAATGACTATATTGCCCTTACATCCACATGACCTTTACTTTCAAATTCAGTCATTGATGGTGTCCATTACATGGTCACAAGCAAATGTTCCATCCATGACACTTTTCATTGTAACCTAGATCATGTCCCTTTCAAAAAGAAAAGAGAATGATTACTTAAATAAACTTCTAATTACTTCCATGATCAAATTTTAGTAGCTCTTGACTTTCTCATTGTTCCTCATGTCCCTCGTATTTCTCCATAAGTACCTTTTGTTGTCCATGTCAATGAATACCTAGAAACTGTTATGGAGGGGAAGGAATAGTCCAAGGATATACGACTGTCATCAAAGTCATCGGCATTGTCATCGACGGAGAAGCAAGAGACAGTGAGGTTGATGGAAACAATAGAGGAGATATGGTTGCAGGACTCGGAGAAATGGTTGTTGTCATCGAGGACATCTTTGTTTGGTCATTTTGGCAAGGATTTCCCATGGATCATTGTTGGTTGGTAACCTTGCCATGCTTTGGTTGGGATGGCTCCAAGCGATTCCAAGACTTGGGTGAAAGACTTTATGTTCTATGACCATGGATGAAACATTTTTTGTGTGTATGCATTGATACTAAAATATTCTGATTCAATGGCTAAACTAAAACGGTATCCAATACAGTATTGACATCTTTGCTAACATGTGAAAAATGCGAAGCTTGTCGCACATACACTCTATTAACGTCACCAAAATGTAAAAGAAAGTTGAAAATAGCAAAATTTAGGCCTAGCCATGCAAATATGAAAATGGTGGCCGAGCATAACTCCGACATAAGCACTTTACCTTGATTTTATTAAATGTTGGCCTTAAGCCCATTTAAATATTAGACTCTATCTGAGACTCTCAATAATTCAAACGCCATCATGAACATGATGTTCTTGAACAGTGGATCCCATGATCCCATCATACTTTATCATGCTTATTTATTAATTGTCTTATGAATGGTTAAAACTAAGGGATAGCTAAAATGTGGTAACTGTTTCAAAATAGATGTTGTAAGGTGTCTAACACCTTTCCTACACATAGTTAAACCCCCAAATTTATTTCAATGGTTCACAAATGTTCAATTGTTTGCTTTAGGATAAAAATCTTCACATTCTCTTAACCATAGGCTATTAATAATAAAATTAACTAAACGTTCAATGTACAATCACACTTATACATGATTGGTTTAGACTCCACACGGCCATCCAAACCATAGAATTTAGCTAGGGGGTCGGACCAATTTCAATATCAACAATAAGCTTATAAATTCCGTTAGAAGATTCCAGTCTTATAAACTGATTTCTTCAACAACTATTAGAGCATTCACATCGGATATTCTAAAATTTCTTCAAATTTTGAAAGAAAAAATTACTTTTTCTATTTTACCTACTTACTTTTAAAATATACTCTACATCCCACTTTTTATCTTTCAAACATTCTTTAAAAGTATTCTTATTTTATTCTTTTTCATGTTTCTAAAATAGTAAAAACACTCTTTATGTTTCTGGAGAGAGAGTGAGAGACATGGGAATGAAAGAAATCAAGAGAGAGAGAGAGAGAGAGAGAGAGAGAGAGAGAGAGAGAGAGAGAGAGAGAGAATTGTAAAATAATATATGAAAAATCTAAATGACTCTTCATAAATGAAGAACTACTCTAGCACTTCTTCAAATTTGAAAGTAGATGAAGAGTCTGATAGAGAGATATTTGGAGCTTGAATTTTTGTAATTTGAAAAAGATGACCATATAGAGAGTCTGACGTGAATACTCTTATAGTTTAAGTTGTTTAAATGTATGATGAGCAATTATAATGGTTTTTTTTTTTTTTTTTCTAAAGGATAATTGCAGTTAAGCCACCTATGGATTGAGACCATTGCATTTTTTTTTATACGTGATTTGAAAAGTAGGACTTTGCCTTTATAGTTTTCACTCCGTTAGCTTTTGTAACCCACCTTGTCACATTTTTTCATCCTTAAAAATAAGGATAAATGTGTCTTTTCATTTTTTTTGTTTTTTTCTTCTTTTTTATTTATTTTTTATAAACATATAGACTATTATTAATATTACAAAGAAAAACAAACTTTACATTTGGTACATTCTCATCAAAAGGCTAACAATGTTTGGTGAAATTTCTTCCATCCAAATGGTTTTAAAACTACAAGTTTGGCCTAATATAGCTAATGCATGTGTTGTTCTATTACATCTTGGCCTTAATTCTTAAAACAGTAAAACCATATGATATGAAACATAGAGCTCAATCACATGCTTACTCTAGCAAATGCCCTATGCTCGTAAGACACATTTATGTTGCATTTAGAGCCATCACATGTGTTCTAGTTGTGCCTTAAAAAATCACACGATGGAAACCCAATGATTAAGCAAAATGCATTTCTCGAAGCACTTGCCACCCGCCCGTGCTTCTCCACAATTTCGACCTTTGATGCGTAACATGGCTAGTGCTGCAATGACAAACCCCCTTTTATCCTGAGCAATTATACCTAGACCCACGATGCCAATAAGAGCATTATTGAATACTTCAAAAATAACGACGACCGCCATTTGGAGAAGCCTGTGGAACACATTGGTATCGAATAAGATCAAAATGTTTTATATGTAGTGTTCTACAACATATTCTCCCTATAGATGAAACTATCTTTATAAGGAAAATTAGTTCAAAACTATCTTGTGAAGTGTGCCAGGAGGAATGACTCATTGCAATGAGTGAGGTGCCAAGTGATGGTAGGTGTGGCCTAAGAGAGAAAGAAAAGAGGAAAATAATCTAAAAAAAATACATTTTTGACCCATTTTGTTTAAATGATGATATGTAACATAAACTAACACATAGGCTAATAAAGTGAAACTAATACATTTTTGACCCATTTCAAATCACGGATATATAAAGTGAAACTGACCAAGCTGCAAGTGAATAATTTGTAATCATTTATCCTTAAAAGCATGTTAGACTTAAATGATAGGAAATACACTTAAATACTTAAATACGTTATAGTTTATTTATTTATGATAAGGATGTATAAACAAATGAGACCCATAAAAATTCCACTCTTATCAATGTGTGAAAAGATATAATCATTCGCAAATTACGCATGTTGTTTTTATATTTTTCATGACAACCAAAAGACATTGATGGTTAAAAAGAACTAGTAAAATATAGGCAAAAAGTCACTTTTATAATCTCTATAATTTATGGGTGTTTTCATTTTAATATTTGCGTTTTAAATGTTTCATTCTAGTTATTGAGGTTTTTAATCGTTATTTCATTTTAGTACTTATCGTTATCTCACTTGCATAATTTAATGAAATGGCTTATCGAATGCTAAAAAACATTTTATATACGAATATGAAAAAAACATAATTTTATGAAATCTAATTTGATGGAATGAGGTACTCTTGTTAAACTCAACGACATAAACATGTTTCACCAAACCCAAATCGACCCTATGCAAAAGATTCACTCCCAAGTCAACTCAACGTCAATTTTAGTTGGCTTTGGTTCTGTGTGTTGGAGTTCCTTTCCTTTTAGACTTATAGTGAATCCTCCACCTCTTTTTCCTTGAATAATCCAGGTTTTATTATTATTTTTTTTATCATTATTGTTGAATAAATCAATCCACTTCTTAGCCCTACACAAGCCCAACCTCATAATTTGGTACCATGGCACAAAAATTTACACTAATTTCCATACCCACCAACTGTTGTGCCCTTACTGGTTCTCTTTGTTGGCATGTGCCCTGTGGGTGTGGCTTGAGAATTTTAACTGTTGTACCTTTTTTTTTTTTTTTTTAATATATATATGATAGAAATTTTAATCTAAACTTATATACACGTATATTTGAAGATCTCAGGGATTGAACCCATACCTTTATAGAGAAGTGAGATTTTTTGAAAAGGAAGATTATCACTAAACCGAATACCCAAATGACACTGTTGTACCTCTTAAACAACACAATACAGCACAAATCCTATTTTTATGCCAATTGATAGAGAAAACAAAAAAAAAAAAACAAATAGAAAGAGGGAAAATAAAAAAAGTGAGAATCCGAGGATATTCCAATTTAGCACAAGCACTTTACCCCAACATTCGAAGGGGTTGGGACCGCACTATTCCATAGACTCCTACAAAATTCAGATATCTTTAGCCTGATAAAGGGCCCTGATTTTAAGCGTCAGTGTCGCGTCTACGAAACTAAAACTACGACTCACAATCACACCACCCGATATTTCTGTGGGACCCACAAACTTCCCTCTCTCTCTCTCTCTCTCTCTCTCAGAAGAATCTCCACGACGACTGCTCTTGAGTCCAAAACGAACCGAATCAGCCTCTTTCTCTTGCTTCTACTCTCTCTCTGAGCAATTCGATCTCCCAGCTCGATCGGTCAATGCCGGTACGTCTCGCTAGCATTTCCATTCTCTTTAGCTTCGCCGCCGCTCTTCAATTTCGCAGTTTTCGAGTGGTGCAATTTTCTGTTTGTTCTGGAAAAACCCTAGAATTTCGTTTTTCGGTCAATTAGGGTATCGAAGCTTGTTTCATTACTTTTTCTAATCTTTCCTTCGTTTTGAATTCTTCAAGCTTTGTTTCTGCTGAATTTCGATGTTTCATTATTTTAATTTCAGTTTTAATTTTTTATAATGCTTTTAAAGATTAGGGTTTTTGCTTGTATTTATTTATTGTCGATGATTTGCGGTTAATTTTCCTTTTAATTTTTGAGAGAATGTAGGAAGAGAAAAGTCAATAAATTTTTTTAATTTCATTTTTTTTTTTTACTTTTTTGATATACAAGTAATCTACGTTTCTGCTGAGTTGAACTTTCTATTTTCGGCTTACATTGTGGAATTTTCCAACTACATAGCTGGAGTGAGTGAGTTTTTACTGTTACATTCCATTATAATTGTACTCCTATGTGTGTTACTTTATGGAATAGAGCATGCTGTGTTATTAGGTTGAAGTAAAAAATGGGTTCTAGAGTAATTCTAGGTCATGGGTATTGTAGATATAGTCATTGTGAATCTATACTAGTGCTTATTTTTGGAGTTGCTGACTTGTTCTTGTATTAGGTCACTGCTCTAGTGTTTTTGAAGTCACTGAAATGAGTTGTTGAGGAGGAACTGTTCTTCAATTTGAGTTTATTTGATTGGGTTTTGAGCGATGGCGGGAAATGTGAGATTTGAGTCGTGTTCAGCTAGTCCGGAAGAATTTGCTTTTGGGGGGAGCTATACAAATGGGCAGAGGGGAAGTTATAATGGTGTCAGTTTGGATAGGTCTGGAAGCTTCCGTGAGGATGGCGAGAGTCGTGTTTTTGGTTCCATTACTAGTTCCCGGGGGAGTGCTACATTGATGGGGCATTTGCCCCTGGTATCTGAGTTTTTGATGTTGGATTCTATTAAAATGGGGGATCAGAAATGTCCTCGGTCCGCTGAGTTAAGGAGGGTACTGGTGAATTCATTTGGGAGTAGTGTGGAAGATAATTCATTTGGAGCCGCTCATTCAAAGCCTCCGTCTCTGGTGGCTATAGAGGAGCTTAAACGATTTAAAGCAAGTGTGCAAGATGCCTCTAACAAGGCCAGGTAACTACTACATTTTTCTGAAATACAGATTTGTCCTGAGGTTATCCTGTATTTATTTAATTCCATACGTAGTGCCAAAATTTAGTCCTCCCCTCTTTGAATAAGATACTTGAAGTTTTGTTTGATTCAAGATTAATCTCCCTTTCATTTATACCCCCTGGAAACTTAAACCAATGTATGTCTTGTTCTTGGTGTTGTGTTGTCTCTTATGAATAGACCTTGATTTAATTGGGAGAACCAAGGATGTAATGATTTTGTCATTTAAATAGCCATTCTCTGCTGATAACAATTTTTGGTCAGGGGTAGAAAAGAAAAGTTTGTTGACTCCTTAGATAAACTGGACACGTATTGCAAAGCTTTATACTCAAAGAAGCAACAACGGAGTGATATGCTGACAAATGATAGATCAGGGGGGTCAAACTTATTGAAGATAGGAACTCAGATTCAGAGAAATCCAACAGACTTGGTTCAAAGACCTGAGGACAGGCCAAAGAATGTTGTTCAAAATAAGCGGGTTCGCTCATCAGTTGCAGAAATACGGGTTTGTATCCAAAAATATTTTAAAATTTGTTCTTTATTTTCCTTTCTGCAGTACTTGTGTTTTCTTGGGGGTCTTCATCTGGCAACAAAAATAGAATGTGTGTGTGTGTAACTGACTTGTATGTTTTAGATCTTTCCATTTTTACTATTTGAACAGTACAAATTTTCTTCTTGCCAAGTATCCAGCAATATTTTAAATTTGTCCTTTATTTCATCCTTTAAATTTTATTTTCCTTTTTGTAGTTCTTAGGTTTTCTTGAGGATCTTCATCTGGAATTAGGGTGTGTGTGTGTGTGTGTGTGATGTCTTGCAATAAAAGCTTGCAAATTTTATATCATTCTGGTTTTTCTATTTGGGTAGTGCAAATTTTCTTCTTGCCAATTAGCTGTTTAAAAAAACAAAGGAAGAGACAAAAAGGAAGAATTGTTGCTCTCAGCGGTTGCCGATCATTTACGTCTAATGGATTCCACCTGTCTTTGGGACATTGAGTTTTCTAGGTCGTTTGAGGATTGGGAGTTGGAAACAGTTAATTCTTTTATGGATATTCTTTACTCATGTTCTATTCGATTAGGTAGTTTAGATTCTGTATGTTGGAGGCCGTCACGCAGAAAGGTCTTTGAGGTACGCTCTTATTATTCTATTCTGCTAAAGCCTTCTCGCTCCTTTTTCTCGTGGAAAAGTGTGTGGAATTCTAAAGTGCCAACTCGAGTGGCCTTTTTTACTTGGACTGCGGCTTTGGATAGGATTTTTACAGTTGATAATCTCTGAAAAACGAAGGGTTCTCATCATAGATTGGTGCAGCATGTGTAAGTCTAACGGAGAGTATGTTAATCACCTGCTCTTGCATTGTCATGTTGCCCAGGAACTTTGGACTCTGATTCTTAATGTGTTTGGGGTTTCTTGGGTGATGCCTAGGGGCGTGTCAGATTTATTAGCTTGCTGGCTGGTAGATCAGGTAATTCTAAGTCTAGTACTATTTGGAAGGTGATTCCACATTGTCTCATGTGGTGTCTATGGCGGGAACGGAACAATAGAACTTGTTCTGGGGAGGAGCAATCGATTCCAGCACTAAAATTCTCTTTCCTGCATACTTTATACAACTGGTTGAAGTCTTCTAATTTAATATCTTCAAATTCCTTAGTGGAAATGATTGACATTTGTTCTTCTGAGGTTTAATTTGTTTGTATGCTGCTCTGTACATTTCTGTGTCCATGGTTTTGCTTATTTCTTGATTAATGAAATACTTATTTATCAAAAAAGGAAGAATTGTTGCTCTTTTCGAAAAGAAAGGAAGAGACGACAAGGGAGAGGAGATCATGTCACAAGCAGAAGGCCAACACATAGAAATATAGAAATTGGTGTATGATGCACCATAAGGCTGACAATGAAACAATAATTAAAAAAAAAATTGGCATGAAAAATACACAGAACATTCCTTCATTCAGCTGAAAAAAAAGTCCAAAATTGATGTACAAAAGAATACATGATTTAAAATTTTTCCCTTTTTTGATGACTTGTTTGATCCTTTTTAAGATAAATAAATATATTGCTTAATGCTAAATAGTTACGGCACATCTACTTCAAAATGCCTCTGTAACTCGATGGGTGTATTCATTTGAATATTGCAACATATCTCTAATATCTCATTGACTATTATGACATCTCATTTTTTCCTTAACTTATTTAGGCTGAAGGTCGGAATAACTCCTTTGTAAGGCAGCCTCTGCTCACAGGAAAAGATAGAGATATGCTTAAAGATGTTAGTGAAGGTTCTGATATTGTTGAAGAAAAGATTCGCCGACCGCCTGTTGGAGGGGAAACGTGGGACAGAAAAATGAGAAGGAAACGTTCTATGGGCACTGTCTCTACCAGATCTATAGATGGTGATGCAGAGCCAAAACGAGTTATGCATCATAAGTTTAATAATGAGTCGTCTCTGCAATCTTCTGATGTCCAAGGTTTTAGGTACATACATTTTTTTTGGTGTCACAATGCCCTTATTCACATTTGCTCATGAGATATTGATTCTTGTTTATTAATGTTAGCAGAACCATTGAAGAATGATATGATTTGCATGTGTGATTCTATCAATTGTCTAGGACAGAAAAAATCACCACAGAAAATAAAACCTTTTGATATGTACAGAAAGCTAAAATTTGGTATGCATATCCCAGATCAAGGTGTGGGATATGTTGCTAAGATAGTCCCCCTTTCCCTCTCTCCCCGTGGTGTAAGTTTTATAGTACCAAATATAGGGAGATCTATTTATAAAAAAATTCCTCTTACCTATCAAAAAAAAAAAAAAAAAAAAAAATCTGAGTCAATAGGATAGACCCTCTACTGTCTATTGAAGGAGATGAGATAAATGTTGGCACAGTTTCTAGCCCAGTATCAATGGAAGCCATACTGAAAGCCCACCAAGATCTAACCTAAGGAACTACTAGGATTAATGCTTGCTAGACAAAATAATGGCTTCTATACAAAAACTACCCAGTAATATTGATAGGAAAGCTTCGCACATGAGAGACAATAATGTTGAGGCACCAAAACTTTGTGCTGAAAAAGAAACACAAGTGGCAATAGATGTGCACGTAGTACAACCTAAATCATGTGTTGTAGACCCAATTCAGCTTGTTTGATAGTCACTATTTGATGAGGCAAAAATTTAGCAAGAGAGCCAAGAATTGGAAGGTGAAGGTGCACATGTTACGGAAATTGATTGTGATGAATCTACCACTTATCAATTTTCCATAGTGCATGAAATGACAAGACTTGAGGAAATGGTGATTCTCGAGGAAAGGCTGTAACGTTTGCTACATTCATTGCTCCCATTGATTTTATCATTCCTGACACATTGAATATATTGGAACGAAAAGCTTCTTTATTCTTATTTCAGCCAAATGTGTTTCAAGAGTCGCTACCATTTTTTTTCCTTGATAAGTAAGATGTTTTATTCAAAAAGACTACTCCGTATGCATGAAACATGAACACAAGAGTTTCAGATAATTACAAAGAGTTGCTACAATTATCAAGTATACGAGTTCTTAATTCAATCTGACCCATACACACCCCTACTCTAGATGCATCACATCAAAGACAAGGGAATAACTTTCCAAGTTTCAAGTCTTTCTCACCTACCCAACCTTCCTTTCCAACATGCTTGCATCTTGATCATTGTTCGTGGCATCATACTTGTAATTCCCTCAAAACAAAGCACCAAGCTCCAGAGTTCACGAGCTATTGGACAATGTGAAAGTAAATTCTGTGGCCTATATGAAAAAAGCTACTCTAGGTGGTGCTTTAATCCCCCTTATACTCCCAGGGAGTGAGTTATGACCCCTCGATTTAAAGCTTTGTTTAACTTGAAAACCTCTACTTGTAGAAGGAAGCCAAATCATCCTATCCTCTTCCATTGGAGTAGTACAGACAACATATAATACCTCTAAACTCTGGATCATGGGCTCTAGTTCTCAATCATGCAAAGATTAGAGTAAAAGTCATTATTGACTTCTTTAATATTTGTAAGGATTTGTTTTGCTTATTAGCTAGAAACTAGGTTGAAGCTCATGCATTGCATGTTTTTTTAAATGATTTTTTTTCCTTATTAGTACTTAAATAAATTTAAGAACTTGACTTGGGGATAGTAGTAATAAAAAATTTACATATAAAAAGAAAAAGTAATAATAAAAAAAATTTACTTCATGACCAACATTTTCAATCCACATTTCTCAAAAATTCACATTTTAAAAAGTATGATCATTGTTCGTGGCATCATACATGTAATTCCCTCAAAACAAAGCACCAAGCTCCAGAGTTCACGAGCTATTGGACAATGTGAAAGTAAATTCTGTGGCCTATATGAAAAAAGCTACATTTCAACTGAAAGTAAAATGTCAACTTATTCTTGGTTTTTTCAATAAAGTTTATTATTTATCCAAAAAAAAAAAAAAATTTATGTATAAAAAAAAAAAGAAAAAAAAAGTGAAATGCAAAGTTTAATATGGACTGTTATAATATATTTGAAGGTTGTTAAAACTTCTGATTACTTGGGTTGAAGTTTTATTCTTTTGATGCAATGCTGTGTGTATGTGTACCTTATCTTTCTCTCTGCCTCTCCTTCAATCAAATGATGCCAATCTCCACATTCTCTATTTAACATGCAATGAATTTCATTAAAAAAAATGCAATGAAATGAATAAAGGCAGCATTTTTATAAATAATTTATTGGTCTCTTAAATTTCAGATTTTGGGAATATTTTCTGTACTCACTGTATACTTGATCTGTTCCTTTTTTTTTTTTAATGAATATTACTTATCAATAGAAGCAGCTGTTCTGCAGCAAATATAAAGTGACGATTCTACGAATTGTAAATTTTCATTGATTTAACTATCCTTTTAGGTTTAGGGACAGTAATGCTAATTTTAATAATTTGTGTGTTGTAGTAATCCTAATCTTACTATTAACGTTCTCCTTATAACCTTGCTTTGGCAGGACCGCACTAGGTGGCTTTTAGTATATTGTAAGCCATGATGACATATTGGTGTCTGTTGATCTAAGGATAGTAATGCTAATTTTAATATTAGCGTGTTGTAGTAACCCTAATCTTACTCCTAATGGTCTCCTTCCTAGAACCTTGCTTTGGCAGGACCGACACTAGGTGGCGTTTAGTCTATTGTAAGCCATGATGACATATTTGTGTCTGTTGTTCACTTTTTAGTTTTATGTTTCAGTTTTATTTTTCTTGACGTTATTGAAAGGGAGAAAAATATGCTAAAATCTAAGTCTTTTCCCCTCCAGTTTTGGTTTTCCGAATATCTCCAAATCTTTTCTAAAAGATGTGCTTTAGGAGGGTATACATCCTGTATACCCCTTCAACTAAAGAAGCATTGCAACTTTATTTTGTTTCTTAATAAGTTATTCATTACCATTTGTCTTTGTCTCTGATTCTTTTATGCATAAAAAAAGTTCATTACCTGTAACAAAAATCTAAAAGATGTTGAGAGAGAGAGAGAGAGAGAGATGTGAAGTGAATAAAAAAAGAAAATAAAACATTTACATGAGCTACAGTGCTCTGTATTTTTACAGAGTACTGTAGCATTGTGTAAATTTCTGAGCAATAATAAAGGACCAGATGGGAGGATGATTTTACAACATTTGATGAATAGTACTCTCTATTTTAGCTAAAAAGGCAGTTTAGATAACCGTTTGAGTTATTCCCTTTTGGGTTCTTATATACAGCCTTTCTTTTACTAATAAAATTACTTATTGAAAAAAAGGTACTATCATTTATCCTACTACTCTTGTCTCTCCTATTGGAAACATTAGTAGAGGTTTGCATCTTTGTTATCTCCTGAACTTTTTAATTCTGTTCATCATTGCGTTGTATATTTTTTGTTCCCTGTGGACCGAACATTATGTAGTCTTGTTTTTCTGCATTCTGAAATAAGTGACATAAAACGTTTGAAACTTCATATCTTGCAGATCAGGATCCTCTTGTGGTACTAGTGGCATTAACAAGTTAGATGGTACTTCCCTTCCCGTCGGTTCAAGTGCCCGTGCAATTCCCAAGAATGAATGGGACAAAGCTTGTCTTTCAAGGGATTCAACAGCTGCTTTGAGTAAGGAGCGAAAAATAGCAAAGGGAAATAATAAGTATGTATGCACTCCTTAAGATCATTCTTGTACTTGGTACCTAACTTGTACTAGTAGTAGTTTAAGCTGCATTCAAAATGTTTCTGATTGGTTTTATGTTATGTTATTTTATTCGAACTTCATTGTAATGTTTGATTTGTCATGACTATGTTTAGGTTAAATAATTGTGAGGATAATTCTATGGTCAGTCCTTATCCGCTAAAGGGAAAGGCTCCACGGGCACCACGATCTAGCCCTGTAATGGCAGGAAGCTCATCTCCTAGTCTTCCTCGCAGTTCTGGGGTACCTGAAGTCTGCGAACAACCTACAAGCATAAGCAAATTTCATTCAGTGAGTGGAACTAACAATCGTAAGCGAGGATCATCCTCTCCCCCCATGGCCCAATGGGGTGGTCAGAGACCGCAAAAACGCACACGAAGAGCAAATCTGGTGTCTCCTGTGTCAAGCCATGATGAGGTGCAGGTATCATCCGAAGGGGGCTCGCCTTCTGATTTAGGTTCTAGAGTAACTTCTATTGGGTTCAATGGGTTGCGTCTTGCCAGGAACGGCATCAAACAATTTAGAGTGAAACATGAACATGTTTCATCCCCAGCCAGGTTATCTGAAAGTGAAGAACCTGGTGCTGGTGAAAATCCTGAAAGTAGATTTAAGGATAAAGGATCAGAAAATTTTGAAGTCGATGAAACAGCTGTAAGTTCTCATCAGAATGTTGTTCCTTCCATACTGTTTACAAAGAAGAGTAAAGCACTCAATAAAGAAGAAACTGGAGATGGTGTGCGGAGACAAGGAAGGAGTGGTAGGGGCACATCAGTGTCTAGGGCTATTTCACCAATGGCAGAGAAATTGGAGACTTCAGCTTCAACAAAGCCACCTAGAAGTACGAGGCCTAGTTCTGAAAAAAACGGAAGGTATTGACATATTCTCTGCTCATGTGACGAAAGTTTTGCTCTCTTTCTCTCTCCCCCTCCCTGGCCCACTCTCTCTTTTCAACCTAAATATCATTATTGTTACATTCAATCTATATATGTGTATTTTTCAGTAAGTCAGGACGACCTCCTCTAAAGAAATATTCAGATCGTAAGGCCTTTAGTCGTCTTGGGCATACACCAGCTGGCAGTTCTCCAGATTTGGCTGGTAAAATCTCAAAATAGTCCATCTTTGTGTGAATTTATATGTGCAGAATGGAATAAGCATTTTTTCCTGTGTTTTGATTGTCCTACAATAGGTTTTATTATATTCCCAGAAATTTTAGAGAAAAAAGTAAATATGATGCATGCAGTGAGAAGCTTTAGGAAAAGAAAGTTTAAAGACCAAAATTATACAAAAATATGGTCTCAATTTGATGTGGGGGCCTAGCTTGAACCCCCTATGAAGTCTTAGTCTAGTTCGTATACCTCTTATTTCTATATTTATACTTGTTGGTTTCTGGTAATTTTTGATTTCCTAGAATGGACAATATGAAAGGCCCTTGAGTCTTATTTTAAGTTTGTAGTCTTTTCTATTTTGCTATACTTGTTTCCAACTTAATTATGTAGTTCTTTTAATTGTTTTTCATGGTTAGGAATCCTACTCCATGTTGTCAATGGTTTAAGGTTTGGATATTTGGATAAACATGTTTTGTTATTAATGGCAGTAGGCGTAGTTATTAGTACTGTACCATAAATTTTCCTAGATGAAGGTCTGCTCATTAGGTCATTGATTCAACTGTAGATGCAATGCTGGTTTAATTATGTATTACTTCTTATTAAATTTAATCAATCATGGACGGAATTAAAATTAAATAGAGAAGTATAATTTTTGTATATGCTTTTTTTTTTTTTTGGATTTATTACCAATTAGATTTTGACCAGAATATTTCTTTTCAGATTTAGTTATACATGTGTTTACATCTTGATTTAAATAAAATGATAATAAGAATTTAACCCAAGAAATGGTGAATGAGTGTATGAGATTGTAATAGCTAAAGTAAAAGAAAAAGAACAAGAAAATTGTGCAATCATGACAACAGTAACTACCTGTCCCAGTGTTTGCCACATTTTGTTCTTGTCTGGTTCATGGTTTTGTCAGTTGAACCACTGGTTTGGTCTGGTTTTAATAATTATGACTAGAGAAGCTATTGAAGGTTTGGAACATATTTTCACTTACATATGTTTTTATTTGTCTCTATGCATGTGTTTAGACTTCAGTTCTGATATATTTATTTCTATGAAGATTGCATTTTCTTCTTTCTATTACATAGTTCCTATTATTCTTTGTTAGATTCACATTTGAAATTATAAAATAAAGAAATTAAATAAGATATTTAAGTCATAGCTGATATCTTGTTGCCATGATATTCTGTTGTTTATGATTTCCAGGTGAATCAGATGATGACCGTGAAGAACTCTTAGCAGCTGCCAATTACGCTTCTAATGCCCCCGGTATGTGTTTGACCTCAATTTCTTTGCTTTCATTCGAAATATGTACACAAATTCATTTCTCATATATGGGAAATTTAAAAAAAAAAAAAAAAATGAAAATGAAAATATTGCTTACTAGCAGATGTTGCCTGTTCAAGTTCATTCTGGAAGAAGATGGAACCAATATTTGCTTCTGTCAGCTTAGAGGACGCATTGTACTTGAAGCAGCAGGTGATAACTAGAAAGATGTTTTTAATCATACTTTCAGTTAGTTTCAAGTGGCTCTCATATCTACTTTCTGTTGTTCATGTTATCATTTGGGTCAGCTAAAACTTACAGAGGAAAATCATGAAAGATTGTTTCAGAAGCTTGCCATGGCAACAATATTTTAGTATTGTCTAAGAGCAGATAATTGCTTGTTTGAATGTATCTTCTGATAGTTAAGGACACATATTCAGGCCCAGCTTGCCAATCGCTCTCTCCCTATCCCCACAAAAAAAGTTCTCTCTTTTAACCTGGCTTTGCTTTAAACTAGAATACATCATTTGATGTCCTTTACAAGCATATAACATGAGACCTCTGGTTGGTTCTCCTCCTAATAAAGTTTCTGTTTCTTGCAAAAACAAATGAGATCTCTAGGTACATAAAACCTTGGGCAATTAACAAAAGGTTGTTCGGATTTCTGCTGGAAATATACTCTTCCATTTTTTTCTGGGAATTTTTTAGAGATTGTGTTGTACAATTTTTTTTTCTTTTCAAAATAATTTTTTTAGAGATTGTTGTTAGAAAAATATTGTTGCATAAGGGCTTATAGTAGTCTAAAGCTTGATTTATCAATATTGTTGCTCGTAGGTTTTACTACCTAGAGGCGAGTCCAAAAGGCTCTTCTCTAGAAAGGTTCCCTATGTTATAAAAAAAAACTTAATTTAGGAAATTATTGTGTTGATCCTCGCCTTGCAATGATGTCCACTAATATCAATTGTCATGAAAATGAACTGTTATATAAAAACACTTTTGTTTGTTCTTCATGGAATTTAACATCAATCTAATTTTCTCATGGTTTTTGGTTTCTATTATGTTCTGTTGACAAACATCTTCTCTGATATTTAAAAGCATGAAATAAATTCCATCTTATGACCTATCAAAAAAAAGAAATAAATTCCATCTTATGTCTCATTATCATTGATCAACAAAATATGAACCAAAAACACATTTTTTAAACAAGCAATTCTCTATTTCTAACAAGGCTTATGGGTCTTCAATGTCGTAGTTTTAAAGCTATCCTGTTTTCTCAGGGTGCACCTGAACATGGAAAGAACTTTTTGTCCCAAACTCTTGATTCTGGAGAAAGGGAGAGAAGTATGCAAGAAGACATTGTGTCAAATGGGATGTCTAAGACCGGTGGTGTGAATGATGGATATCAGGACATTGGTACTTTTGGAAAAATTGATTCAGAAAGAACGACAAAAGTTACCCCATTGTACCAAAGAGTGTTGTCAGCTCTGATTGTGGAAGATGAAACTGAAGAATTTGAAGAAAACAATGGAGAAAGAGACATGTCTTCCCAATATAGTAGAAATGATTCTCCTAATGATACAAGTCTCCCTATTGATGTTGATCATACAAACAGGGTCCAGACTGAATCTGAATCTGAGTCCATGATGGGTCTTCAAACTCAGAGGCAATGTGCTGTCAACAGATTTTCTTGTAATGGTAGTACTAACTTCACCAGGGGCACAAACATCCACAATAAATTAGACAATCTGTTCCAAGGAGATTGTGAATTTATGCAGTCAAATATTGGGATGTTCCCCCTGTTTTCTGAATATGGTGTTGATGATACAAGTCTGGCTGAACATAAAAATGCTTCTGGCAGTTTCTCCATTGACTGCCGATATGATCAAATGTGTCTAGAGGACAAACTCTTGTTGGAGATGCAGAGCGTTGGCCTATATCCAGAGGCAGTGGTGAGCAATAAATTTACATAAGCAATGATGTGCATTGAAAAGCTATAGTTTGCCAGTCATCTGGAAATGTTGTCATTTAATACCTCCAGCATCCTTTCTTTTTCTTTCTTATATTTATATATTGCTTTTCTTTACTGAGTGCAATTTAGGGGCCTCTTATTGTTAGACGTGTGCATGTCAGCTTCATGATAGAAATGTGGAGTCACTTTTTGAATGATGACTCTTTCTTTTTCTACCCATGTGTGTGTCTGTGTGTAGTATGCCAATTTTTTTTTTTTCTAGAAATAAGTTAATTATATTTTCAACCCCCTTATGGGTGTCTTGTCACAGCCTGATCTGGCAGATGGAGAGGATGAACTAATTATTCAAGATATTGTTGAACTACAGAAGGAACTTCACCGACAGGTTATGTTTCTTATGTGCTACTATTTTTGGATGTTATTCCAAATCTTATTCTCTCTTTCAAGCAGAACTACATTTTTGTTCGATCATTTGTATTCTTTGAATTTTATTTAGCTTTTTCCAGAAGTGTTTCTGGCCATGTGTTACTTAACATTTTTTTTTTTCCGTCTATTTATAACTGATTCTGTAGGTTGGTAAAAAGAAGGTGCACTTGAACAAAATTATTGAGGCAGTTGAGGAAGGCAAGGAAATGGAAAAGCGGTAGGATATTCAGTAAATTAAATGTGTTTTAGAATCTTTTCAGTATGTATGTCAATCATTAAATCTTTTCTTTGAATTCTGTTGAAGGTTCATATTGTATGGTTTGTTTGCAGGGCCCCTGAGCAGGTTGCGATGGACAGGCTTGTTGAATTGGCTTACAGGAAGCAGCTGGTAATTTTTTATTTTTTTGTCCTTTCCCATTATTTCTTCCTCCAAAATTGGAAGTTACATATATACTTAATGATAAGTAATAATGTCTCATAAGATTCATAACGGCACCGAGAGCGGCAGAATGGAAGTATGTAGGTTGTATGCATAGGCTACTGCCCAGGAAAAAATAAAGGGAACATAATAGAAAAAATGGAAAGATACACATTAAAATTTAAAGCCTGAAGGATGAATACACTTTGAGAAAGAACCTGATGCTGCAAATGAAGGATGGATTGAGACCCAATTAATAATGCCTAGGGAAAGCCCATTTTGATATCTCCTATGGATTCCTCCCTTCCTTTGAATGCTCTGTTATTACTCTCAACCAAATGCTCCACATCAAACAAGAGGGAACAGCTCTCCAAAGTAAACAAAATTCATTCAAAAGCGCAAAGGGGCACAACCTAAATTGCACGGATACAGTTTTGGGTACGGGTACAGGGATACAACATTTCTTAAAAAACATATGTGGGCCACAATGGATACCGGGTATTGGGTACGATATGGGTACTTGTATCGGATATAGATACGTGAGCCAAAATGGAGTATCTTTGCATCTCACAATCCATGTACACGGGGGAGTATATAAGGGAAACACCACAAAGTCAAGAAAAAGTAAATGATCAAGAAATGTTAACAATTGGAAAAAGAAAAACAGCCACTAGCAACTATTTAATCATAAAGAGTCTTCAATAACACCAACTTCAACTCCAAGACTGTTCTGTTAAGATCTTTGAAACTCTGCATTTTGTTCTCTCCAACATTAACTTTTCTTTTCCTTTTGTTCTCTCCAACATTCCTTTTAAAGGATATTTAAAATGGAATTTTATTTCATATTTTATTTCTGTTTCGGCATAGAGGGAGGTGGGAGAGTATCTTTTAAATTTAAGCTTCATGTTCCATGACCTAGTGTTGTAATAATTACTTGACTGTAAGTGATATCTTTCAATTAAAAGTGCCTCAGAGTATGGCTTTTGCAAAATTGTTCTGATTATACATGATGCATTACTGTATATCATGGATTCACCTTTGACTAATATTGACAGGCCACCAGAGGAAGTAGCACATCAAAATGTGGAGTCGTAAAGGTTTCAAAACCAGTTTCTTTGGCTTTTATGAAGAGGACCCTCTCTAGATGTCGGCAATTTGAAGATACAGGAAAAAGCTGCTTTACTGAGCCTGCTCTTCGAGATGTCATTTTTGCTGCACCTCCTCTTGGCAATGCTGCAGAATCTTTGAATTGCAATGGCTCTGCAGTTGTTATGAATTTGCCCCTTGAAACTCAAAACTCTCAACCAGAGCCCAGGAAATCAGGTTTGTGATCTTTATGTTTCTGATTTCAAGGAATATGTACTTTTGGTAATTTATCCAGTATGGTCATCCTATATTGCTAGAAATTGTATAGTGGAGGTGTATGGTTAGGGACCGTTTATATAGACATAGACCACTCCTCATGATCTGGACCTTTGCTCCAAACAACTCCAAGTTTTTAGTCATAAAAAAACAACAAAGTTTTTTAGTTTTTTATTTAACAAGTTTCTTACACTAGCTTAGTTTTACTTAATAAAATGGGTTTTCTACTCTTACAGGCTCTTTTCTCAGTAGGGTTGAGGGGCATGATCTTCTTAGTGATAAAACTGGAAGCAGTTCATTGGATGTTTTTGGAAATCTTACGTACCCATCCGACCACGATTTTGCCAAAAGTGGACCCATATTTAACCGAGGGAAGAAGAAGGAAGTGCTGCTCGATGATGTTGGTAGCAATGCTTCATCAAGAGCCATATCTACTCTTAATAACACACAAGTTGGTGGAGCAAAGGGAAGGAGAAGTGAGAGAGAAAGGGACAAAGATACGTTCGGCAGAAGTTCTGTTGCCAAAGCCAGCCGTACATCACAGGGTAACTTCAAGGGTGAACGTAAAACAAAAACAAAGCCCAAGCAGAAGACAGCTCAGCTATCAACTTCAGAAAATGGATTTGTTAACAAGTTTACAGAAACAACTCATCCAGAAGTGGTTGCTAATGGTAGTAATGCAAAGTCTCGTGGTAAAATTACTCAGGATTCATCTAAAGAGATCAAAGAACCACAAGATTTTGTCAACTTGCAGTTGCATGAATTAGACCATATGGAACTAGGTGTAGCCAATGACTTAAGCGGGACTCAAGATTTAAGTTCCTGGTTTGATGATGACAGACTTCAAGACCATGATGCGGAGGGCTATGACATACCTTTGGCTGACCTCTCAGATTTTATTCTCTACTGAAGTACCAAAGGCAAATGGGGCTCCCAGGCCGGGACGTCTGGCAGAATGCTTGGCCTCCTGCGCTGGCAGCGATGCCCAAAGCATGAAGACAGTACACTGTATATTCCCGTGGATTTTTCTACTATTTAGATAAGAATGATAGTGCTGTTGCTGGGGGACAACCTGCCAATATAATTTATGCCTCCACCTATTGGCACTTGTAATTATCCCATTCTTTTTGTATACTTATTGAAAGAAGTAATCAATGAAAAAGAGAAAATATATCTTTACTGTGGGTTGATCCAGATAATCTCACTTTGTTACAACTTACATTTACCTTTAAGTGCCTTTTTGTTTATCTTGTTCCTTAAGCTTTGTGACTTTGTATCACTTCTATTTTTATAGTACTTATTGAATCTGTGTGCAAGTGAAAAGTTCTGGCTCCTTAAATATGAAATAATGTCGAAGGCCTTTGTGTGGCACTTGATATCAGATATGCACCCACAAGTATATTATTGTGTTTCATATTTGTTTCTTTGGTAGATGAACTAACAACTGTTGTCTTCAAGACTAAATTGCTGTTAGCTGTTACCAGGACCAAGCTGTAAACTATTGTTACTTGTTTTGTGATCTATTTCTATTGCAGGTTAAAACTTATGCTCAATAGCTGGTAATTGGTGCCGTAAGGGGAAATTTTAGGTTTGTGTAGTCTTTTTTTTTTTTTTTTTTGGAAAAGAATAATAACAATATTTCTGTGATCCATAGATTATATTCTAGCCCTTATTCATGTCCCCATATTTTTTTTTCTTGAATGTCTAGATGGTCTGATTAAATTTTTCTAAACAATTGAGCTATTGGTGGGAGGGGGTCACTAAAATTTGTTTATTAGTCTTGAACAAATCAGTCTTGTGGATCCATCCGGGCGCTACTTAAGTCTTGGCGCCCTCATATTTGCTTCACTGTTCAATTCCCATAGTAAACTGAAATTTGTGGCTCATAAAAGTAATCTCTTATGGTTTGTTATTATTATTATTATTATTATTTTCTTCATATTTTGGAATGCTTCTAGTGCTTTGAACTGGGAAATATCTGGAGACTCTATCACTCTTGTTTGGCAACTTTCAGATATGAAGTCAGGCATGCATCTGTTTGGAGTGCTTTAATTCATGTTCAGGAGCTGTTATGCTCAAATTCCTCCTCATTGATCAGGAATAGAGCTTGGTATTTCTATTCAATACATATGTATTTTTTGTCCATATTAATCATGGTTGTGTTTTTTTTTTTTTCCTCTAATTGTTGGTTGGCTTTGTTGAGGATGCTTGTCTTTAATTCATCTTGTCGTGTGTTCTTGACTTGTGCCGTTGCAGGTGGATGTTCATGAGATGCTTGTCCTGAGTTTGTCTCATAATATTTTTGTGCCATTGCTACAAGGTGTAGAAATTTATGTTTACTGTGACTGAGGTAATTCTGTCTTGCTATCATAAATAAATGCTGATTTATTCTATTTATGTTATTGATTTGTGTGTACTTTGTGTTTCCTCAAATTCACATCTGGTTCTGATTATTGTTCATTTTGGTGGTTGGAAAATGCAAATGCGAGGTGAGATCATAGGATGGTTATACATATGCGAAAGCTACAATTTGTACCATTGCAGCTCCTGCTGTAGTATTGCTTGACATAATTTTAGTTTGTGCTGCTATACATGTCTGTTTTGCATTTCTTTTGGATTAGCCTGGAATTCTAGAATACAAATTTTAAATTAATCAAAGGTCAATTGCCAAAAAGGATTAAAAGGCCATGTTCCTGTTCGCTGTACTATTTTCTCAGTTATAAATTCACATTGGAATAAGAGCAGCATTCTGGTCCACATCTCATTTTCTGTTATTAATCTTTTCTGAGATTTCTTTACACCTTGTTGATTTATTTTTCTTTTTGGATTCTCTTTTTTATTCAAAAAGTTACTTGTTTGAGATTTGTATATCCATGGTTGATATGCTGGTGTTAGTGTTCAAAATTATCTGGTGAGTTCTTCATGAAAAATGATGTATTCGATATTCCCAGTCTTTAAGCATTAAGTGAACATTTTTGTCAGCATAATGCCTTGGTTCTTAATGAGTATGACATCATTTTAGAGGGCTGTTGGAAGGGCGGAATAATCTAGTGACTAGTGATAGGTTTCAGTCCGACGGATCCACTGTATTTCGAAGGTAAAATGACGCATCGACGGAGATGACAGAAGATAAAGAATTTTAGGGTTGCCAAATTCTTATTGCCGTTTGCATTGACTATAAAGCTATAGATGGACTGTCTGGCTAGTGTATGTGTTCTCTTCTCCCTTGACAATGCTAATGCCAAATTATACAGGTCTGTTTTCTCTATAAACTCATATGTATTATCTGCAGCTGAGATTTAATTCACCCTCATCTGCTGGTTGTGGCAATTTCTGTTGAAGGCATAGGAATTAGGATCAATGGAATAAAGGAAAAAAAATAAACATAACATAACATTGATAAATAAAAGACAATGGAATGATGGTCATTTTTTCCTTGGGCTTAAATTCTCCTACAACTCTTGCTTTTGCCATTTTTATTTCTTTGCTAATGGATTTGAATCAGTCCAAGACCAATGACTATAAGGTTGTAAGGATTTCTTATTGTTCATGCAACTTGTACCTTTGCTGTATAAGCAAAGGGTAGTATCTGGAATAGAGGTCTTTAGTGATATGGGTGAAATAAACCCGTTGCTTTGCTGTTTCCTATCATTTTGTAGTAGGCATCACATTTCCAAAAGCATGATATATTTAGATATTTATATCATCCTTTTAAGCCTATGGTTTATTTATTCATGACAATTAAGGAAATATTTTATTGAAATAAGACTACTTCATGTATATGTATAATGAATACAAAGGAGTCTAAAGAACTACAAAAAAAGTATTATGTAAAGAAAGGCAACGACTATAAAATCAGTAGAGTTACTATTAGTAAAACCCAACACACGAGATCAATCAAACAAAGATCTAGTAAACAATGCTATCAATTGAATCCCTGAACTTTCCGTATCCTCAAACTTATGAAGATTTCGTTCCCACATTGTCCATATCAAACATAACAGATAGCAAAATGCCAAGTAAAAAACCTTAATTCCTTGACTGTGCAATGTATCTTTAGTTTCATGTGAGAGCCATGTAGCTACATGTTATTTGAGTCCCACTGCGTACTTGTAGGCAGCATCCCTTAGCCCATTATTTTCTATGTCAGTTTGTTATTGGAGTTGTTTGTCCTTATAACTTGTAGTCAAACCATTCATTTTGTCCATTATTTTACTCAAACTAAATTCGAATTGTGTAAGTACTTGATTGCGAATTGAATATGTTCTATCAAGACTTACAAGTGATTGCTTACTGGGTCGCTCTTAACCTAGGCTTCTTGGAGCATTTTTTTTTTTCCTGACCCAAGTGTATTGGATGCTTTTCTGTTGAGTGTGTTGTATTGTTTTTTGATGGATGATGACCTAGAGTTCTGCCTTGTTGTGGAGCTAATCATGCTTGTAGCTGAAGAAAAAAAAATTGGCATCTCAGAATTTTGAACTTTTAAAGTGAAATGAACCTAGTGGTCAAAAGAGGTACCGAGTTTGTTTGGTCAAGCTGGCATTTTGTAAAATCTTATGGTCTTGTAACATGAAACAGTGGCTTGTTATATTATATGCATACTAATATTAAGATGCCTAACTTATATATAGTTGCCTGTCTTAAAATTATTACATTAACCTTCAGATTTACATTTAGGGACTATAGTGCTTGTATAGTAGCCCTACCATATTTCTTTGACATTTAATTAGAATACAGGTGCTCTACTAAGGTGGCAGGTAACTAACCATGCAAAACAGGAGAACCTATGGGAAGAAGATATGAACATTACAGATTCTGCAGGATCCATACTGTCACTAGGAGGTGTTTGCGTAAGGTTACTTTTGGCATATGGTGATCAAATTTTGTAGAGTGGTTTGATATATTTCACTATCTCTTTGTATTACCAAAACCAGGCCTCATATTTATCTATACTTGATATCTTGTGCTGATTCTGAAATTGAAACCAACACTTTTAACAATAAAATAAATGGACAGATTTTAGAAGAACAAGAAGAAATTTCTGGCATGGATATGATTAGTTGGTTAGTTCCTTTCAAGTATGTATAATCTTTTTTTTTTTTTCAAATAACTGCTGCATCTTCATTTGTATTCCCCCAATTTTTGCATCCTGGTGTGGTTTATTGAAGGATGAGCAAAGGAAAAAACAATGAGAGGATCCCTGTGATGCGAACTAGTAGCTGTAGGGATATTGTTTGGGCTTTGCACTGGTAGTTACGTTCAGTTACTCAAATTCTACTTCGAGCTCGAAAAGTACTTAAAATAGGTACTTATAACAATGTTTAAAGCCATGGTTTGCAATTGTGATTTGTGTTGATTAGTATTCTTTACCTTTTTTCTACATTGTGTTCCAGGCTTCCAGCACATGAAAAGGTTCTTCCGTTGTCCTAGTAAAAAGTTGTTCTATCTTGAGAGTCAAGGTATCAAACCCAACCTTATCTCCTTCTAGGCTTATCATTGTTCCTCCAAAGCAACTTCTCAAAAACCAAAATATCCTAAATACAAAAGCAATTCAACCCAACCCAACAGTTAGCACCAAAGCCATTTTGACATTATTTAGGAATTTAGCTTTTTTCTTAAGCTAGTGTTTTGGAAATGCGATTTCTACACCTAAAATGAACACGATTTCACTAACCCCAAATCACAACAGATTCAAATTGGCATACCTTCTTTATTGATTTCCTTAGCTTAATTATACTCTGCCACCCAACGGTAGAGAGGAACTCAACGTTACAACATTCATGCAGCAAAAACATAGGAACTGAACTAACAGATATACGTAGACTCCTGCCTATATGGCTATACTCAACTTTCTTATTAGTTATCTCTACCATTGCTGACCCAAAAACAGAAATGATTACTCCAACATCCAACTCATGCACGTCTCATACCGTCATACGTAACATCAGCACCAAAGCTATATGTTCAGTGTAGAAGACCACTGTTTAGTTCACCGTTTTGGCCAATCTGGATCTAATCAATGTCGCTAACTTCATGTTTTAGCCACTTTGTGTCTTTAACCCTCTCTCTCTTCAATTTAAAAATGTCCCAAAGGAGAGTACGGCATCCACAACCACCGGTTCTCCCGGATGGCTACATACTCAATATCCTGGCAAGGCTACCGGTGAAATCAGTGATAAGATTCAGGTGCATTTGCAAATCCTGGTACCCCTTTATCACCAGTCCCTATTTCATCTCCACCCACCTTAATAATAACAACAACAACAATCATGGTTATCTCATACACATGCCGTGGATGTGGATTTCACATGACATGGATAATTCTAACAGACCAGTCTGTACAGTTGCTTTTGAACGCACTTTTGATAGGATTTCTGAGGTTAATATTCCCTTGGATATTCCTACTCAGTGTGTCAATATAGTCGGTTTGTGCAATGGCTTATTGTGTCTTACTCATTATAGAAGTGATGGTAATGTTATATATTTGTGGAACTGCAGCATTAGAAAATTCAAGAGGCTGCCTAATACTTGCTTAGGACAGTTAATATCTGTTTCAATTGGATTTGCTTATCATTCCGAGAATAATGATTATAAAGTTGTGAGGATTTCGCATACTAATCCCCTGAAAACTCCCTGGTGTACACATTAAGTTTGGATTCATGGATGAGGGTAGGAATCTCTTTGAGAGCCAATATTAGGTTCTATGATAATCTTCATTTGCCAATCCCATTGGTTAGTGGAGCTTTGCACTGGAAGGCTTCTATCATAGAAGGAGAAGAGAAGAACAGGAGTGATGAAAATATTATTGTGTCATTTGATGTCAATAGTGAGAAATTCAGAAAGCTAGCAGTGCCGGATGCACTCTTCTATGAGTCAAGTCTTGCATTATTCAAGGGGAAACTGGCTGTCATTACATATGGATGTAGCGAACAAAGTGGCTGCTTCCGGTTCTCCATATGGGTGATGAGGGAGTATGGTGTGTTTGAGTCTTGGAATAAACTTTTTGTTGGACCACTTGAAGGAAGAGCTCTTTGCTTTGCCTTCACCAATTATGGTTCACTTCTGATTTGCCGTTTCAATGGTCAAATAACGAAGCTGAAGGTAAAGGAGGTATTAATTGACACTGAAACTCGACATGAGAAAGATCCTGGTATCAAATATCCTTCGAGTGTAGCTACTTTCATGGAGAGCCTTGTTTTACTTGATGTAGCAAACGTGGTATCTTACTAAGCAGATGGTGGGGTGCATATAAGAAAGTGAAGTCATTTGTTCTTTGTTATTCCTTTTTTTATCCCAGGATTACATTATCGGTTTATGACTAATATATTTTAGTATTTGATATTTTTATGTGGATGGTTGTTGTGCATATACCCAGATGTTGCAATGTTAACAAAAAACAATACTTGGCCAACATAATTAGAATATGTTGGCCTTCTTTGCTTAATTAGAGCTCTCCGACCTCAATTTAAAAGAAGCTCTAAAACTGAGAATGTTGTCAAGTGCTTGTCTAGTTGTTTAGTCAATGAGGAAGAAGTTAAAGGCATATATAGTTCATAGTTGTTAGGTTGCGAGGTACATTTGCTTTTCTCCTTCGCATTGGTGGGATTTTGTTGACCCAATTTATTTATGAGAAAATTCAGTTGATGAAGCATCCATTATAACACTTTAGTTGTATGTCATCCTAAGAATAATTTTGACTTCTTGCATGGACATCAATCATATTTGATTTCTTGCAAGGACATCAACTAGTCATCTATATATTTAAAAATTCTCTGGAGGGTTCCCTTGTACTCTCAACATCTTCAACTGACAAATATTCCAATTCTCAAACTCTCTTTCTCTAGTTGAAATCAGCTTTTTGTTAATACTAGAGGAATTCATAGTGATTTCTCCTTTAAGTTCGTGGAATAAAAGTTATTTCTTTGAGCAGAAACGAAATAAAATAAAATACTTAAATTCATTACTAAGGCTCTATCAGGGCAATAGCATTCTCCCTATAACATCTTACACTGTCCATTGACCTCCCAACTCTATAGCATTATTTCCATTGCCAGTATTCTGCATCTTGCAAGTAGCCTACACTAGCTTTCTCAAGTCATATTCAGATAACTGTTTTTTGGTTTAGATTTAAGATCTTTTCCTCGTTCATAATAGCCTTTTGTAATCTTAGAATCCTAACCCTTCATCTTACATATAACAATAAATCTTAACTATCTAACTTCATTAAAATTCACATGCTAGTTACATGACCTTTTTAAGAGTGTAACAAAAAAAATTGATAAATAAAAGACAATGGATTGATGGGCTTTTTTTCCTTGGTCTTAAATTATCCTACATCACTTGCTTTTGCAAATTTTATTTGGTTGCTACTGAATTTGCTTATCAATCCAAGACCAATGGCTATAAGGTTGTAAGGATTTCATATCGTTCGTGCAAAATGGTGTCTCCGCTGTATAAGCAAAGGTTAGCATCTGTTTCCTTGCTTGGGCTTTTTTACTCGACATTTTCGTATCATTTTGGTATCATTTTTAAATTATTATTTGTTACGTGCGAAATAATAATCTTGTCCGGTGGGAAATTTGCAAATTTATATGATTTTAAAAATAATTATTTAATATATCAAAAAAAAAAATTTATTTAAAATTGGTTCTGTTTTAAAGTCATTTGGGAGTTTAGCTTTGTTCTTAAACTTGTGTTGCGTGAAAATATATATTTAAAAACAAGTTATTTTTTTTCCCTAAAAATAGTTATTTTTAGAATAAGCATACTCACTTAGCCAAAAAGATATTTTAACAATTACTAGTTTTCATTTAGGCTAAGCCATAAGAGCAAATCCATAAGAGGGAGAGAAATAACATGTGGTAGAGAATTAAGAAACACAACATCAGATACTGAAAGACATTAAAACAAAGTAGAGCCATGAAAAATACAAAAACTCATAAACCAGGAGAAAGTTTCAAGAAATATTTTTTTTTAGAAAAAAAATCCATCAAAAGAAAGAAGAAGAGTAATCACTTTTATTTTTTATTTATTTATTATTATTATTTTTTTAAGACAAAACATGGACTGAACGGAAGAGAGAAGTGTCGAGGAAGTAATAGCCAAAAAAATAAAAAAAAATAGACAGGAAAGAGTGATTATTCAGTAGTTAAGAACTATAAATAAATGCATAGTCCCCTCTTACATAAATGGTGGGTCCTACTAATTAAATTTATAGTAGGACTCACCATCTGTGAGAGAGAAAACGACGCATTTATTTATAGTCCGAGACTATTGAATAATTTTTTGAAAAGAAGAACAAAAAAAAAAAAAAAAAGGGGAAAGGAATGGTTGGATGCATTGTAATGGTAATGTATGGAATAATGGGGAGAAGGAAAGCCAAAAAGGAGGAGAAGGGTTGGAATAATTGTAACGGTAATGTGTGAAATAATTGTGAAAAGAAAAGCCAAAAAATGAGGATAATAGTTGGAAGAAGAGTAAAAAAAAAGGAGGGGAATGATTGGAAGAAGAGAAATAATGGAGAGAAGAAGAGCCAAAAAATAAGGATATAATTTTTTTTGCTAAATGTGAATCTTCATTAAAAAAAAAAATGGAGGAATTGGAAAAATATGACTAATCACGTGGCATAATGACATATTAACAAAATTGATTGCAAACCTCAGCGATTATATATTGTATATAAATGCTTCCACTAGCACCTAATGGATTAAGATATTGTAGAGTTTTTCATTCTAATTACATCCAATTTTTTCCATTAAATTATCAGTTAGAACACAATCTTTATATAGCTTTCCACTACCTTCTGGCCTAAAAACAGGAACCTTACCCGTAGTAGTCCAAGGTTCTGTCACGTGGTATTTTCATTAAGAACGAAACAAAATTCTATTCATTTAGCCTTCCACCTAAACAAAACTTTACACTTGTGTTAAACTATTACTTCAGTATCATATATTGACGAGGTAAATGTATTTATTTTCAGCTAAAAATGTATGGTGGAAAAACTACTTGTTTTTCGGTGTTTAGTTGTGATCCTTAAAACACGAATTTACGGGTTCAAATCGTGTTAAAAAAAAATATTTAAAAAAGAAGAAGAAAGATTTCCAAATAATTGTAAAATAAAACCAATTTAAATAAGTAATATTAAAAAAAATAATATTTTCCAATTTTATTTATTTATTTTTAATCCATTTCTATCATATAATATAACCCAAAGCAATAACTCAAAAATATACAAAAGCAACCCAACCCAGTGGTCAGCACCAAAGCTCGAATCAATGTCGTTTAACCCGCGTCAACAACCACCGATTCTCCGACGTAGGAATAACCATCTTCCGAACGACATCGTACTGAACATCGTGGGAAAGCTACCGGTGAAATCAGTGATAAGATTCAGGTGCATTTGCAAATCATGGTACTCCTTCATCACCAGCTCTTATTTCATCTCCACCCACCTTAATAACATCATCAACAACAATCATAGTTATCTCATACACATGCCGTTGAAAACTCCTAACAGAGGAGTCTGTACTTTCGTTTTTGAATCCACGTTTGATATGATTTCTGAAGTTGGAATTCCCTTTGATTTTGCATGTCAAATAGTCGGTTCATGCAATGGCTTATTGTGTCTAGCTAGCACCAACTCCGATAATGCAGTATTTCTTTGGAATCCCAGCGTTAGAAAATTCAAGGTGTTGCCTGATACTTGTTTAGGAGAGTTAGGTGATGATACTTTACTCGGATTTGCATATCATTCGGAGAATAATGATTACAAAGTTGTGAGGATATCGTTTTCTTATTCATCAGTGTCTGTGCATGAGATTGAGGTGTACACGTTAAGTTCTGATTCGTGGAGAAGGATTGGAATCTCGTCGAAAACGGATATTATGTTCTATAATAATCTTCAGTTGCCAACCCCATTGGTTAATGGAGCTTTGCATTGGAAGGCGATTGTCGAAAAAGGAGAAGGGAGGCGCAGGAGGAGTGAAAAGATTATTATGTCATTTGATGTCAATAGGGAGAGATTCAAGAAGGTAGCTGTGCCTCATGGTTCTATGGATGCAAACTTTGATCAGACATGTCTTGCATTATTCAGGGGGAAACTGGCTTTCATTACATTTGAACATAGCCAACGACGCGGCTGCTACCGATATTCCATATGGGTGATGAGGAAGTATGGTGTGTTTGAGTCTTGGCATAAACTTATTGTTGTGCCATTTCAAAGAATAGCTATTTGCTATGCCTTAACTGAGTATGGTTCACTTCTGATTCGCTGCCGCAGCAACGTTCAAGGAGAGAAGCAGAAGTTAAAGTATGTTTTAATTGATGCTGAAACTCTACACGAGAAGGATCCTGATATCCAAGTTCATTCTTCTGTAGCTACTTTTATGGAGAGCCTTGTTTTACTTGATGGGGCAAATGTGGTATCTTACTAAGCAGAAGATGGTGGCGTGCTTGAAAGAAGTGAAGTTATTAGTGGTATGGATGAATTGAAACTCTTTGTTATTCCTTTTTTCTTTTAGTAGTAGACATGCATGATAGTATTGCTTAAAGAATGATTTTTATCCTGGGTTTACATTATCCTTTTTTTGGTTATGATATATTATTAGTATTTGATATTTGTATGTGGATGGTTGTTGTGCATAACTGAATATACCCAGATGTGGCAATGTTAACAAAAAACAATACTTGGCCAACATAATCCTTCCTTGCTTCTGTGTCCCTCTGGTAGTGTTACAGAGAGCAAGATTAAATCTCTCATGACTTCAATTTGGAAGAATAAATGACCAAAAATGAAAAATTGAATAAAAGAAGCTCTAAAACTGAGAAAATTGAAAAGGAGTTGTCAAGTGCTTGTCTAGGGAGCATGTTACCATTCCAAGTGCATCTTCTTACTTCCCTGAGTTCAAGCTAGATGATCTTTGTTGGTTTCTGTACAACGTACATTTAACCTTCCCTGAGTTCCCTGGGTGCCCAAGTATGTTTACTTATCCGGAGGTAAAAAAATTGTTGAGATTTTGCTCAAAGATGTCAATATAAATTTCAGATTCCACCATGCATATAGCTCAATACAGTCCAACATCCTTCCATGGGAAGCAATTCCAGGATAAACAGCATCTCTATTGGTTTGCCAAAAACCAAAATATAAATATATGGTACAACTTAAGTTCAAGAAACCCTATAACTACTTGGAAGTCAATTGTAAGAAACATCTTGGCAAGCTAAGGGAAGTGCCCCCATCTTAAGACCCAGCCTAATGCAAACAAACGAAATGTCAATGTAATTAGGAGCCACATCCCCAAGGGCCAAGGCACTAAATTTGACATTTATTGTCAATGACTTTCAAATAGCCATGTCTTCTGCTTCAACAATCTTAAGTGTTCCTTTTATCACTAGGTATATTATAAGCTCCTCCATGCAAGAGTGGAATTAGTTCGTCTACAGTTCGTGACACAAAATCTACATTGGGAAGATGAAGACCCTCATGATATTCCTCTCCATTAAACTCAATCCCTTTTAATGTTTTTTTGTAACTCTCAGTGGCTGATCTAGGGTGTCCTCGTGCAACTGATACCTGTGAATTCATTGAAAGCTGTTATCCAAGGAAAAATTACAAATGAATAGTTCCTTCCATCCCAATCCTAGAATGTCTACTAACAAAAATTCTTTTTCAAAGGAAAAGGCTAGTGTGCTTGCTGTATTTAAGTGCTTTGAGACAAATGTGCTTGTAAGGGCTTACCTATAATCGGGTGTTCATAATTCAATCTGCTAGTACTAGAGTCTCACATGGCAAATGTGGACTATGGGTTCATTTGCTGAAATTCCAGCATCTTTAAAAATACCATATACTATACATAAAGAAATTGTGCCTTACACATTGTGGCTGTGCCTTATACATAAAGAAATTCCAGCTCAATCCTTATGCCACATGAACAATTTGTTTACCTCTTTATTTAACACACTTAAGATTGTTGTGCAACGGGCTTTTGCAATGCGGGTCACTATAAGTATATTAAATTATTAAGATAGTTTTCTCTAGACAAAACTCAATTATTAAACTTTCAAAAAGGTAAAACACTATTCCTATATTAATTTTGTTGTCAAAAGTTTCAAAAACAGTTAAAGGAAGTTTCATTATTTATTTTTAATTATTTTAATAATCTATCATAATTTTTTACTGGATCACTCTATGTGGCTCAACAAAAGTGTTACACATTATGCAATGTGATTTCAACATGTGGCTCATTAATTATTAAGAATTTGTTTTTTCCAAAAATCATTAATTATTAAGATAGTTTGCTCTAGGAGTAACTCTTTCACAAAAGTTTTAGAAAATTTAAATACCAGTTCAACCAAAAATTTTTAGGAAAAAAAAAAAATCATTAGTTGTTTTAAATAATTTTCAATCGTTTACCATAATATTTTGTTTTAACAAAAACTTGTTCTTACACTATATACTTCTATCACATAACTTTAGATAATTGTTTTCCTTTTATTTTTACTCCTATTTTATTATGCACTTTCAATGATAATAGTGATTTTTTTTTTTTAATAAAATTATTACACATAATCTTGAATTAATCAGTGCATCTGCACAGGCATACTACTACTAGTATACAGTGAGAATTTTAGACTAATAAGCCAATTTCACCTGTGATAAGGGGTTGGTTAATTTAAATCCATCAAAACCCAACTTACTCTTTCTGTAGAATAAAATGATCCATCTTAACTTCTAAATAAAGGAAGATGGAATTTTATAAAATACAGCTTGGAATGCATCTGTTTGTGTGGAAAAATCGGCATGCATGTCGTTTTTTCATGTCATATTGTGTGAATACTGCAATATTACAGCATATGGAGGCTATAAGCATCTTTGCAATCCTAAACAGGATTGACACACTTCTATGACATATCAAGATCCAAGCTTCAATGAAAGAAATAAACTAAAACATGACAGGAACTAACCCAATGTCTTTTTCCCAGCTCGAAAGGCCAAAATCTCCACTCCCTTGTATCCTCCCCATTAATCTTAACGGAAATGTTGGTCCACCTAGTGTGATGAAACTCCACTTTGTCCAACCCAGATGCCAGTCCGCTTCCTATGGCTTTGACATATGCTTCTTTCAAACACCAATATCTGCAAAAAGTATAAATTGCCCGTTAATACTCTAGTGTTTTTCATGGTTAACAGCTATAAATATTATCAAGTAGGACGCTAACAATTATATCATATGCAGCTAAAAGAATAATCAAAGTTTCTCTTTGGAAGAGGAGGGAGCTCTTTTTTTTTTTGTTGGGGGAGGGGGACTTTTGTAGCCACTGGAATTTCAAGAGAGCTACAGATGCATCATAATAGTAGGTCAATCATTGTCTTCCTGAGTATAAACAGGTTAGATAACTCAATCAAACCCCACTTTCTAGCCCAAACATTTAACATTTCTTTTTTTAAGAAAAAGGCCATACCCAGTGTTAGTCCTGGCAAAGCAGGATCCTGGCTGCTTACCATCCTAATTTCTGCATTCTAGTGGCTGCTCTTATGGTTGCCAAGAAAGTAGGAAAGGTAAAATTTTATTATGTTTAAAGTTTTGTGCGTGTGTATAATCTGTGTGGGTTGGAAGCTCTGTGTGTGTGTATAATCTGTTTTCAGAATAGACCCTAGATTAAAATTCTATGCTACTCAATTTACTACTGTTGTGCAAGATGGGGTGAAAGCGTCCTGGTGGTGAATATTAACAGAAAATATCATGAAAATGAGATTGAATGACTGATTCCTAAGAAAATATATTGAATTGCACACCTTTTAGTTGGCTTAATGGTTTTGCTGATAAGAAACACCATATAGATGAAGTGCAATTATACCTATAAAACTCAACCAAAATACCATCACAAGAGCCAGCATTGATTATATTATCCCATTCCAAACTTGAAAAGTACGAGGAGAAGTTCTGAATGAATTCTAGAACCGTCTCCTTCGGGGGAATGACATAAGAAACAATGTCCAACCCTACAAGGCACAAAGGTTCAGATGCTATAGCCACATAGTCACCATGATGGGATACATTGAAATTAAAATTGGGAAATTCCAAGCCAGCCTTTTCATTTTCCTGAAAATCAAGGACAAACATGGTATAGTAAATATAATTATGGTGCTGGAGCTACAAGTGCCAAGTAAGCTAAAAATGCTACAAGATGGTATCTATCAACTCTAACAAACAAAAATGAAAAGTCAAAGGATGAAGTTTATCAGGGTGTTTTCTAAATTTGAAGTTTTAGATTCCCGGAAAGCTCTCTGGTATTCAACTTCATGTATAACAACTACTAAATGTCAAACAATTTTTTACAGTGAATTTTCTTGATGTTATTTGTTTCCTTGGTTCTGTTCTTGATGTTGATTGTTAAGAAGCCCAAGAACCCATCATTTTGAGCATCAGGTAAGGCACATATCTGCTATTTGCTTGAGTGCATGGCCCTCATATTAAATTTTTATTAAAAAAAAAACCATGCACTCAAGCAATTGCATGATTTCTGGAGTTAACAAAACTAGAAACCATCTCTAGTCAAGATATCCTTGATTGAGGGCCATGCTTACATATCAAATAAGTCATAACACACCAATCCAAGCCTTCAAGAAACCAAGAACTCCACTGCACAATTTTAAACAAGGGTTTTCAAATATGAACACCTGATTTCTTATCCCTAAGTTCTTACTTCAATTGACTACCAAGTTTTGTGATCAAAGCTAATTAATTTTTTCCGAATACTTTTCTGTTTTCACCAAATTTAAATAGATGTATTGATCCTTTTTCTAAATGTTCCCATTTCCCTTTCCTTGAAATGGGCTGATTTCTTAACAATAAGACACAACTTAACATCAAATTTGAATCTCAAATTTGACTTGAATATCATATTTGAATTTGAACCTAACCACACAATCAGCAAGAGTCACAAAATTTAGTAAAATGATTAGTACCACACACATGTTATATGTTGAATCCAAACAATTAAAAATTAAAAATCATTAGCTATGGTTATACCAGATATGGCTTGCCCTCCAACGTGCGATTTATGACGATTTCATCAAATGGGATTCCCAGCACTTCATGTACAAGAGCATATTGAAGCAATCGGCTCACAAGCGCCCGTTTTCTATCCTCCATTCTCACAAACCTACCAATATGAAGGCACATTGATGAAATGTCATGGACACTTAACACTAACAATTCAACATCTTTTTTCATATTGAAATTTTATTAACAACTCAAAACATAGTACAACAAAGAATCAACACTAAGCAGCAACAAGCTGAAAACAAAAACACTAATGTTCAAATACAGTGAAAAAACAATTCAACATTATTGAAACACTCCTACAATCAACTTGAAATAACTAAACCAATTCAACCAAGATATAAAAGTCTTGACTGAAGACAAAAGAAACAGAATTTATATATCACATGTTTTATTGCTGATTAACTCTTTAAAAAAATAATTATATTCCATTTCAGTTTGTGAATATATATATATATAAAATTCAAACTTTTCATTTTCTTAGTGACCAAACTAAGCTTCACTGCATGATTATGAAAGACCCATCAAATTATTATGAAAAAGGAGCGATATTGGATGCTGTATATGAATTTGAAAGATAAGTTGTTTTGGTTTTCCCGGCAAGCAAACAGAGAGTGAAGGAGAGAAAAGAGAAGCAAAACCTTGTAACGGAGGAGCGTTGATGTTGAGGAAGAAGAGAAAGGGCAGAGTAGAAGTCATGGGGAGATGGGTCCCACTTCGATATGTCCACTACCCATCTCTGTACTCCCTTCTCCATATTACCGAACCTCTTTTCTTTTTTTGGGCTAAGTAAGAAATTTTTTTTATTGAGATTAAAAAGAAAGAACTAAACCGGTCTCAGTTATGTTCTACTTCTAACTTCTAAATGACAAAAATCAGTTGGGTATGTTATGTTTCCCTGCTCCTTTACAGCTCAAAAAGGCCCAATTTAAATGATGGTTTTTTTTTTAAATTTTTTTGGATATAGTAGCAAAATTAACTTTCCTATATAAATATAGTGTACAAAATACAAACCCATTTATTAAAGAAATTAAAAAATAATTCACTCAAGACATAAGATGGTCAGAATAGGTTTTATTAATATTAATTTGTCTAATTTTTTTTAAAAAAATAATATTAATTTGTCTATTTAAGCGCATAGAATTAGGAACTTCCTTTTTGAGCCTTAATAAATGGTTTTTCATCATCTATATTATATCGTTACAAAATGTAGAGAATAATATGAATTTTGTCTCATTCTTTTGGCACCTTCAAATATGTTTTTAAATTTAGTACATTTTAATCCAGTCAGAGATGAAATTAAATTATATTTCGAGGAATCTGATGAGCCGTGGTGATTGCACTAATACTATTTTGGCAATTGGGCACTCAATAAAGAGGTGCTTTAAATCTCTTCGCCGGCCTCGCATAAGAGACTCCTTTTTCCTCAATGTTTATTATTTTTTAGATCACATCTCTCGTTGGGATAATTTTCTAAGTAATTTTTCAAAGGAAAAGTTTTATTCTTGAATTTTCAATTTCAGTAACTTCTTCCAATCCTTGGCAAAAAAGGGCATTCTCTATATTTATATCTTCTTGGGAATTTGGTAAGTAGATTTTGTAAAGAACTTACCCGAAGAGTTGGGGAATGGATGCATAAAATTGAGTTTTCTTGTTAGGAAAGGATATTAGAGGATCCCCCAATATATCCTAGCCAAAAAACCAAGAGCAACTAAACAAGAGCAAACAGAAATAAGGGAATGCGATTGATTTTCTGAAAAGATAAAAAAGATGAAGGGAATTGGTGTCTTCAGGAGAAGAAATAGGTGGTCGGTTTGTGAAGTTCTTTGAGGAATTATTCAACACAATTTCCGGAGGAAACAAAAAATGTAATCCATCCTATGGTTACATGAGAGGAAAATGTTGAGCTTACTAGGATCCCTACAGAAGAAATCTATTGTAGGTGGTTAAAGTAGTGCAACGCTTCTTCATAAACAAATGCTTTTCCCATGCGTTCCTAATAACTATTAAGCCTCTATTGTCCCCTGGCCATGCTTGTTCAAACCTGCACTCACTATTGGCTACGGCCCTATCAAATTTACTTAAAGATCAACCTCCCTCACTTTTTTTTTTGATAAACCAATTTTTTCTTAGGTGCTTCAGCGCCCAGTCTTCGGGTCATTGACGTTGCGTCTTCGCCGAACTGTAGGCATCCTGTCACCGCAGAGGGTATGTGCCCATTATCTTTATCCTCCCTGGGCTCACCCACATCTGAGGGAGCCAACCTCCCTCACTTTGTTAATTCTTTTACTTGACATTTCATTTGTAACGTGAAAAAAATACAGAAAATTTTATCCCCTATTTGATTGCCAATAGGATAAACGAAACAGAAGAAAACATAGGATTGAAACACCATTCCAAAACCTAAAGAGAAACAAGATTCCAACCATTTCCCCCCGTATTCTTTCCCTTTTCGGAGACAATACCCTTTTCAGAGACCAAACAGGATAGCGTTTGAAAATACTTTTTTTCCTTCATATAAGAAAAGACTCAGGCAATTCTAGAAAATATTTCCAAGAAAAGAACTATGGTGGAATTGTTATATATTACCCCAGAAATTACAAAGGTCAAACACGTAAAGCAATTACTCAGTTGACATCATTTTGGTTGTTCCTCAACTAGTTAAATACAACCGTTGATGCCGCAAGAGACCAAGTTGTATAAAGATTCACTGACCTAATGTCGTACCAAAACTGGTGAACAGCAAGCACACTATAGTAGAAGAAATACTAAACTGGCATCAATGAATAACATGGCCTGAAAACTCATTTTAAGCAAGAAGCCCAACATGTAGCCTTCAATAGGCGAAGGACATCTTGTCATATGTCAACATAACTCGCCGAGATCCCATTGCTCACACCAATGCCCTTAAACTTTGAAATAGAATCAACTGCAAACCAACAAATTCCCAGTGAATGTGTAGAGGTGCCAACAGTGCATAAATATAAGTTGTAGGTGGAAAGTGTGACATATGAAAGAACCAACCTATTTAAAATTGTCAGTCATCCAGGTAATAATAGGACCCAGCAGATTTCTGCTCCCTGTCCTTGGTTGACTCCAGTTTGTTGATTCTCGGGCGGAAATTAGTTGGGTCCCTTCTAAATGTGATATCCAGATGCTGCATGCAATGCAAAACAATGCATCAGTGGAATGGAGAGAGAGAGAGAGAGAGAGAGAGAGAGAGAGAGAGAGAGAGAGAGCAGAGTAGATCCTTTTATTTTATTATTTTTTTCAAAGGGAAACACAACAGATGTGAAAAAACCTACATATCATTGGTTAAAAAGGATTAATAATAAGCTATTTAGGATTTAGAGTATACTTTGCAAGAAAACATATGAGGGTGATTGCACAGCAAACATTGAATGAGTTATCAGAAATAAGTTGCTACCATATAACTGAACTAGCGAGCTTAAGTGAACAAGGGACATACAAAATCGTTGGGAGAAATGCCCAAAGAACTAGAGCAGTTAAGATTCTTTCCTTCCCTTTTCCTATACACTCCAACGTAACACCCCCCCCCCCTCCTCTCTTCTTAAACAAATAAAAAAAATATAAAAAAGAAAACCTTCTCTGTCCTCCTCCCAAGCACCAAACATACCTTCTATATTGCTTTTTAATACTTAGAAGCAAAGAAACAAAAAAGAAAGGGAAAATTTTTTTTTTTTTTGGGGGGGGGTGGGGAAGAGAGAGAGAGAGAGAAGAGGTAAACAAGGAAAAAAGTTGTGACTCACAGATAAGAAGAGATTCATCCCAGTCAACAATGACTGGGGAGAATTTGCACTACAGTCAATTGATGGCTGCCCCTCATACACGATAACTCTATCTGCCAAATAAGTTGCCATTATAAAATCATGTTCAACCACGAAAGCAGTTTTCTTTGCATGAAGGATAAATCTCTTTATGACTTTTGAAGCTACTATACGCTGCTCAGAATCCAGATATGCACTTGGTTCATCTATCAGATAAATGTCTGCAGGCTGCATTAAGTAAAGCCATACATTAGCGCACCTTCAAATAATCAGAAGAGACAAAAAAAAAATAGTCAACATAAAGCAACAATGGAATTCTCCATATACAAGAATATATCACTTCGTCTAGTTGCGGTTACAGAAACTTCAGTAACAATAACTACATTGTTTTTTATGACAAAATTGTTAAATTTGAAAACAAATCCCAACAAATGACTACCACAGGGAATTCATACCACGCCAATGATTATTTTATGAATGATAATAAATGCCTTAATAATGAGTGCAATATGTTTTTATCGAACAAGCAAATGAAATCAAACAAAAAATAATGTCTGTTCAACAACAGACTAACAACCAAAAACACGCACAACTTTATACATATTTATTGTACAAAATAATTCTTTCTTTTAGCGTGAGAAAGAGCACAAAATAGAGGGACTGAGCAATGTACAAACAAAAACACAAACTTCAACTAAGGAATTAAAAAAGCTGCAGGGTCAAAATTGTATACCTACCTAAAAAAAATCAAAATTTTAAGTTAAAACTAGGTAAACATACACCAAAAGAAATCAATACAAACACAATATCCATCAACAATTTGGCTTTTTTGTTCTTTGATTGGTAATTACAGATGCACCTATAGGGTCTTTAACCTTTGACCTCACCCTCCACCTTGCTCTTACAAGGGGAGGAGGTGCAATTTGAGCTAAAGTTCATTGGCCCGTCACCATTTTGGCTTTGCCCAACAAAAGTATTATCCAAGTCTCTTTTACCACCCAAACAGAACAAATAATGGCAAAATGAAGGATTTAACCATGGGGCACCAGGCCTTACACCTAGCATCCATCACAGCAGGAAGGAATCAAGCCTGATCAGAAGAGAAACTCAAAAACTGGTACAAAAAAAAAAAACAAATGAGAGAACACAGTGAAGTACTTAAGTCTATCAACAACTTCGAGATCAAATCCACTGGAGATGGATGAGATCCAATCAATCTAGTTTAGTGAGTAACAAATTTCAAAACTAGTTTTACAAACAAAAACTCCGCGGGGGTTGGATAAATCTCTTGCATTAAAGTAATTGACTATTTAAACCCCCCCCCCCCCCCCCTCACACAAGCCATTTGCAACATACGGCCTATTTAACCAGATAGAGACTAAGCTAAAAAACTAACCAACATGATCCCATCTTATTGGACAAATAGAAGGGATCATGAAAGGAATTCAATTCCTTTTTGGTTGCGTACCCCATCCCCCAGCAAATCTTTTGTTGCTCATGCAATGAATCTACTCAAAACTTTAGATTCCATGCTCATTGTGAAAGGCAGCAAATCACTCATTTGTGCTTTGCAGATGACTTGATGATCTTTGTGTCTGCTGACCTCCAATCCATCAAAGCTCATCAAGGATGCCTTAGAAGAATTTAAAGGGTTGTCTATTCTCTCAGTTAACCTGTCCAAGAGTGAAGTTTCTGTGCAGCAGTCCCTAATGGTCTTCAAACACAGATTCTGTCCACCCTACAGTTCCGAGCTGGGAGGCTTCCAGTTAGATACTTAGGAATGCCTCTCATTGCTGGAAAACTCACATTCACAGATTGTATTCCCTTAATTGAGAAGATTACTGCAAAGATCAGATCCTGGACAGCTAGGCATCTGTCCTTCTCAGGCAGGGTACAGCTCATACAAATGTACTGGTCCAGCATTTTTATCTTCCCAAAAAAGTTAGTCAAAGCTATTGAACAGAATTTAATCAATTCTTGTGGAAAGGGGGCGGAGGAGGTGTCAAAGTGTCATGGGAGCAAGTTTGTCTTCCTAAAAAAAGAAGAGGGTTTGGGGTTGAAAAGAGTTGAGGATTGGAACAAAGCAGCTCTGATGAAGCACATATGGAATCCCTTCACACAAGCTGGATCTCTTTGGGTTGCATGGGTGTATGGAGAACTGTTGAAGGGTAGGAGCTTCTGGACAGTAAAAATTCCTCAAGAATGCTCCTGGGGTTGGAAAAAACTTATGAAGCTAAGGACTGAAGCTAGGAGTCTCCTATCCCATGAGGATGGTTATGGAAGTAACATCTTTCTATGGCATGATAGATGGCATCCAAATGGGGTCTTGTATCAAATGTATGGGTAAAAAATAGTTTATGATGCAGCAAGCTTGTTCAGTGCTAAGGTGAGTAGTGTCATTCAAAACAAAGAGTGGCATTGGACACCTGCAAGATCAGATGGATTGGTGGACATTCAGAGTAAGCTAAGTCAAATTCAGATTAAGGAATGTGACACATCCCTTTGGTCTTAAAATGCTTCAGGGTGGTTCACATGTGAAGCTACCTGGTAGCATCTTAGAAACAAACAAGAAAAAAGTAAAATGGTGGAAGTTGATTTGATTTTCTGAAACCATCCCTAAGCATGGGTTCATTGGCTGGCTGGTTTTAAGAAATAGGCTTGCTACCAAGGACAGATTATTACAATGGGGTTTTGGAATAGATCCTGTTTGTCAATTCTGCAAACACAAATTAGAAGACAGAGATCATTGGTTCTTCAAATGCCCCTTCACCAGCAGAATCTCGAAATTATCATGGCCTTGTGCTTGGTTCCTAATGTTCCAGATGACTGGGAGTTGTTGATCAGTTGGGCTATTAAGAATCTCAAAGGGAGGAGCTTTAGAGCTTCTATATGCAAAGTAGCATGGTGGGCTATGGTGTATCACATATGGATTGAAAGGAACAGCAGAATCTATGATGATAATGTTAGAACAGAGGAGCACCTTATAAAGGATATCAGAAGAGATGTCAAAGCAAGACTGGAATCGACTAAAGGCAGAGACAACATTCTTCATAGGGTCCTTTGCAACAATTGGAAATACATCTTTGTCACATTTAGCTTAATGTTTTAGGCTGGTAGATTGTTTAGTCAGCCTTTTCTTTGGTTAACTGTTGTAAGACTTGAGAACATTGTGGTTACCTTGTTTGGTTCAATAATACACAGAATTATCCAAAATTAATAATAATAATACCAATAAATAATACCAACATATGATAAATCTACAGTGCATTCTTCAAAAATGAACAATACAAGAGCAATATACCGATGGGATAAATGAACCGATCAACAACATAAAACTACACAGTTGCATACATTTTAAAACAATTAATAGAAAGTATACATTAAAAAAACATTTTATTGCTTCCCAAGGCATAGACATAATGCTACACAGTTTGTATACCTTTAAGCACGATGAAAAGAAAGGTATATAACAAAAACCTTATTACCTTCCCAAGGCATAGACATAATGCAACTCTTTGCAACTCTCCACCAGAAAGATTCACAACTTCTTGATCCATTAATTGTTCAATAAGAAGAGGCTTCATAACATCCGACATAAATTGAGGATGCATGTATGAATCACGTATTTTTTGATGTAGCAAGCTCCTGACAGTAGATTGAAATCTTGGACTGATCTTCTGGGGCTTGTAAGAAACATTAAACTCAGGTATCTCCACATCAGTACCTTCTACACTATCAGGTTTCAGTAAACCAGCCTGCAGATTTAGCCAATAAAATAACCCATCCTCTAAAAATGCAAGTGATCCATAATAACTTAAACAGCTAAACATGACATAATAACTTAAACAGCTAAACATGGCAAAGAACACAAAAGTGATGAAAAGAAAAAATACCAGCATACGGATAAATGTAGTTTTTCCAGTCCCATTCTCACCCAGCATCACGACAATCTGAGAATCAGTAAATTCACCCTCAACAACGCGAAGCCTAAAATTTCCTTGAGTTTTGGTCATAGTTGGGTATTTGTATCGTGCATATGTCTCAATTTCCTCCGCGCTTTCCTGTGGAGTCTCAGCAACCTAGAGAAGGCAACAAGTAAATGAATGAGTACAGCTAAACAAAGTCAAAGGGCATCACGTCAACAAAACTAACAAAAACTAACAGCTAACCTTTTTTTTTTAGGGTAAAACTTAGGTACAGTTCCTTAGATTAGGTACATTAGGTTCCCTAATTGAATTCAAACACATGGTTGCATTAACCAATGAAACACAAACAATGTTATCTTTTCCAAGAATATTTAAATTCAATGTGTTTGAATTCAACTAGAAACCTAATGTACTTGACATAAGGAACTGTATCTAAGTTTTATCCTTTTTTTTATAAGTAAAACTAACAGCTAACCTTAACGTCAACAAAACTAACAGCTAACCTTAAAGGTAAGAGATTCATCCCGGAAACGTAAATTTTCTGTTGGAACAAATCCAGCCAAGAAGATATTGATTCCTTCTCTGACTGAGAAGGGAAGTGTTACAACTCCATATGCTCCCGGCTTCCCATATAAACAACAAATGAAGTCCGACAAGTAATCCAGGACGCTAAGATCATGCTCCACAACAATTACATAGCTGAAATATGAAGTTTAAACAGTGTCATTACCATTCTTATAAGTCCTGAATACAAACAAGAAAATCATTTGAAGATTAAGAGTATAATATGACTAGAGAAACTAAAACCTATTAGGCCTGAGCAAAGATCGGACAACTTGAGCAGCTTTTAGCCTCTGTTTTACATCAAGGTAACTTGAAGGTTCATCAAACATATATATCTCTGCATTCTGTACAGCAACGACAGCAATAGCAAATCTCTGAAGCTCTCCTCCTGATAAATCCCCTACATTACGGTCTATAACCTGGTTCAGCTCAAGATCAGCGCAAAGTTCCGACTTCATGTCTCTCTCATCCTTTTGGTCCAAGACCTGCCCTACATTTCCTTGAACTGCTTTTGGGATGTGATCAACATACTGGGGCTTTATAATCGCCTATTAAATAGAAAATATACATTCTTAGTAGAGAGACAAAGGTCAAACAAAGGCATCTAATATCCGAGCACAAGACAACTCACAGAATGATCAAAATCATGGGATCCACAGCATGTTAAACTCAGCATGAAACTAATAAAAAAAACTTCTGATGGTTTTGCATAATCCCGTCAAACTCGTTCTCATAATTACTATCTTTATCCATGAAAAAAAAAAAAAAAAAGTCTTTTGCAGCTTCATGAAGTCCATGGGCTTGTCCATGGGCTTTTTTTTTTGATAAATAAGTTTCATTGCAAGTGAAAGGACAGTGAACAGATACAAACCAAGTTATTGCATCCCATAAAATCCTTAACATCCCATGAATCCTCAACCACAATAAAGCCGATGACAAATTCAAAGATGAAAGTAGATATCTCAAATATGTACAAATCTAAAATAAATGGTGTCTGCACCAACTGCCATCAGGTGTTGTTTTGGGTTCAACGGCAAGTGTGGATCGATTGGGTGTCAAGAGGCTTGGGGTTTGTTTGATGGGTTATGTGTGATACCTCAAATTCTGATAAGTGTATGTGTGCTGAGTTCCGCATTGGGCATATACTGGGTGAAACTAGGCTTTATAAACAATTGCAAGGAACCTCAATTACAACTTGACTAGTCCTTTTGGTAAGCGCAAAGTTGTACTCATTTAATGTTTAGCCTTTCTAAAGAAAATGTTAAACCATAGCTTTCCAAGGACTAGACAAAGTATACACAATTTACAGCAAATTTTTCAGGCCCATGAAAGATTCAATGGTACATGACCTCACATTATAGGGACCAATTTAAGTAGACTACTGTTAGGATCATTTTTGTATAGCTACTTAAGGATTAGCATAGGGCTTTAATCATGGAAAATGGCCTTGTACTATGTGCATGTGCATGGCTTGGCTTGTAACTAATTGTTTGATAAGTCCTAGGTTTAGTGTAACTAACAAGTCAACTAGCACATGGCTTAATGACTGCCTGGCAGTTAGTTACTTAGTTAGAGGGATGTTAGAGCCATTCTTGGCCTAACTAGCTAAGGGCGGCCTTGTAATCATTCATTGATGAATGAATAGTGTTCTTTAATTCTTTTCTCTTTAAATCCTCTCAATTCTCCCTAGTCTCTTCTCTTTCTCAAGGAGGCCTAGCTGCCTCGAAGTAGCTATTATCCTAAAGACAAATCAGTTCCTAACAACAACTAAAACAACAAAGATAATAATAAAACAAGGGAGCAACAAAGATACACCTTACCATTGTAAACAACTAAAATATTACAATACTTCATTAGTTATTTGCTCATATAAAAACCAACATCAATAATGAAATATTAAGACAGGTAGATAGAAACTCAATTTTTTCAAGTTCAATAAGGCATGTCATACATGTAAAAGAACATGTATAAATAAAAAAGGCACACCTTCAAATTATCTTCAAGAATACGAGTAAAATAATTCTGCAGCTCTGATCCTCGGAAGTGTGTCAAGATTTCCTGCCAATCTGGAGGATTCTAGAAAATAATAAATAAAATAAAAAAGGTCAAATAGCATAAGCAATGTAAATGCATCAAGAAGCAATTAAGGAAATGATTCCTGAGAATATTACTTTGAAGCGACCCAGGTTTGGTTTCAGTTTTCCAGCCAAAACTTTGAGGGCAGTAGACTTCCCAATGCCATTAGTTCCAACCAAGCCAAGAACTTGCCCAGGTCTCGGGACTGGTAACCTGTTAATGTAGTTTCCTACTCTCTCAAACTACAGAAAAAAAATATACACTTTTTTCAGGAAAAGAAGTGGAAAATTAACCTGTGCAATTTAAAAGTGTTAGGGCCGTAGCGATGGGTTGTATCTTTGTCCAAATCTTTTGGCAAGTTGATGATCTGAATAGCTTCAAATGGGCATTTCTGCATCAGTAGATCACTTAATCAGATCAATACATCCCATTGAATACAATTAAACAAGAGAACAGAGACAAGAAAGTATTCCAACTGTAAATTACTTACCTTGACACAGATACCACATCCAATACACAATTCCTCAGAGATGAAAGCAATCTTGGATGCAGGGGTAACCTCAATACAGAGCTTTCCTGCATATATAGAGCAGAAATGATAAGAAACTATATCTATGACCAAAAGACATGAATATATAACCCAAATTCCTTTTTCTTTTCTTTTTTGGATTGGTAATTTACACACACACCATGTGGTTCTTAATCCCAAGACTTTAACTTCCATCTCATTATTGAGGGAGGAGAAAGTGCCATTTGAAGTAGAGCTCATTGTCATAAACCAAACTCCATGTTGACGGCAAAAAAACCCATAAAGAAGCTTAACTAGAAAGTAAAGAAGCAAATACAGTCTTCAGTTGCAGTATAAGTGTATAACAAGCAAAATGCAAGCACACAATCCTGCTAGCCATTCTCACATCAACACATATACACCAAAGTCCCGTTGAATGTAAAATAATAACCTAACCTACTAGCCATTCTGACGTCAATATCCAAAGCCCCTCACTCTTAACTATTAGAAGTACTCAAAATACAAAACTCGCAATTCTTAACTCCTTATCTACTAAACTCAACTAAGCTTTGATCACAACTACTTAAGGTTGATAAGTAATAATTCATAAAAAAAAGGTTGATAAGTAATCAAAATCCAAAATCCAAAACTCACAATTCTTAACTCTTTATCTACTAAACTCAACTAAGCTTTAATCCCAACTACTTAAGGTTACTCTAACGAACAACCTTGAACTAATTGCTATTGGTCACATGTATCAGTTTTTGCCACTCTATTCTAAATGAGGTTACTCTTCATCACCATCTATTTACTATATATCCTTTGGTCCGTGAAGGGATTTAAGAATGTGAATTGTCTCGAGTAGCATCTAGGTGACACAAAGACCTCTACATAGAGAAATCCATCTCTAAAGGAATAGCTCTCAAGCTTTGTGATAATTACTTCAAACAATTATGAGTTCAATTACAAGAGCAGCCAGCTTATATACTAGGCTTACTGATTTCTAATTGCCTAATGCCATTTCAAGATCCATGCCATTGGCTAATGCATGCTGCAAGCCTATTGGCTGGAGCTTAACTAACTAACTACACGCTGTAAGCCTATTGGCTGGAACTTAAATTAACTAACTAACAAAGCTTGGGTTGTTGCAACAAACTGCAACTACCTCGGTAGACAATGTACCAACATTTGATTAGTACTGGGTTGTCTTCAAGGATGCTCCTGCATCAGTGCGGTGCCAGATATGGAAGTCTGCTACCCGTTGGATCCAATTGATACTGTTTGATTTCATTGTACCTGATGGATCATCATTAATGTTGATGGATGTTTAGAACTTTTAAAGATTTGATTTGATTTACTTTTATTTTGTATTCATGTAAGTAGTTACGTACTTGGTTATAAGGTTATTTTCTTTCCTTCTTTGATGTAATTTGGGAACCACATTTAAAGGCCCTAGAATTCAAATATTGTAGACAGCTTGATCATGGATTAATCAAATTTTGGTTGTGAATTTCCTTCCATTGCTTAGTGTTGATTCCAAGCAACACATGGTGTTGAAGCTAAGATTTGTCCCTTTCCCTCTATCCTAGCAACCCTTGGTGCTGATGATGCACCCATGGAAGCTAATTTGTTACTACACAAATTTGCCTCATCAAGATTTATTTTATAGGGCGCACATGGGATGTACAATTGAAGTTCAAAGCTATATGTGTCCTAGGGTTAAACAATTTTTGCTTGAAAATTGAAAGCAGCATTATATATTGACTCAGTGAATGGCTTCCAGGAGATATGGAATTTGGGTTGCCAGAAATCCCACCCTCTCTGTTCCTCAAGTTTCTGCTTTGTTTATTTTTGTTTCAGTAGACCCAGCCAGAGAAGGTGCATTATTATTTCATAGAAAATAGTTTGTCAACCATCCAAAAAATCCTAGAACCTGATAACTCTTGCTGCATCACATCCATAGATTGTTGTTCGGTTGGTGGAATTGGTTTGGGATCCTCGGGTGTAATTCATCTTGCCTTAGCAATGGAGGGAACGAAACAACCGTATTTTTGATAGGAAAATTCGGTGGCCAAAATCATTGCTCGATTATATGATTGGTCAGGGTTTGGGGTTAACTTCCTCTCCACTGAGGAGATTTCAGCTTCTTTAATGTTTGAAGTGATTTAAATTGATTTTCATGCTAGAACACAAAGCTTTTTTGAATAAATTATTACATCAAAAAAAATCTCAAAACAAACTATTTAGTATGCAAAAACAACCATCCAAAAAATCTCGCTGCTGTCAACAGAAACTTACTCTCTCGACAAACACTCAGCTAAATCATTCTCAAAACAAACCAAAATTCTCGTCTTGACACTCTCTTCAGAAACTTACTTTGAAAACCTCACCTGGCAGAAATCTTCGGATATCACAAGGAAAAAAAAATTTGAAAACTTAGATCACAAAAAATCAATTCATTATTGATTGGAAAACCACTCATTTTGAACAATTCATCATCGGTTCACATAAGCCAGAATCAATAATACTTACTTATCAAAAAAAAAAACAAAGTCACAACCAATAATGAATCAAGAGGATAGCAGTTTTTTTAGGGGGGATCTTATTGAAAAAATCACAGCGATTGGACAAAAAATAAATAAATAAAATCTAGAAAGAAAGGAAAAAGAAGAGGGTAGCCTACCGGTTTTGACAACAGGGCAGCTTTTTTTGCACTCCTGGCGGCACTTCTTGGGCTTGCACCTGTCTGAGCTCACTATCGCAATACGCGTCAATCGTTCCGACATCTCTATTTATCTCTTCTCTTCTCTAACTTAAATACCCAACAAAAAAAGGAGAGGAATAGAGAGTTAGGGTTTGCAAAGTGAAGTTACCTTGCTGTTTAATTTGATAAGAGAGAGCGACATGAACTGGAACGCTCTTGGTGTTTTAAGTGTAGAGCCCACACGCAAAACTACTAGTACTAGGGTTTCCTTCTCTCTCCTAAACTGGAACCGGGATCAGATCTACTATATTTTTAACCAACCAGGTCGCATGGGATTTAATTCTACCACCCTGCTTCTTTCTTTCTTTTTTCTGAATAATTCTATCCACCACTTAACTTTTACTTCCTGTGACTTCTTTGTAATATTATATATTACTTAAGCTCCATTTAAAAATGTATTTTCTCAGGCTGCATTTGTTTCAGCGTAAAATATATCCAACGGAAAATGTTTTCAAAGGGAAAAAATTTATTTTCCGGTGTTTAGTTGCGTTCTCAAAAATACTCCGAAAAATATTTTCTAACAGTTGGCGCAATATAAAATAGAATAATAATAAAAAATCCCTTTTTTAATATTGAAAAAAATGAACATTTTTTGTTAGCAACATAGTAATAATAATAAAAAAAAGGTATTTTACAAGGCAAATTGATCTTGTTTCCCAAAAACATATACTTGTTACTATATCATTAACACATAAACCTATAAAACATATACTTTCATCAATTACATTATCCTGGTTAAAACATAAGCATCCGTAACACTTACATAACCATAATACTACTATCATCCAAGTTTTAATGCAAACCATCCAATTTTATGATGAAATGAGATGCATGCCTTATTTTCTAACTTTTTACTCCATATCATTAGAACGAGAAACAATGTCAAGCAAACTTGGAGAACTTAACAGAAATCAAACATTCATTTCACAATTCACCTAAAAATAAAATAAAAACCAAAGCATTATTGGAGAACTTGTAACCTGCAATCTTTCTTTTTCAATTGTTTTACTCACACCAAAACCAACCTCTCTTTTTTCACAAAACAAAGCCTCTAATTCTTCACTCCAACAAATTAGTCTAAGATTTATAGGCGCAATACCATCCACGTCAGCAAAACCCAGTTAAATTTTTTTAGCTTACACCTTGATTTGAGCTATAATATGTGTCACAAACACTATATTGATACAAGTAACAATCTTATAAATCTTGTGGGCCTTGAAAATTGAGCTATAAAAAAATGGTATTTTACCAACTTTAGCATACCTATATTGAAGAAATCATACCCTTATTCAAACAAGTGAACCCTTTTAACCCAAAAACATATACTTAACATAAACATTAGAATTCTATATCATTAACACATAAACCTATAAAACATATACTTTCATCAATTACATTATCCTGGTTAAAACATAAGCATCCGTAACACTTACATAACCATAATACTACTATCATCCAAGTTTTAATGCATAACCATCCAAATATTTTACGGATGATGAAATGAGATGCATGCCTTACTGTTTCTAACTTTCTACTATACTCCATATCATTAGAACGAGAAACAATGCTCAAGCAAACTTGGAGAACTTAACAGAAATCCATAACATTCATTTCACAATTCACCTAAAAATAAAATAAAAACCAAAGCATTATTGGAGAACTTGTAACCTGCAATCTTTCTTTTTCAATTGTTTTACTCACACCAAAACCAACCTCTCTTTTTTCACAAAACAAAGCCTCTAATTCTTCACTCCAACAAATTAGTCTAAGATTTATAGGCGCAATACCATCCACGTCAGCAAAACCCAGTTAAATTTTTTTAGCTTACACCTTGATTTGAGCTATAATATGGTCACAAACACTATACCATCCCAAGTGGGCAATCTTAAAAATCTTGTGGGCCTTGATTTGAGCTATAAAAAAATAAGCTTTACCAACTTTAGAAACCTGAAGAAATCATACCCTGATAGCATCCCAGTGAACCCTTTTAACCAAAACCCACATAAACATGGAATTCAATTGCTCATTTCTTTCCTGTAATTTATATGTTGCAATAAATTTTATGACCAAATCCCACAATAACTTGTACAAGTAATAACAAGATATCACATAAATACTGCAAATAAACTCATACGAATTAAGTAAGAAAGAACAAGCCAATACTAAAATCAACATCCTAAAACTCTGAATCTACTGTCGAAGCAACCCGTCCGATTTAATATCAAAATTCCAACGCTGTTCCAAATTAAGTTTTTTTTTTTTTAAAAAAAAAAAAAAAAAAAAAAAAAATCAGAGAGAGATACCTAGGAGTGAAATTGAGAGCTCTCCTGGCTTTTCTGAGCTGCCGATCGTGCGTAGCGGTGACTCGGCGTGTGTCGCCTCCCCTCGTATCGCCTTGATTTTGGCTGGATGATGTGAAACGGCTTCAAGTTTGGGGCGGCATGGTTTAAAAGGGAAATGGTTTTAGGGGATTGACAAGGAAGGGTGATTTGGTCATTTTACTTAGTCGGTGGGCAAATTAGTCACTTTCTTCTGCATCGTTCATAACAAGCTAATTTATGAATAGTGCAAGTGGTTGATTTTGTTCAAATTGTGGGTGTTAATTGTAAAATTTTATGGGGTGTAAAGTGTAAGAACCCATAGTTTAAGGTGGATTTGTGTGATTAACCAAAATCTTATTTACTTTGGACTTGGAGGGATGGATGATTTTTTTTATTATTATTGGAGTGGTTTTGGAAATTATTAAATTCCATTGTAAATCACTAATGATGATATTTTTAAGGATTTATAAATTTATGAAGTTGCATAAACATGACTTTTCTTATGAAGAAAAAGTGTTTATAGTCCCCCCACAAAAAATTGTGTCACTATATCTATTATTTGGAAAAAAAAAAAAAAAGGAATTAAAAATTGAGATACATGAGATTGAAAAATACTCTTGTGCTTCATAAAAAAATTATTGGTTTATGTTAAATTGAAATTTTATTTGTTCTCCTAAAAAAATTTCTCAATAGTGGGGATACTAAATATACTAGTATATATATATATGAGAATTTAAATTTTATTCTATTATTAAACCTTCCATTAGTGTATATGAGAAAGTTTTTAGTTGTTCAAAAAGTGGATATTTGTTAATAAAACCATTTGAAATAAATTATGAAAATTATTTAGTGATCAAATAATCATGCTGTATATATTTTGTCATTCTATTTTAAGTATCTTTATTTTAACATGATCCATTGGTATTAAACATAGTGTTTTATTATATATTCAACTTATGAAAAGAAAAATCCTTAAACTTTCTTAGTTATTTTTTTAAACAAAAAGTAAACCAAATGAAATTTTATAAACCAAAAAATATGTCTTTTTATTTTATTTTCAATAATTTTCCTGACATTATATTAGTGGGATCATAGAAATATTTCAGAAAATTGTAAATGTGGTTTTTGGGACTTAACTTGAGATTTGAAACTATGTACTCTTTATTAAAAATAAAAAATAAAAACTTTTGCATTTCTTAAGAGAGAACAATGTTTCTATTCATTTACTCATATAAATAGGTTATCTTCCTATTTATTACTTTTATAGCTTATTAATTTACTAGGTTGGATAGGAAACATGGAGGAAAGAAAATTGAGCGCTTTCCTTTGTTTGGTTGTGTAAAGAAAATTGAGATGAAAGAAAATGGGATGAGACATTTTCCATTGGTTATTAGGTTCTCTTCATACACTTATAATGTTAACACATTAAATTTCATGTTTTAAGATTTGTCAAAATATCAATGAGGTCATTTCTCATAATTTTTTTTTTTTTTGATAGTTAATTTTGAGGTGAAATGTAATTTTTAAGAAATACCATTATTTAATTCATAATTTTATAAATTATGAAATATATGGACAAGATTTGACTACTAATTTGTAACGTAATAAATTACAGTAAACTAACTACTGGTTTGTAATCCTGTCTGAAATATATTTTATTTATAAATTAATTAAATAATACGTGCAAGGACTGGATGTTATCAATATCAACTTCTCCACTGGGCTAAAAACGGTTCCACCATAATCAATTCGTCCTTCTTTCGTTCTACACGTAACCTAAGCATTTAGCTTTGCTTGTGAATTGTGACGAACATCCTCTTTGCGTGAGCGGCAAATATATTGTGGACAAAGTCCTGTTCTACTACTCTGTTGCCCAACTGGGTCTAAATTGTTTTGTAATTTCAAATTTTCAATGATGGCTTTCGGAGTCTTTTATGTCTCATGTAACAGTGACACAGCTTCTTGTTCTGTCGTGTAGTTCAGCTTCTGTGTTTGTTTTTGTGTCTGTTCTAAAAGTGTAGTATTTTGGTTAGAGCAAAAATGGGGTTTTGGCCTTTTGGGTCTATCAATCTTGATTAAAAGATTATAATATGAAAAGTTTGTGAAAATTGTAGGGAACCCATTTCGATTTGTGATTTAAAGTTCTTGTTTTTGTTTTAATATTCTAGTTTTTTGTGTAAAGAAAAAGATGGGTTTGGGTATATCAAGTTTGATAGGGTTGAAGGCAACAGTCCTGTTCTTGTTCTTTGCATACCTTAGAAGCTCTGGTTTGACATTGTTATCAATACCATTATTGTATGCCTCTTTAGTATCTTTTTTAGTTGCTATTGCTTCACACCCATCTATTGATCTTCCCATTCTCTTGGGGAAGAACACAGATGGGAGCTTTCCCATTTGGTCCATAATTATGTTTAGCCCGTACTTGTATTTCGTTCGAGGTTTCTCGGCGTTGCGGAGATTGAAAAGTGGGGAAGATCCATATAATGAAATTAGTGAGGGTTTGTATGTTGGTGGATGGCCTTATTTGCCTGATAAATTGCCCCCGGGTAACCCTGCTGTTATTGATTGTACTTGTGAATTGCCAAGAATGCTGGAATACTCGGGGCATGCCTATTTTTGCGTCCCGGCTTGGGATACAAGGGCTCCTAAGCCGTCTGATATCGAATCAGCTGTTCGGTGGGCTTGTCGAAAGAGAGCTCAGAATAGGCCTGTGTTCATCCATTGTGCATATGGTATATTACTGAACCTTTGAAGCCATATATTTATTTCATGGGTTGGAAGAGTAGTGCTCCTTTATTAATAACTGTTTTACCTATCAAAAAGGAAGAGTAGTGCTTCTGCTTTTTATTGCGTAATATATTAGATCATTTGTGTTTTTTTACTCTTGATTTAACTGTGTGAGTAATGCCTCTGCTTACTTGATATGCTTTCCTTGTAAACATCTATATGGTTAGTGCATTAGGGTCTATGTAAGTGAGATATTTCTGTTTAGCCATAGGCCATCATTTCTTCTGTAATTGCCTCGGAGGCACCTCAGAGTGTTTCCCTTTTCTTATGGCAATTGCTGGTTGACTAACATCAGCCTTAATGGGTGTTGTCATTTGTCTTTGTTGCATATGACCAGTAATCTAAATCTTCGTTATGATCTTAGATTTGACTTCAATTAGCTACCCCTAGCTCTCTCTCTCTATCTCTCTCTTTTTTCTGTCTTTACATATTAAGGTTGGCCAAACTCACATCATAAGCATTATTGTTTATTACCTAGGTTATTTGAACCATGGAGAAGGCTAATATTACAACAATATTACAAAAATGTCTCATCATAATACCCTTCGAAGATATGCTACTTCATCTATAATTTTGTAACACAAGCACATGTGTCATGCCATAACACAGGCATGGCCTTTTGAACACAGCAACCCAATATATATATATATATATATATTTATATATAAGTAAATGAAGCTAATGCATGCGTAAGTCTTAATCTCCCTATCTTTATGAATGATTTATTGAAAATATAAAAAATGATTGTCTTTGGTATTTCTTCCTATCAATTCAACTACTCATCTCTATCTCTAGTTTTACGGAACTTGTTGTCCTCATTCTGAATATATCCAGTAAGCTCATCCCAAACCAGTGCCCAAAAAGAAGAATAAGGGACTCAAACATGACCTTCATAAGATATGACTTGGGTTTTATGCTTGCTGTCAAACTCTACTGCAGCCCTCCTGCTTTCTCTGCATTTGAGACTGGCTATGTTAAATTGACATCCAGTGTAAATTTTTGTCATATCTTATGAACATGGAACTATATGATTTTAGTATATGCAGTTTTTGTCCTTTACTGAGTGATACCTCCCATATGATCCAATAATTATTTTTCTTATATCTCTCCTTGCTCTCAATTTTTCTTTTCCCAAGTAAATATCTCTTTCCAGTTTCCATTGCTTAACATAGATTGACAATGGGAGTTTGTCATGATTCTTGCATTTTCTTAACATAAAATTTCAAATTGAACTCTTCCTAGGTGTCTTTGGTTTTAGTTTTCCTACTTTCCTGCACTACTCACATAGTTGCTTTTAAGGCTGGATAGCATAGCATCTAATTATGTCTTGTGAAATGAAAATGCGGAATACAATTCATGTTAGTTTTCTGCTTGTCTTAGACGTAATTACCTTGCACACATGTTCATACATAAACTTTTAAGCATAATGACTACTATGTCCCTGGCATCCAAGGATTTAAGCTGTTCTTGTGATTTTTGCAATGAGTATGATCTGGAGCCAGCAATAAGAGCATGGTATTAGAGTGCTGTCACTAATCCTCGTGTATCAGCTGGGACAGGGAGCCTGCTAGTAACCAGACTTAGAAAGTTCTGCAGCTGACCAAAACTGGTACTTAAATGCCCTTTGTGGAAGAAATTTCGTTTGCTGGTATGCCGTGTATAGTAGGTTCTGTTCACCCACATGGCAAAATTTTCCGTGTGTTTGAATGCGAGGGATACCCCCCTCCCCCTCCCTCTCTGAAACCCTGGCTTTCCAGGGCTTTGGCCTTCTTATATATTCCACAAGACATATTTAGTGCAGGATGCGGAATACTTCATTACTAGGATGTCCTACAATAATTGGGTACCAATTGAATCAATTTGTGCATGCAAAGGTTTAACTTGATTGGTTTACTTTTAAGGTTTTACCAAGAATGTCACAGCCTGACTAAAAGGGAAAGGTGCAGAGGTTGTCCCCAATTTTCAAATAACCAATATAACGAGCCTCGATGCTTGGGTCTTAACTAAAGTGATGAAGGGGTGAAATGGGTTGGCATGGGTCTCAGATTCAAATTTCTGGCATTCTGAGAAATAGTAAAACACTGTTAGTTACACGGATAAGGATCCTCTCCATTTGGAATAAAATGGAGAGTCTCCATTTCATGGTTCAGATTTTATTTCACAAATCTAACGATATATAGACTGCTTTGTCATTTAAAATTTTAAATGATATGGCAATCTGTACACTGTTAGATCTGTGATATTTAATCTAGACCATGAAATGGAGACTCTCCATTTTATTCCTTTTTAATTTTTATTTTTAGGTTGCCTGCCTAGTCACCTTTTTAATTGGTTTCTAGAACTTATAAGCACTAGGTTTCTAGCGAGGGGCATATCACCACTTTGCTTAATGAAGAGTAAAGGCATATTACAAATAGCACTAAAAGAATCTACATCCAAAGCTTTTATGTATAACCCAAAAAATAAATTAATTATAGTGTTGTGATAAATTGTCGTAAGAATCATTTATATTGCTGCTGAGATCTGTTAGCTATTTCTTACATGCATTTTTTTTTTTCAGGGCTAATTTGTTTCCATGCTTGTGAATAGTGAGGTGTTGTGGACTTACAGTTAACTTCTCCTCTTTTATTTTTTTCTATTTTAGGTCATGGAAGAAGTGTTGCTGTCATGTGTGCTCTATTAGTGGCTCTAGGAAAGGCGGAAGATTGGAAAAATGCCGAGAAGTTAATTCGAGAAAAGCGTCCTTCTATCCGGATGAATGCTCTCCAGTACAAGGCGCTAGAAGAATGGTCAAAACACCAGTTATCTTCTCCTTCGAAGAATGGATAAATGGATTAAGTTCAGTAATTCTATCCGATGCTTCTGGTGGCCGTGATCCGATAGGACTGCAAAGAAGAATGAATGACATGCTTCCTTCATTGCATCAACTATTATTTCTTATTCCGCACATCTAATTCTTGCAATTGAATTACTATAATGACTTCCTTTTTTTTGATTGAAACTATAATGACTTCCTAGTGGGTCTTCATTTGATTTTCTGTTGTTACTAAACTTTAAATTAATAATTTAATATTGACCGATTTCTGGATTCAAGTAGAATTTGTTTTGTTCCCACTGTTTGATATTATGACTGGCTCTATTATCCATCTGAATATCTTATGAGTTATGACCTCATGGGTAATTGTTTTGGTCTATGTTATGAAGGTTTCTTATGTAAATTTCAAAACAAATTAGCAGTAAACCAAAAAGATTTGTGATAGATCGCACTTTGGGATCATTTTCCGTAAGGATTGTCATAATTCTTCTTGAGTTTAATGCATTTGCCATAGATTATGGAAGTTTCCCAGCACTTTATATGATGATTACTTGAGAGTCCTTAGCCAAAACTATTTAAAAGCGATGCCACGTTGCCTGGTGCTCTTGGTTTGTGCCTGAAGTTGACAAGAAGCATGCTTTGTGCAGCTAGTGGCGTGTGTACAAGCACAAAGTACTTGTTTAAGTTGTCACGTAATGGATTGGAAGAATTTTCCTCCAAGCCAAACCAAACTTTACCCGGCAAAGGAAAATGTTAATTTGGGTTTGTATAAGTTGGCTATCATGTAATGTGATGCCTTTCATACAACTCTTTCCTTTTTCATTTTCCTGGTGGTGCTCAAATAAAATCGTGTGAGGGAAGAATGATGGTTATACTTGTATCAATAGTTGAGGAAAAACAGGCACCTTATGCATCTGATTCTTTCACACTGGGATAGAGCGCTTGCTTAGAAGATGGAAAATAAAAGGAACAATTCATTACACATGGACAATGTGCGTGTGTAACATCTCTCTTGAGTCTCTTATTGGTTTTCATCTTTCTCAAACCTCATCCTGTTTCTTTTACCAAAGAACTAGAAAATGAAAATTCAATGCTTTTACGATAGTCATCTCCTCTGACTCTTGATGGCAATATCAATGTTTAAACTTTAAACTATGAATATAGCGACAATTTACTGTTTCTTTTAGCATGGACATTTAAGTTTGGTACTCTGTTTACAATTTGTAGTCCCAACAAAAGTATGAAAATCAAGTAATCCAGCATCATAAAAAGAATGGTTAATACAAAATAAGATAAAATCACTTTTTTCAGAAAACTGCATATACTACCATCAATATGTATTGTATGATACTCTAGTCAACATTTTGAACTCGCCAACACTAACAATAGATTCGTACATACCATGCAGGCATGACCTTGAATTTATAATATTGTTCAACTGTATAAAAGTCTTGATGTGAACCGCATATTGAGAGATTTGTGTTGAACTTGCAACAATTAAACTAAAAAAGACCTTAAAGCTATGAATAAACCCTGTTGTCTTAAGGCAATCAGAGGAAACACAGACTTTTTTTTTTGATAGGTAGAGGAAACCCAGACTTAAGCCACTATGATCAGTTTAACTAAGTAATAGAACACCCCACATAGACCATAGATCAGATGGCGTACCAACCGGTCTAAATTCCCCAAATTCAGCAAGCTGCAACTGTGAACAACTCCAGACATCAAATTGAATCTATTTCTTTCTGTTACCATTCCTATAAATCAATGGCATCTCAAAATTCAAACTCTATCTAAAATGGATTTTGAATATGATCTTTTCTCTACTTCATTTTTGGTTGATAGGAATCTCCATGGTCTGTTTAAAGGTTTCAAGTCTATGTAAAACATAATTAAGCTTCAATAAAACCCAAAAAACTAAACTCTATTTTTTATAGAAAAATATGATACCAGTAGATAATTATGTGATGTTAATAAAAAGAAAAAGTCCTTGCACCATTATATGGCAATGATGTAAAGTAATTGAAGCAATCAACATCCACATTAAGAAATCAATTCATCTCCTTTCATTTAAAGAAAAAGCAAAATGAGCTGACGAGAGAAAGTGGAAAGAAAAATGATTTCCATGACACTTTTTAACGGAAAATAAGAGATCATCTTCCATACACCAACACAGCGATTTTATTGCAAAACTGAAAAAATATACACATACAGAAACAAGCAAATACTAGTAAAAAGTATAATCATCTCTCTTATTTACACCAAGTGACAATATGAGCTGTTCCAATTACTATACTCATAGTTAACATGGAGAAAGTATACAAAGCTAGTGCCACAAAAAGTTAAAAATGCTATTTTTTATGAAAAAAAAAGGGGGGAAGTTATCTCCCCCAACACCCCCCCCCCCTCAAAAGGAAATAGTTTACCTCCAACCCGGTTTGGAAGAATCCTCAGAAGGAATAATACTACATTGGCTCTGCTTTTACATCTATCTCTGGTACACTCAAAGATCTTTTGTTCTTCTAAACTAAATATTGCTAGTAATCTCTGTGTTTCCAGCTTGGCAACATACAAGCTTTCTAGGAGATAGAATTTAGTAACACATTATCGTATCACTTTTAACTACCACCTCGCTTAGCAGCTTCTTTATTACTCGTTGTCATGAAAGACTCTCCACACCCACACTGTCCTTGAGAGTTTGGATTAACAAAAATAAATTCCGATCTGTATCCACAAAAAGAAAAATAAAGATCTGAGAGTCAGCAGAAAGGAGAATCAGGATAGGAATGAACTTAGACATTGGAATTTGGAAACGAAAAAATCAAGAAATAGTGCATAGGAGCCAGATACAAAATTTATTTATTTGTTAATTTCACCTACATCCGTGAAAGTACTTCAGTTGCTTACAGAAGGGCTATTCTATTCACAACAAAACTTTAACAAGTTAAACTTTAGTTCTTTTGTTGTTGGAAATAAATTTTGGAACATTACGAGCAAAGTGTACCAAATTATATTTTTCAGTTTTTGGTCATGTTATCGTAAATCAAGAAAAATCACACTATGAATCACTTCTTCCCCACTTCTATTTGGCCATAAGATATATAATTATTTTAAACAACCATAATGCTGTAGGTTTGGTACCATGCTCATAACAAAATTGTGGTGTTTTTAGAACAACAGAATTGATAACCAAGCAGCAAATGCAGCTTACTAAACTCACATTTGTGTTCAAGATCTCAGTTTGCATCCTATAATGGACAAATATAAAACTTTAACAACCCTGTCACATGTTTTCTGTACCTGAGTTTGTCATCAACAAAATCCATCTTGGTTCCTATTACATGCATCAGGGCCTTTGGATCAATCAGTACCTTCACACCCTTGTCGTCAATCAACTCATCGAATTTCCCCTTCTCATCTGAACACATGAATGCAAACATACATTAAGAGCTGTACCACTAGCCAAATGCTTCAGAGAAATACATTTTACACAATACAAAAAACAGCAGATCGATAGAAAACAGTAGCTTTCTTCCTAAAATGTTATCACAGGCAAAAAGAGAAGACGCAGAAGTCATCGCCTTATGATATACTATATCAAAAAAAATTCCGCCATTGATGCCTCCTTCCCAATGTGTTGGAGGGTGTGGACCAATGTTCAAGCCTCACTATGTGTGTGCGTAACTTATCAATTAAAACAACAAAGGTGTGGGATCCAGTTAGCTCAACTATAAAGTCTCTGATTGTTTCTTTTTTTATGCTAAGCACGCATATGATATCTGTTGATGCAATGTGTCACGGTTCAGGTTTAGGAATTAACCTATAGGCTATAGCATACTAAAGAGACAGCCTTGTATTTTGTTAAGCAGGAAAGCATGTGTCCCACCTAAAGTTATGGGGTCTAACAATGGAACATCATCGTTGAATCATGATAGTTATTTCATTAGCAATTTCCGACAACATTGGAATCAAATCATAAGTACAATTCAGTTGAAATGATTTATAATTAGAATTCTCTTGTAAACCTCGATTAATATATATATATATATATATACATAAATGTATAAACAAGAAATATTGGGATTTTGAAGGATTGGGAATTTGAGAAGGCAAGAAATGAATAGAGATAAGAGGGGGAACCAGCGTAGTTGAGGGTGTAGGATAAGCCATTGCAGCCGCGAGCCTTGACGCCGAGCCGGAGGAAAGCCCGCTGCCGATGCTGTAGCAGCTGTTGTATCCTGGAGGCCGCCGCGTCCGTTAAGGTTAGGGCTTGGCGCCGGAGCGCTGAGCCGGCCTTCTCCGCCGCTGTTGCTATTAACGAAGATGATGACGCTGCCATTTTTCTCTCGTACCTTAAATCGAATGTATTTTTATATGACGGTGCCAAATTCCAAATTGATTTCAGTTCTCTTTTGTTTTAGCAACTAGCATCTTTTTATTCCCGCGGGATATTTCTATTCACGCGCTACAACTGAGCGTGGCGATAGATATAGGTTTGACACCTGACAATGAATTTTTTTTTTTTTTTAAATACCTGAAATGGATCTATTCACGTGTAGATTTATAAAAATTAATTTAAATTATACGATTATCTATTTTAAAGGGAGAATAGTTTTTTTGCTTAGCATAACTTAATTTGTACTATAATATAAAATCGAAATCTTTTTTATTTTTTATTGAACTTATAATATTGTATCTGATTTCACAATTTTACATCTCATTATTTTAATATATATTTTCTAATTGAATTTAAATTTTATTCTATAATTAAACCTTCATTAGAATCTTGACACATTATATTTTCTTTAATAAAAATAATATATTGTTTCATATATACAAATACAATCAATAATAATATCTAATACTATAATATATTCTATATATAAACACAATAATAATAAATGTCTTTTAATAATTATCATAATTATCAATTAGAGAGAAAAAACTCTATTATGTTAAGCTTTCTCATGCTTTACATAGGTTATCGACTAGTGCAATAAAAAATCAAGAAATTTTAAAATAATTTTAAATTCTTTTCAATAAGTTGCATGGATTATTCTTCAAAATAATAATTAGATTTTACCATATTATGAATAATTAAAATAGATTAAAAACGATAATAATAATAAGTAGGTGCCATTTGTTTCAGTGTAAAACGTTTTAGGATTACCAACATTTAGTCTAACTAGTCAAAGCAAAAATATTTTTTATTTGACTGTGAAGAGAAGGTGTGTTTGGACGTAAATTGTTTTAGATTGAAAGAATTTTACCAATTCCAAGAAATTTTTCTTATAAATTTCAAACTTGCTAGAATCAGATCCTTTCAATTTTTATATAAAAAATAGACTTACGAAGTTGTTTCAACTTATTAATTAACACTAACCCTAGATTCGTGCCCTTTAAAGGTTCGTAACACAATTTCCCCCAAAATATCATAAAAGACCAACCCCCTTCTCCTAGAGAGTTTGTCGCAAGTTGTGACATCCATCGACTCACTTACCACCCTTCTCTTCCATCACATAACAATTGTCGCCACCGCATTCTTCGGCCCATCCATCGTCAATCCTAAACTTGCCTCCCCTCCCCCAAACTTGTCCGAGTTATTTATTTATTTGTAGGGCTATATATAAATCAATCAAATTGTTTATGAATAGCTTGGGTTTGGTTGACACAAAATGTATTTATATTTGTTTATTTAAAAACAAGTCATTTAGATTTAGGCTTGACTATTAAACAAGCCAAATTCAAACAAACAGAAAAAATTGTTCATGGACAAGCTCATGACTATAAGCCTTGATTTAAGTGTGTGTATATATATATATATATATATATATGTACAAAAATCTACTTATTAGACTGTAGATTGGATTATGTAAGTTTGTTAATAAGTTAATAAGATATCAAATTATTATTTTTAATTTATTGATAATATAAATAATCAATTTCATAGTAAAAATTATTTATAATTTTAACAATGTAAGGTTAATGAATATAATTTTTATAAGTTTTCAAACAGAAATCATGAGTTGCATAAAGGTCATCTCTCTTTGTCTCATTCATCGTCTAGATCAACACTCATGCAATCACTCCGATAGGTGCTTCGTATAAAAGATTCATAAAACTGGCAGAATCATCGCAACATTTGAAGTCATGGAAACAGAGGACAGTAATACCAAACGTTTTTCAACTAGCACACATGCAGTTAAAATATAGAGAGGGGGAAGTGAAGAATCATGAGAATGCTTACACTTTTTTCATCAGGAGGTGAAGAATAAGAACCTAAAGAAAGATCAACATAGCAGAAGAATCAATTCAATGCAGTGAGCCTCCCTTTCCATCACAGAGGCTATTTTGTAAGACAAAACTTAAAATCCTCTAATACAAGTACACAACTACATAACTAAGAGAGGGCACCAGTCTCCTTAACCATATGCGGTGGCATATCATCTACTCTGATTTGCAGTCATCCAAAGATGGAAAGGACAAAGACAGAAGATTCACAGAATTGGGGTGTAAAAGTTTATAGGACAATCAAATCACAGCTCAAAAAAGTATACTTATAACATGGCGAGCCGAGGAGTAATTCAAATGCTACCAGTAAGGCAAAAGAGCGAAAATTTCCAAACATTTACTAAAAAAGCACAAACAGTAGTACTTTAAAACATAATATCAAATCCGGATTCATACGAAATGATACTGAATTTTCAGCTTTGCATTATCTTCCACATTTTGTACAGTCTGTTTCCAAATAACACATGGTATGACCTACACACGAGAGAGCTTATATGCATAAAGAGATGCAAATGCAAATGTTAAAGAAAAAAAAATTGCATTTGGCATTTGAATTATAATAACATTGATTCATTCAATAAATAAATAAATAACATATTAACATTGAATTCCAAATTAGCAAACACAAACACAAATACAAAGGCAACTCAAAAAATCACCAAGAGCGAAAACAACATGTAAATCAAGAAACAAGCATAGGCAACCAACCCACGGTGCTCATCCCAGCTGCCCACATCCACATTAACCAACATCCACGCACAAACACGCGTCGACCACGCCACGAAAACCGCCGCCATCGCCAAAACAACCGCCCCGCCTTGCGGCACGAAAAGCGCGAGTGCCGATAGAATTACCATCGGTAACATACCGTATCCAATCAGGCTCAAACACATGTACAAATCCAAGCTCCCATTCCACCCCGCCAGCATAGAGTTGAACACGGCGTAGAGGAATATAGCGGAGACCGTGGCCCACCCGAGTATTATCCCGAAATGGATCTTACCTGAAAGCAATTGGAATAGCCCGAATGCCAATAGGAAGAGGAATGGGCCGGAGAGATCCGCGTCAGAATGGAGATCCGGGTTCGGGCGAAACGGGTTGAGGATGGAGATCGTTTTGTTCCAGATTTGCTTCGTGTTGATTCCGAGCTCTTCGAGGAGGGGGGGTTCGTTGTCCAGGTTTGGGTTTGTTGGGCCGAGTTGTGGGGCGGAGGAGGTGGGTTGGGCCATGTCGAAGGACATGAAGGGGATGGCGGTGGTTGTGGCTGGGCGTGGGCCTGGCTGAAACGGCGGCGTTGAGAGGCGTTGGTTGACTCCGGAGGAGAAAACAACGGGGGGAATGTTGAAGTCCTTGGACATTTTGGGTTTCGAGGGAAATTTTGGTATTGGGAATGGGAATGAGAGTCAAATGTATGGAATGGAGAAGAGGCTGTCAAGTTTTGTTGCTGATAGAATGGAGAAGTAGTGTACTTACCCAAAAATGAAAGCTGACACTGTCACTGTGCACTGATATTCGATGGAGGTGAATTATACCGTTTCAAAGGAAAATAGTCAACGGTTAAAAATATGATATTTACTCGGGTTAATACATAAAGGAGAAATTGAAGTTTATCCCATAAAAGTGAAAAATGTAATTTGTCCTAAATTTTATCAATTTTTAAATTGATTTTTTAAATAGTATATTTTATAATTATTTTATATAAAAACGCATTTTTAAAAATAATTAATCGAAATGGACTCCTTAAATCTTTCTATATATATATATATGTATATTTTTGATTTAGATATATTATTAAATTTGTAATATTTAATCTAATCATGAAATCATCATCTTTTTTTTTTCAAATGAAGATAATTGTTTTATAGGTGTGGTAAGTAATTTTTATGCATTTATATGTAAAATTCAAGCAAAAAAATATCTTTTGAAACTACTAGAATGATATAGGATATGCCTTAAAATTTTGAGAAACCCTTAAACTTTTAGAAGCCACACAAAACAACTTTCAAGTATTTGTAATTATGCATGTGAATGTGCAATTAAGTAAATGATTAGAAGTTATGTCACATTTTTCTTTTACAAACTCATAAATGTTTAATTTTTTATTAAAAAAAATTAAAAGTTGATAATGGTTTTTCTTTTTGATAAGTTTAGTTGATAGTTTTTATTATTTTTTTTAGTTTTTTCTTCTATTATACTATTATTTAACTGTGACTAGTAATATAAATTTCAATAATTTTATTTTGATTGTGCTTTATATTTTTATGTTGATTTTAGTTGTTTTGTATTAATTTTTTAAAAGTAATGAATTAAAATTATTATTTAATAATAGAAGTTAGAACTTGGCTGACAAAAGAAAACAGAGCACGGTGATACACTGAGAAAAGAAAATGGCGGCGATAACTCGGCCGCAACTCCTCCACCACCCATTTCCGTTTCTGAAACCATCAAAACTTCCTCACTCACTACTTTCCCACTCCTTCAACTTCGACTCTCCCAATCTCCATGTCACTCGTCCTCGCAAATTCTCCACCACTCCTCCACTCTGCTCCAACTCCGATCCAATCCCCGAGGTCTTTCCGTATTATATCTATTTCTTATGTGTTTTCATTTTCAATGCCTAAACCTAAATTCATTTGCTGCGTTTTTTAGAGTTCGTCTTCGACGGTTGGATCGACAGGGTCTATTGTGGGAGATCTTCTTGACTATCTCAACGATTCCTGGACTCACTTCCATGCTACTGGTACAAATTTATTCGATTTTTCTTTGGCTTGATTTGTTGTGGTTTCTGATGAAATTTGTTCGATTCTATGACAAGTCTCTGTTTGGTTAATTAGAATATTTCACAGTTAGATTCTTTTTCGTAAGTTTGTTTATAAGTGGCAAGATTAAAGCATAATCCCATGCCAAATTCAGGGTGGTGAGAAGTTTGTCAAATAATCCAAAATCATATCCATTCATTGATTATGCTTTAATCTTGCCACTTAGTTTCAAAATTAGTTTGCTTCATCTTCGGTTGTAATTGCTCTTCACATCCTTGGGATTTGAATGAAATACAAAAAAGAAAAAAAGAAGAAGAAGAAGGATAGATAAAATCATAAAACCCACATCCAAATAAAAGCTATTATACTTTTCCTTGGGCCAAAAAGCTGATTAATGTTAAATAGTGAAAATTATAACCTTGGACTTAGGGGGATGAAAGTAGGAAAAAGTAATCATCTTGATCTATATCTCTGGTGCAGCTAATTTTGTGGTGGGTGCAGCCTGTCATCCATATTTGACATTGTTAAAATAATTTTGCATGTGCAATATGTTTGCTCATTACTAGTACCTGAGTAAAGATCTTCCATTTTAGTCTTCTGCATGTATCATCAATCAGAGATTGCATGAATGTCACGAACTTTTATTGCCTGGTCGCAAATGAAATAACCCTCATTGATGAAACAAAATGGATCCTTGAACTTGCTTTTGAGTTGAAGATATTGATTACGAATCGTAATTATAATGGGCTGCAGTTTCAGTGTAAATATGGACAGGTTACATGATAAAAAAATAATGCCTTAGTAATTGGTTTTTTTGATCAGTACCTGAGTAATTGGTTTAAGTGATTAAATTGGTAAAGTTAATGAAGTGGAGATTTTTTTATAATTGTGGTGGTATTGATTGGGATTGGCGTTTCTATCGTGGTGGATGCAACATCAAATTCATGCAAAGAGATGGTGAAGATGGAGCAAATGTGATCTGGTATTGGAGAAAGGGCTATGTCAGCCTTTTGTGGCTTCAACTTATATATATATGGTTGTTATTTGAACCTTTTCTATGAAGGAATCTGGTTGCAATGGAAATTCATGATGTGCTTGGAGAAGCAAAGCTAGTTGACACACTAACAAAATTCTTACTTGGCACAAATCTTGGCTGTTGGAATGGGCATAATCTTTTCTTTTCTTCTTTGGATGAATTGAATTTTTTTGCTCCAAAAGGAGTGGGACAGGGGGATTGGAACTAGTGACATTCACTTCATGAGACATGACCTCCAGTCAAGTGTGTTACCTCTTGAGGTCAAATGGGCATAATCTTTATGAATACCAGACTTTATGCTAATCTATGGATGAAACATGAGATTTTCCTTGATTATCACTTTAAAAGGTTTGTCCAAATTTGTCTTCCAGCTGTTTTACCTATATATGTATATTTTTAAAAGTGCATTGCTTCATGGCTTGTCTTAGTATTTTAAATTAATTATTACTACTATAAATCTCACTGCTGAGGCTAAATGATCATATATCTTGAGGAAGGAAATGCAATATTGGCTCTAGTTTGGTGATCAGGTACATGGTCTTAATATTCCTAATTTATGCTATACCTTCCCTGCAGCTGAAGCAAAACGACAACTAATTGCTGCTGGTTTTCATTTGCTAAATGAGAATGATGAATGGGACCTAAAGCCTGGTGGACGATACTTCTTTACTCGAAATATGTCTTGCTTAGTTGCTTTTGCCGTTGGAGAAAAGTGAGTGGAATAATTCTGTTTCCTAAAATTTAAAAACTTGGTACTTGAAGAAAAGGATTACAAGGCAGGCTTTGTTAGCAATTATCTGCAATGAATGACCTTGCAGAATGTGAGACTGAATATATACTGGGGGCAAAGTTTGTTGTAACTGTGATCACTGCTAATTTTGGATTGGCATCTTTATATGGTCCTCATTTTCTTGTGGCATAGTTTGTCTGCAAGTTCTTTCCTTAAGCTACTTATCTTAAAGAAAGTTCTTTCCTTCAGCTTTTCTTTATTAAGAAGTTTATCATTTTCTTATTTGGTGCGATAAACGGTTTTATCTTTCCTATTATTTTCTTTCAAGTTTGTTGAAACATTGCAAATTTTATATGTTTTCTTCATTATGTTATAGCCAATGAGCTCTAGTTCAACCGGCACCTCTTCCCCCTTTACAAGTTCTAGGTGGAGGGTTTAGTCGTGGGTTCAAGATTCAATTGGATACATGCGTAACTTACTAATAAAAAAAAATGTTTTCTTCATTATGTTGACTCTTTTTATCCTGCATAGGTTTACTGGCGATTGTTAATCAAAGGTTTCTCTTAGTTTTGTAGGTACACTGTTGGTAATGGTTTTCACGTGATAGCTGCACATACAGACAGCCCATGTCTAAAACTAAAGCCAAAATCTGCATCATCCAAGTCTGGTTATTCAATGGTTAATGTGCAGACCTATGGTAGTGGTTTATGGCATACTTGGTTTGATAGAGACTTAAGCGTTGCAGGGAGAGTGATAGTGAGAGGTAGCAGCGGTTCATTTATGCACAAGCTTGTCAAAATAAAAAGGCCTCTGTTACGAATACCAACACTGGCAATTCATCTTGACCGGTTTGCCACTGCTTCCATAAAGTTTATTTTCTTTATTATTTCATTGCATTAGTGTTTAGTAACTTAAAGCAATGGATGATTGTTCTATAGAATTTATTGTATGTTGATGGTGATAATATAAGAAAACGAGAGTTCATACCTTCATAGGTTATGGTTCAATTCTTATGGTTGTTCACTTCACATGCATACAAAGTGAAAGGACCCATTTTTGCTGCATTTTTGGGGCATTCTCATATGAAACTCAACTTGACTGTCTGGTCTAAAAGGGGCGTTTTGTTTCTAAAGTTTGGCCACTAGAGAGACATAGATGATTACTAAGGAAATAGATAACTAATAATTAGGTCAGTTTTTTCCCTTTTCAATTTTGAAGTTTGAGATTGAGGCACCAGAGAACTTTATATTTTGAAATTAACAAAACACAATTTTTGTTTTCAATCTTGAAAACAGTTTAAGAAAGTTTTTTGAATACTTTTAAAAAAACTCTAACCAAACAGGCACTATAAGTGTTATGGCCTTATGGGTGGTAGGTGAGAGGTTTTGGGTTCTAATCTCACGAAGTATGTGCAGAAAAATAAATATAAAAGTTAATGTGATGAAATTGCTTGTGATTAATTCTATGTTCATCCGCTTATCATAAATTAATTCTATGTTCGTCCATGATATGAAATTGCTCTGTCTAGAGTTTTTCTTTTCAACTTAATGTGATGAGAACTGACTTAATACTTTGGTTGTTTGGGGGAAGAGGAGAGGAAAGGATAAGGGGAGGAGTGAGAGGAGAAGGAATAGCTATCTTTTCCTTTGTTTAGACTAAATAGTTGGACAAGAGATAGGAATAGGTAATCTTTTCGTTGTTTGGTTGCAGGGTGGAAAGGAGAGGAAAGAAAGGTATTTTATAAATTGACAATAGAGTGAGACAAGGTTTTGTTTATACAATGTTGAAATTTAATAAATTATTTAGGTTAAGAAATGGAAATACAAACAAGGAGCAGTCCTTACTCCATATGCAAGAGTCCTTTGTGGGTCGGTTATATGATTGTTCTAGAGCTTGGGGTTTTACGACAGCATCTTCTCTTCCAGAATTTGCTGTCTCCCTTATTGTTGATTAACTTGTTTTCTTTCTTGTTACTCTACCTCCTGTTAGTGCTGCTTTATGCCTTGATTTTTTTTCAGATTTAATAAAGATCTTATTACCTATCAAAAAAAAAAAAGAAATGGAAATACAAACAAATTCATTGAAACACAGTATCCTTTGTTACAAGCTTTTCCGATCTGAGAATTGGAAAAAGGGGTTTGGAGAGGGTACAGTACCCCGTTTAAGTTAAACCCATCCCCTCTTCTAAAGAATACATTCAAATGGGGGGAAGGGTAACCCATATCCTTTCTCCTCTCCTCTTCCTTCAACCAAACGTATCTTGAAATATTATTCACATGCACATACATAAAACTTAAGCAAGTCTATGTGTATGTGCACATTAATGATCTTTTAGGGACTCTTGATTGAGTTTTTTTTTTTTAAATAAACTCCCATACAAATTTTGGTGTGTTTTATGAGTCTTGATAAAAACAACGAGCTTTTGAGTTACCATTACTGAAACATTTGAAGTTCAAAACAGGTTTTTATCATTTGCTTTGTAAGTAGTATGCTATTTTTTTGATGGTCCTGCAGTAAAGGCACGTAATCACTCAGATTATCTGTCTTTTATTTTTTTCTTTTCTTTTTTCGGTTGTTTAGCACAGTGAATAAGGATGGATTTAAACCAAATCTGGAGACTCATCTGATTCCATTACTTTCAAAAAAACTAGAGGAAACTTCATCGGAGTCAAAAGAGAAAAGTACATCTTCCTCAAAAGCTGTTCATCATCCACTGTTTATGCAGGTATCTCATTCATTTTTTCTGTGGTTAGTTAGGAAATAATCCCACTGTACTCCCTCCAATGCAATTTAAATGTCCTGGTTTGAAATGAAATGATTATTGATAAATTGTAAAAATATAGTGACTTCTTAAAATACCAAACTTTATATTAGAAGTGGCATGGCTTTTAATAAGAATCTTGCTTCTTCTTTTTTAATAAATAAAATTAAGGGTAAGGTAAGAACTTTTACTTAGAAAGTGTGGTGCGGACACCAGGGATCACACCAGATTATTTCCCATTTTTCATTAGTTGACTTGTTATGATTTTAGACTTGTTATGATTTGATTCTGATTTCTTATTTTATGGGATTGTATTTTCCCTAATTTGATTATTTCCTTTTTGATGTATTTCTGAAGTCTTTTTAAACAAGACTCCAGGAAAGGTTTACGGCACTTGATTTTGAAATAAGAATATTTTTGAGAAATATTATTCTCACACTTGGTGGTGATTCAAGGCACCCTTAGGTGGTAAAGCCTAGGGTTTGTTCTATCTTGTTCCTATTTTCCCCTTTCAATAGCCGTCCGGCATCAAAGTGATTACATATTTCAGATGTCCCAAAATTGAAAGCAAGACCTTTTTGATAAGTAAGAAATTTTATTGAAAAATCCCACGTATACTAGGAGTATACAAAGGGACAAAGAAGCTCAAAGAATACAAAGATCCATCAACTCCTCAATAGAGTTGAACGCAAGACCTTTAAATTGGGATAGTGGGAACCTTTTAACAGGATAGTGTAGGCAACTTACATATCCAAAAAAGATAAGTATAGTGTAGGCAACTTATCGCTTGTTTGTTCATTTGGAATTGACTGTGGTCCATCTATGTAGAAGTAAAAAGTTCAAACCATATCATTTCACATAATTCAAATTAGAAATTTTTTAATGTCATAAACAAAAGAAATCCATTTGATTATCATTTTTTTTTTAGGATAAAGTGAGATGACTTTATTTTCTGTAGTTTATTGAGATTTACATTCACAAATCACCAGTACTATGACTACTATCTTTGAAACATGTATTACTATAGCGGCAATATACTGGTGTTGTAGGTTTTTATACAAGTAATTTTACATGTAAATATAGAATCTTCTATATCTATTTGTTGAGATAACTCCTTAAGTTCCTATAAAAAAAAGAGAGATAACTCCTTAAGTGATGTTGCACTATCTGCATTTCTATGAAGTAGTTGTAGGTGTTAGGACATCGTTCTTGAAATTAATCTGTAACTTCCATTCCCAGGTTTTGTCGGACGAGCTGAATTGTGACGTTGATGACATAGTGAACATTGAGCTAAATGTTTGTGATACCCAACCCAGCTGCCTTGGAGGTGGAAACAATGAATTTATTTTTTCTGGAAGATTAGATAATCTTGCTTCAAGTTATTGTGCGTTACGAGCTCTTATTGATTCATGTAAATCATCTGGTGATTTATCAAGTGAGCATGCAATTCGGATGGTTGCTTTATTTGATAATGAAGAGGTAATCATCTTGCACAGCTATTTAAGCTCCACATAGATTGGAGTTGTATATGTATCTTGTACGCTTATCATAATAACAGTAATGATTTAATGATATTTTTAAGTGCATTTCCAATTCATCTTTAAGGATCATCCTCAGCCTGTAAAATTTCCATGCCCATATATAAGATGTGCTATATGTACAAATTTGTAACGTGGAAATTTTGTTTATGTTATGGGATCTAGTTTCTATATTTTGGCCATATTTGACTACCAATTGTATCATTACTGGAAGTAGGAAGCAGAAGGATCACAAATGCATGTTTAAAATATTTTATATTCAGTGATATTATTTTCAAATATTTAAGGAGGTGAGTGGCTAATAGGCAACATGCTATTTGTCTACATTTCACAGTGTGTTATGTGTAACTTTAGGTGAAGTTTGTTACTTCCTTAGTACACTGCCTGGGTACATGGGGAGCATACTCATTTTCATTTCAATAAAGTTCTATTACTTGTCCAAAAAAAAATCTACATTTGGTTGTCAGAATCAGATATCTTTCACCATTGTTAGTTTCTAGTTCTACTAGGCTTATATTCTTCTACTTAATACATTTGTAAATGTTGGTAGTCCTATATCTGCATTTGTTCTTGCTATGTTAGCCAGATAACACATGTTCTAACTCTTTCTTTTTAGGTGGGTTCAGATTCAGTCCAGGGAGCTGGTGCACCAACCATGTTTCAGGCTATGAGGCGCATAGTTAGTTGCTTAGTAAATGAATATATTGGTGAAGGTGCTTTTGAGCGTGCAATTCGCCACTCATTTCTTGGTGTGTATCAGATATACAATTTTCTTTGGGGCTAGCTGGACCCCTCATGATTCTTCTGTCATTTAGTGTGTTAGACCTGTATTCACTTATTATGTAGAGTTAAGCTCACTGAATTAGCAAATGCTGATACTACAGGGATAACCCTATGAAGCATGGTTAGCTGTAAGAAACATCATTAGAATCCCAGCCCCAACCTTAGGCATCTCTGTCATTCTAGGTATTGGACCTACTGGTTTTTATTTTTTTATTGGTAAGTTACACATGCACCCAAAGGGTCTTCAACCACCACCTCACTCTCTCCCTAGAACTTATAATGGGAGGAGGTGCTAGTTGAGCTAGAGCTCATTGGTGTATTGGACCTACTGATATCAAATCTTTATCATGATTCATGACATAACAGACTCTCATATAAGTACCATGGACTTATGACTAACTAGACATATACATTCCAAATTTCTGTTTAGCTTGTATTCAGTTTATCTTTTACCTTAGAGCACACAGAATTTCTAAAGTATCTTTCTGGATGTTCTCTCTTTACAGTGTCTGCAGACATGGCTCATGGAGTTCACCCGAATTTCATAGATAAGCATGAAGAACACCATCGGCCAGAACTGCAAAAGGGGCTTGTTATCAAGCATAACGCAAACCAGCGATATGCTACTAGCGGAATCACAGCTTTCCTGTTTAAAGAAGTTGGAAAAATCCATAACCTTCCAACTCAGGTAATGGTAATTTATATAGGGTCTATCCAATTCAATTTGTCTAACCCATCTTACTTTTCTTAAACTAATTAAACCATTTTGTAGGTAATGGTCACTCATTAATTTCTTCTACAATATTTATGAACATTGAACAAAATTAACTCTTATGTTATGTACTTACCCATGGAAATCCATGTAAAATTCATCTATAATTTTCATCAATAGGAAAAAATCGCATTTCATCTCTAGTCAAGTCATTTAAATTAAAATTTGAAATCCAAATCCTCTCCTGATGTACCTCTATCCAAACAAACCATAAAATTGAAAGTTTACCCTTTGTGTTTTTGTTTGTACGACTTCAACCCAACCCACAACGTGTTTAGGTCCAGCTTGGGTTCTTAGATTTAGTCAAAATTACAGCCCCTTGGCCAATTAACAATCAGTCTGTACTAAGTAGTTCTTGGGGTATCATTGTAGATGCCATCAACACTAAATGAAATGTTATAATTCGAAACGTCTTATTATTCTTCAAGGCCCTCTCCTTGTTTGGAATGGATTTTTAGAATTTTACATGGTGACCTAATAACTTAATTGGCATGTTATCCATAATGAAGAACATTTAGCAATAGGTTATATACTAGGCACATTTCTAATTTTCATTGCTACTATCTTGTGACAGTGGAATATATTTTTTTACTACTGGTTTGCTTCTGCATAGGAATTCGTGGTGCGAAACGATATGGGATGTGGTTCCACCATAGGTCCAATTCTTGCTTCAGGAGTTGGCATCCGTACAGTTGATTGTGGCATTGCTCAACTTTCAATGCACAGGTAGCAAATTGATTTTCTTTTTCAATTTCTATGATATTTCCCTTCAACTCAACAAAGCATTAGATTATTATCATTTTTTTTTTAAGTACCAAAATAAAAATAATCTTAGTATTATTCCAGCCAACATTCCCCTCTCCTCTCTCCACTTCTCCCTCCATTCTAAGCACACCCTTAGGGTCAAGATAGAAAAGTTGGGATAACTATTTGTTTGTTGGGATATATCTATATTCTCAGATATACCTGCCTCTTGTTAGAAATGAAATGATCCTTTTGGATTTGCTTCAGTTATTGAACACTGAGTTCAAGCTAATGTAATTTTACAAGCGCTTGAACATGTAGCTAGCTACTCAGCCAAAAAAAAAAGAAAAAAAGAGAACATATAGCTAGCTTCTCTACTTCCTATGCATACACTCAATTAGCTACGATGGAAAATGATAAATAATCAGTTGTCCCAAAAGCTTAAGCTGATAGGTAATGGTAAATTTAATTACTTAATCAATATTCTAACAGAAAAAACTATATCGATATAATCAATAAATCGTTTAAATATTTGATGAATTTAAGTAAAAATTTAAAGGTTTAATCTTTTCAAATCGTTAAGGGAAAAGCTCAAGTGAATATATTACTGAAAATTGTTAAATTGAGATGTTTGAACAAATGATTGTATTCATCCAGGTAAAATCCACCTGGTAAAGTTTGTTACTTTTAGAAACCCTGCAAGAAAAGTTATGAGAGTTCATCTAAATCCATGTGTTAGATAGATCATTTATTTGAGTTCTTAAACAGACTACCAATTAGCTATAGCCAATTCAAGATTGTATTCTAATGGATGCTTATTTATTTATTTATTATTATTATTATTTTTTTTTGGGGGGGGGGGTGTTATATGGGCTGGGCTGGTTTTCAATGACTTAAAACAGTGATGTATGAGTATGACAAGACCAAGTCACATCCATGACTTGATATAGTGATTCTATGGGCTCCAGTACATCTATGAAATTAGCTCTTCAGATTTCACCACAGTATCATTAGTCTCTTTATTAGAAATTTGTATGGACTTTATTGTTATTAGAACCTCATGCTGGATGCAAGGCAAATTGTTGTTTGTCCTTTTCTTCTTCCATTTAGCATAGCATTTAAATTGGTTTGGTGCTGTTGGTTCAACTGCAGTGTGAGGGAGATATGTGGGAAGGAAGATGTAGACATTGCCTACAAGCATTTCAAGGCATTCTACCAAACTTTTTCACGCATAGACGAGAAGCTGCATGTGGATTTTTAGGTTTGATTTGTACTTGAGATTATTATTTGTTCATTGAGAGAGAGAGAGAGAGAATTGTATTCATTTCCTCAGCAAACAAGTTTGTAGTTCATAACATTACATTTTTCCCCTCTAATAAGGAGATATCAGAAACCGAAATGTAGCCAGGTTCAAGAACTCAAAGCAAAGATGGTATGCTACTTGTATCTATGATTTGCACTTAAGGAGATGGAGAGGTAACTGTGATCATATGATCAAGGTTTGCTGGAATTAACTGGATCTGGAGCAGAAGTGGAGCTGATATTGTTGTTAGGAGGAGTAGGAATGGTATTTGTGTTTGCTTTGGAGAGTTTCTTCGTCAGCTCAGACAACAAAGCCTGATTCTCCTGCTTTAGTTGTTGAGCTTTCTTCCTTAGCTTCTCATTTTGCTGGAAATATGTAACAGTTCTGCAAATATAGCTCTGTGTTCTTCTTCTCCATGTGGAACCACTTGTATTGGCCCTGAAATTGTAACACAAAAGTAATAATTATCTTTAATTGCTCTTTAGAAGCTATAATAAAGACTGAACCCCAAAAAGGAAAAGAAAAGAAAAAAGCCAAATTATTTGTAGGATTAGGGTGGTAAACTGATATGTTGTTTTCATATATGCGAACTCTCTCTCGTCGTGTCGTGTGTGCATGTGTTAGTTTTTACAAAGTGTGCGTATAACCCGATTGGGGAAAAAAGGTCATTAGGAAGTGGCTTGTGTGTCAAGTAATGTGGAATAATATTATCGAGGTCACTACTCAATAGAGAAGGATTGAATGGACAGAACAGAGTTGTTCGGAAGATAGAAATATGGAAACGAACCTTGTATCCTTCAATCTAGAGGAATCTAAAGAGGTATTGCCGATAGTATATGGTTCCGTTGAGATATAAATATGTGCTGGAGTATAAACGACAGAAAACAAGTATGCCCAAAACGAACACGATTTACTTGAGAGAACAACAAAATGTCTCCGCAAAGCCCCCTTGTCTGCCTTTTTCCTGCAAAAAGAACTTGACTTTAACTGTAGAGAGAGAGAGAGATGGTCTTCATTAGCATTTTTCAAGAAATGAATACCTTTAATCAAGGAGATTAAGTGGCCATTTGGAATCCCATTAGGAAGCCAAAAAACGTTTTTTGAAAATGCAAAACCCAAATTTTGTGTTTGGTAAGAAGAAAAAAGTGTGGTTTGCAAAAAACTTTGCCTTCAAAAAACACGTTTTGGGAATGAAACTCAAAACTTCATTTCCAAAACATGCTTTTGGCAAAAAGCATGGTAAGGGAATGAGTTGTTAGAGATATATCGGCCTATGAAGGCCCAAACCTAGTGTAGGGCTCAATACTTGTAGGACAAGCAAATCTAGTTGTAACTTAGTCTAGAACTAGTATAGGTTTCTTTAGTATATAAACCCTACATTGGGTCCATTGTAACACAAAGAATTATATGGTAAAAATGTAGCCGTGAAGGACTTTCCTCCGTGGACGTAGGTCTCCAAGACCGAATCAAATTAAAACCTTTTGCTTCCGCTTTCATTATTTTCACTTCCTCTCACTCAATCACTCAACAACTTTAACAGAAATAATTTGATGTGACAATATTTAATTGGAGGGTGTAAACAATAGGTTTTATACTAGATCTTTATTGAATTTGATATTTTGATCAAGTTGTTAGAACAGTCAACGTAAGAGTGACTTGTGTAGACTGGTAGGAGAAGCAACTAAACAAAAAGAGAGATGCTTAGAAAACAAGGAGACTTGGGAGAGAAATAAATGAGATTAATAATGTATATCTATACAATATAAAAACAAATGCTTTAACATTTAATTCTGTCATTCTCCCGTGTCACCTAGGGTTCTATCGCTCGTTTCTTTTCTTATTAAGAGTTGGAGTCCTCCTAATTGATAGCCAAAGAAAAAATAGAAGAAAATCTTCTTGTATCATTTGTTTCTCTCTTCCTTTATCAATCTGATTACACCAACCCATATAGAGAGCCATACCGAGTAGGTAAAAGCCCTATTTGCGTCCGTCATTTCGTTCTCTCCCTCTCACTGGCTCCTTGTAGTGGCATTCTCTCTCTCTCTCTCTCTCTCTCTCTCTCTCTCTCTCTCTCTCCAACTATTTGCTTATGTAGAAAAATGTCTCTCTTTTCTCACTCACGAACTCTCTACTTATGCAAAAATATTTTCTCATCACTAAACAGTGTGTTTTAACAACCCCATCAGGTTAAAAAAGGTATTAGAACAAAAAGACCAAAAAATCTCACAATTCTTTAATCCATATATGTTTTAGGGGTAACAACATAATTATAACCCCATTACACCCCAAACAAAAGCAAGATAACTCCCTCTGTTTATATAGAGTAAGATTGTTAATAATCATAAATTTTTTTTATGGAACTTCCCCTCTTGCTTTTTAACGCCTCCCAACTCTCTCCTCGGTGCACTAGGTTATTTCTCATGTCTCTCTCCCCTTTTTCAATTATTTCTCTCTCCATCAAATCTAATCACTTCTTCAAACTCCTTCAGTTGCCCGATGATGTCAAGAGTCTTGTAGTTCAACTGGTACCTCTTAGTGTTTTCAATGTAGACATCTAGAATTCGAATCCCCCTCACCCGACTATCGGAAAAAAAGTTTCCTGGTGACATTAACTTTGTTTTCCTTATTTATATGCTCCTTCATTATTCACATTAATTGTTATTATTTTATTTTTCTTTCTTCCCCTTTTGTTGTTTCCTATTTTGTCTCCACAAATCTCACATCTCTCTTTTTATTTTATTTTTTTCATTCTCTTGCATCCTTTTGGTTTTCCTAATTTAATGGTGATTAAATTTTGTGACAAATAGCAAAATCTCGTGGGTGAACTTATTTTTTGGCCACTTTGGGTTTTTCATTTCGGTAGGTTTAATAGTATTGTCGGCATCCACTGGGCAGTAGTCCAGTGGTGTCCCCCTCTCCCCACTTGATCCCTATTTCCAAACTAAATTTGAATTATTTCAAGGGCATGGGAATATAATTGTCTCATTAAAATAGGTTTATGTTATTTGCTCATCATTTTTTGTCAAATCATAACAATGCATAGAATTGATAAAAAAAAAAAAGTATCGTATTTTTTTTTTCCTTTTACTTTCATATGAAATTAGAGAAAAATGGAGAAGACACCACCTAATTGGGTGGGTGCTACTCATTGTGGTGAAAATTGGTAAGCGACTATGTCTCATATTGTAACAGTAAGTTTTACCCTTTATTGCTTTTTAATTATTGTACAACATTTTTAAAGAATGTAATTTTTAAATTTGATTTTTTTTTTTATGTATCTAATGACTTTAAAGATCAATATGACTGTGACTCTTTCTTTCTTATTTTTGGGACCCCTACAAATTTAGGTATATTGCTATACCTAAATTAATGAATAAATTACAACTTTAAACTCTATGTGATTAGATTAATCTCTTACTTTGATTGTTATTAACTATGAATTGATATTTTATTATTATTTTAAAGATATGAAATATATACTTGTAATTAATTGAGATTATGGAGAAACTTTTGCATAATAATGAGTTTGGATTGAATTCTAAATGAACTAGGTAGATTTTCAAATCTTCGTATGAATCCCAGTTTAAGAAGGAGAAATCATGATCACTATCCTAATGATAGAGATTAAATTCGAAGAGCATATCTACAAAATATTGCGTTTAATCCCGTGTCGTTAAACGAACATGCTAGCTAGTCCTTTAATCTTGCCCCTGACTTGTAATCTGGCTCCACCACTGATCTTCGTAGTATGGACAATAATAGGTTCACATTACATTTACACCACTTTTTCTCCGCACCATTCAAGTGATTGGGGACATCAATGTCCATAATTTGTGCACATGTTCACAATCTATGAATATTCATGTCTATACTTCATTAATTTGTGGATATTTGATGCGTACATTTAGGTGGTATAATGATCTAACATGTGTAAACTAATATTTTCTCATATAATGATATAAATAGTATAAAAGACAGAAAACAAGGATACCAAAACGGCAAAACACGATTTACTTGAGAGAACAACAAAATATCCCGCAAAGCCTCCTTGTCTGGTTTTTCCTGCAAAAAGAACTTGATTATACACCACTTTAACCGTAGAGAGATAGATGATCCTCGTTGGAAAAGAATACCTTTATCATGTTGTTAGAACAATCCACGTAAAGTCGGTGAGAGCATTTCTTGACTGCACGTAAGGGACTTGTGCAACTAAACAAAAAGAGAGATGCTTAGGGAACAAGGAGACTTAAGAGAGAAACAAGAGATGCTTAGGGACTTGAGCATTTATGAGGTCTTGAATTCAAAACTCTTAGCCAATATCTTGTGGCCATTCTTAATAAATTTTTTTTTTTTATGTAATTATTGGTATCATGGTATGTCAGTATGTGAAACAGAAGAACTACACACATATAGGGAATAGTTACGTATTCGAAGAGTTTTAAACACCAGTATTAACTAAAAAAAAATATATATTAGTAATCTATACTTTTTTACTATATATATAAACAAATGCTTTAGGATTTAATTTCGCTCTTATTCCGTTGTCATTGGACCTTACAGCATGCTCTTTTATTTTTAATCTCTCCACCATTCTTGATGCTTAATTTCTTTTGAGACTCTTTCCCAATTTAATGGTGATTAAAATTTTGTACAAATTGCTAAATCTTGTAGAAGAAGTGAAGAACTTATCCTTTAGCCACTTTGAGTTTTTCATTTGGGTAGATTTTATCGTATAGTATGTTGACGATGCCAAGGGGTTTTCTCTTTTCTGGTGTAAGTGTGACTGCTATGTGGTTTGCTATCGCCCCAAGAATAGAAAATGCACCGATTGATTTTATTAATTTTTTTTATACTAGAAAGTATTTGAATATTTTCCTATCTACTATTCTGAACCAAATTTGAATTATTTCGAGGGGGAACAAAATTGTTTGATTAAAATAGATTTCTTCCATTTGCTCATCATTCTTGTATAATTATAACTATGCATAGAATGAACAAATATCGTCTCTCTAAATATATATATTTTTTTCATAGGAAATTACAGAAAAATGGAGAAGACACCACCTAATTGGATGGGTGACAATTGGCAAGCAAAAATATGCCATATCATAACAATAATTTTCACCCTTTATTGCTTTTTTAAGGTTATTAAATTGGGGCAAAAGTCTTATAGCTCATTGATATTGACTGGTCTTTTTTGCATGAAAAACTAGAATTCAAATCCTCACTCTCCATAATTATAAATAATAATAAAAAAGGTTCTTAAATCAAGAATATAACCAATGGACGATGCTTGGCTCCAATTTAAAATTGATATTATGTTTGTTCTAGTTTTTGTTGTCTTTTATTTTTTAGGTTAAACTATTATTTTCGTCTCTGAACTTTGAAAAAATTTGTTTTTACACATGAATTTCGTCCCTCAACTTTTTTTTAAAAATGACGAAATTTCATGTGTAAAAAATAACTTTTTCAAAGTTCATGAAGGAAAAACGAACTTCATGTAAAGTTTATGGATGAAAACAATACTTTTACTTATTTTTTATTATTTAATGAAAAGGTTTTTACTTGTTGTCCAAAATTTTCAACTACTTTTTGTTGTCTTTCATTTTTTATTATATAATGGAAAGGTCTTTAATTATTGTCCGAAATTTTCAAACAAGGTAATTGTAAATGTTATTTTTTAGGTATCCAAATCAAAGAAAACAGATATATATTACATATACATGAAGATTTTGATTTGGAATTCCAGAGCATTGGGCACAAGTTCATCTTTTTAAACATAGATTTTAATCACTCAACTTCTGTAGCAAGCAACAACTTTTTCTGGTAAAAAATAAAAACTTAAAGAGGATAACTATCTTAATTCTATTTGAGTACTTTGCATCATTATAAATTGTATACACATTTAAATAATTGGTTGTTTAACTATACTTAATAATTAGTAGGTTGGAAATACATGAGCTATGGATGCATAAATAGATTTGCATATTTTCTAATTGTTGATGAATTTCAATAGTGGATTGGGTGGAATAAAATTTGACATGAGTTTTAAAATATTTGAAGTAGCACATGGGAAGGAATAGCTAAGGACTACCAAACAAATATTTCAGGTAGGCAGTGTGGTATTACCAACTCCAGAGAGCAAATATATTTTCGGTCTAACTCCTACATACATCTTCAAATTGCTTACGTGATGGCTTGCAAGTAACCAGCAAAAGAGCTACAATCAACCTGTTTTAAGGTCCCCAAGCCCCACGCTGCCTTCTATAGCAGGACCTATATAGGTCAGCACAACTCCTAGGGACGTTTTCATATCACTCAGTGCTGATAGATAAACACAATTGTAGAACAACGCAAGGAACTAACTATAACAGAGACAGTAACCAGCAGAAGGGACTAATGCCACTCGAAAGAACCTAAATTGGTTCAGTATGTGCCCATAGAGCCTGCGGAACCATGACCATAACATAAATAAAATTTAGGTAATCACAACTACCAAATACTATCAGATTCAGTTCAGCAGTGGATACAAGTAATATATCCGAATGAATTGTAGATGGTGACCTAAAGATACTATTACAGATCCAAGCAGCTAATATGGTACATAATGGGGTTTGCTTTATTATTTCTGCAGCAAGTGTTCCAGTAAAGCAAAGCAAGTGATGATCAGAGCTTCCACAAATCAAAGCCAGATGCACACCAAAGCTCCTGCAAGCCAAATACAAGTACCTACTGATTTCCGTTAAAGCATATTGTTTTGAATTTCTTTGGTGCTGTAGCCAAAAAGAAAACACATGTATCAGTGCTTGTACTTAAAAAATGAGCAAAACATGTATGCAATTATTATTTATTTGATCAATATGTATGCAATAAAGGGAAAAGAAATCTGCATCCACTAAAACTAAAGCTTGATGGTTCCGAAAAGCTGACCTTATCCAAGCTGATCAATTACTTCCCCAGCTCTGGTAAATTCTTCTTCTATTCTCATTCTTCATTGGTGGCAAAACATGGAGAGACCTCATTTAAAGTTGGAATTGCTAAACCCAGTGAGCTTCTTCATCATTCATCAAAGATGCAAGAAGCTTACATCAAAACCGAGGTGGTGGAATGGACAAAAGGTCGCTGTCCATAAAATTGATACATCCACTCCAGTCCAACTCGGTTCTCTATGCCTGCACTCCTGCCAGCTGCGATAATATATACAAAAATGTAGGAGCCCTCATCGTATCAAGATTGAGTTCCAGCTGGCAGCGTGCAGGCATGGCCCATGCCCCTCATCGGGGCCGGGCTAATCCAAAACTTGCATCGGGTTGCTGTTGATGAGACTGCATAAGTAAGCACGAGAACAGTTAATAGAGTGATTTAAATTCCAAAATGAGAAAGGGAACTGGGTAAAACAACCAAAATATGTAGGAAATATATCAGACAAGAACATTCACCTTCTAGGAAATATAGTCTGTCATCAAGACACATTTCCTTTTGAAATTCATATGTTTCTTTGTATATGCATAAACATTGTTGTAAAATCAATTTTGAATGACTATGTTTCTATTGAGAGAGAGAACAAGGCAGGGGGAAAATGAGACCAAGTTCCACGTATTCAAATTATCAGCCCATAAAGATTAGAGAAGATAAATCCAGTACTGTTATGCAGAGAGATTAAAAAAATAATAACCAGATTATCAACTTTAGAACCGTGTGGCAAACACTTCAATGGGAGCAATAAAACAGCCAGAAGAGATAATGACAACTGCCTAGAAGGCTAAAATCTGATTTTTTTTTAAATAAAAAAAAGAAAAAAAAGAAACGAGATGAAGGAAAAAAGCTCGTTACAAAGGGCTGACAACACAATACCAATAATCTTCACTGTTACCTTGCTAAATCAAATGCAAAGATTAATACAGTAAATCTGCTTTACTTAAACAGGCAAGGCTTACATTCCTGAGATATTTCCCCATAAAAGTTTTACTTTGCAGTCGTCCCTGACTTCCTCATGCATATAATGATCATATTATTACAACCACTACAAAGAACTTATTCAAAAATAAAAGAACTACAAAGACCCCTACCAGCATCTAAAGTATAAGCTTATTCCCAAACAACAGTATATGAAAAGCTATTGATTTGTGTTGTTAGATGGTTCATTAAGTGAAAACTGCTCTTATATATTAAGGAAAACATCAGTAAGGTACACACACACCTGGTGGGGCTTGAACCAACAAATTCACCCACCACCTTGTTCTTACAAGGGAAGGAGGTGCCATTTCAGCTAGAACTCATTGGCTGTATATTACCAGCTAGGAGTCTATGATACCATGTGAAACACATGAAAGGCTAGTGATAAGGAATACAGATTGTGGGAAGGTATAGGGACAGGGTTACGTCAATGATGTTGTTGCTGCATGTGTCTAAGCCATTATTGTTGTATTTATAGTTTTATCCTTAAATGATAGCTTGAATGACAGAAAACAAAGCTACATATAAGATGTGGAAGCATGTCCAGTGCCATTAAGGCATGGGATCTTCTCTTACGATAGTAGAAAACAAAAAGGGAAAAGAAGCCTCTTAGTGTTTGAAAATAATTCAATGTCTATTTTACCAGCAGTCAAAAAAGTGAACCAATGTAAGCTGTCATACCTGTGAAAAAGGTTGGTGAACTTGTTCATGAGGGTGGATGAAAGGCATTCCAGGGCGCTGACAAGGGTGGTACTGAGAAGAATGCAGGTATATGGCAGATGTAGTACGTGCACCAACATGATTAGGATTGAACGGAGCCATCATGGTCTCTGGATGGCCATACCCAATCCCTGTAGGGGTTGATGGTGCAGCCCATGGTCCAGGTAAATGTTGAGGGAGTGACCGAGGTTGGTGCTCAGTAGAAATCTGAGGCCTATGAGTAGATCCAAGTTGTGGAAATTCAGTGTTGTAGTTCAACGCAGGGCTGTACATAGGCTGCAAGGTATACGGTCCTCCATTGAACCCAAACCCAGGATCAAACCTTTGCAGATACCTGAAAAACAATTCATTTTAAAAACTTTTGGGCTATCTATAAAGGAAAAACATACTATATTTTCAGCTGATCAACATCACAATTTTTTTAATTGCTAATTACAGACACACTCAATGGGTTATGAACTCCTTATGTGAGAAGGAAGTGCCATTGGAGCCAGAGCTCATTGGCAGCTAATCAACTATTCTACAAATAACTTCTCAGGACACAGCCAAGACACCCAAAGCCTCTAGCCATTGGGCCAGTAGGGACAGTAGTAGAGTTGTATGGGCATACCTGTCATAGCTCCTGTCATAATCAGGATCCTTGCGATCAATCTCACGGTCCCTAAAAATAGCCACCCTATTATTTGGTTTGTTCCTACCAACTGGCTCCTTCTCTGTCCTACTTCTAGCTGATCTACTGCTACTTGACGAAGAATCAACCAGACCTCTACCAGAATTTACATCAGAAATTCCTGAAACAGAATTCTCTTCCATCTTAGGAATCACCAAAGAGACATGCTGGGAACTATCCTGCACCCTTGGTTCACTTTCTGGTTTCGCACCCACACCACCACTAGGTCCACTACTAATAATACTAGAGTTAAATATCCTTGCACGAGCCCTGTTATACTCCTCTTTTCTTTCCTCTACACTTTTGGCACTGCCTGACTTTAAAGAATTTGAATTAGCATTGTTGGCCATCTGTGATCGTTTCTGTGGCCTCTGTTTGATTGCAACCTTAATGGCACCACCATCTTCTGATGGTAAATTTACAGGAATGTCTGCAAGGCGAATCAGAGGAAGCCGACAATCAGAAGTTTTGCGAACAATAATCCTGGAACCAGTCCCATCAGGCAAACTATTGTCCAATAAAACCATTGACTGCAATGAGTAGTGCTGTGCAACACGGTGAGCAGCCAACCGTAAATAGGATGTAGGCAGTTGTTGGAACTCTAGTTGTTGTTGACTAGGATCACGGATAAACTTCTCAACATCTTGCTCCATCCGTAAAACTGAACGAAAGAAATTAAGAGTCATTAGTGTGAGAATTAAAGGCAATAAAAATCAGCACATCTCTTTCTGAGCATGGAAAAACATCAAAACATAGATGCACATCATGTTCAAAACCACATCACAGCAATACTTTGGAAGAATGTGGCAATGACCATTAAGATGATAAAACAAACTAATCATAATGATGATCATATTGACATGTATGAATGCAAAAACTTTTAAGTTAAGTTCCAATCACAGTACCAAACATATAGATGGAGTGAAAAGGAAAAGAAAAGATATAAACCATTAACGAAGCATACAACTGCGCTAAATTTTACATAATTCCCACTAGACCCTTTTTTTCCCCATAAATTCTCATTCTCAGAAGAGAATTCACCATTTTTCCATTTCCTCATCCTTTAAAATAAATAACTGAAGTCCCTTCTTTTCTCATCCTTTCCCATAACAGTCTCCCCCACCTCCTCTCTCGATTTTTTTGACTATTTATAAAAGTTTCAGACCTTTTCTACAAACTTGTTTACAAGATCAGAAGGCTAAAATACCCTCATTATCTTCTTTAATCTCCACCCCCTTCTCTCTCTCTCTCTCTCTCACACACACACACACACACACACACAAACACATTTACACATTACTTTGTCATCCTTTTCAAAGCTGCAAGTTGAATTTTATCATTCAACTTCCAAATTTCTTACAAGAATGGCAATTTTCTTTTAATCATTTCAAGATTTATATTCCCATTCTAGCTGAATTGAACATGCATCCCAATGGCTCGGGTTTTCTTAAACATTCCTCTACATTTGTAAGATCAGTAAAAAAAATTTAAAAACCCATATTTTCCAGGTGTTGCCACCTCACAAAGCATTAGAACCTTTTCTTTTACTAACATAACAACACTCTCATATGTTTTTAGACTAAGCACACTTCATTTGAACCACAACATTGGCTGTGATATTAGACTTTTCTTGGCTTTCCTTCCTTTACAATAAAATCTTCAAGTGTGTGTGTTCTGGAAAATTTGGCATGAGAGGAACACGATGTTTGATGGTGTTTAACACCCAAACCATGTCATCAAACAATCCAAGTTGAGAAGTTTGTGCAAATGGTTGATTATCATAAGCAACATTCCCTCATGTACTTTCTTAGAATTCTTAGATAAAATTTGAGATTGTAATTTTTTTTTTTTTCTTTTTAATTATGTAGGAAACCTTTCTAAAGAAGAACCCTTTGGATGCGCCTCTAGACAGTAAAACCTATTGGCAATTGACCCCACCCGCCAAAACCAGTTGTCGGATAATCTAGGGGTATTTACCTTTGACGGGCTAAGTAATTTCTTAGGAGTAGAGCAATATTCTATATGTAATTTTTCTTTGTTCTCTTTGAATAAAATTATTACTATCACTTACAAGAAAAACAAGGCCTTCATTCAAACCAACCACTCAACTTACAAACCACCTACAACAAGACCAAGCGAGGTAATAAATCCATGAAAATAAATGACCCCCAAAACAACTATAATCTTGGGGGGGTGGGGGGAGGTGCACCAACCAAACACAACTTTGTTTCTTGTAGGTAAGTTACACAGCACCCAATGGGTCATGAATCCTCAATCTCACCATCCACCCCCACCCTGTCCTAAGAGGAGGAGAAGGTGCTTTTTGAGCTAGAGCTCATTGGCCAAACACTTAATAAACATAAATCACAATACCAAATTAGTAATAATTTCAGGGTCACAGTTAATAAATATAAACCTCAAGGGACAAAAAAGGGAACTTGCATAAGAAGCTGCTTCTCCAACTACTTGACACTTCTTGGCCAAAACATCATGGCAATCTAACATTATCTCACAAATTCATCATGGGAAAATGACCCCATCCAACTAGAATAGTAGAACCAAAAATCTCCAAGAGGTAGTACTATCTTCAAAAAAGAACTGTAGTAGAACCAAACATTCCCAAGTGGTAGTACTATCTTCTACTTATAATCCACTCATTAACAATTAAGATAAGCACACCGTCAGAATACCACAAAACAGAACCCCAACTACCAGCATCAACAAACAAAACAGACTCCATACCGCACGTCACACACGACATGCAAAACATAGCAAGTACCCAAAATACTCAGTTTCCAAAACAGCACCTTACCTCATTTTTTTGAAACATATCACGTTACCACAAAATTCTTAAGATAAACCCCGAAACGGTACATGCATCTATACATGCATAATTTAACACGAAAAACTCATACAACTACTCTTCCTCATTCACCCATAATCTTAAATTACGCTCAAACAACAGCAGGGCAATTTACACAACAAATATTAATTTTACACTAACTAAAGAATTGACAAACCAAAATACAAAAATCCTAATTCATGGTGAGTCACATCAATATCATTCCAATTTGCAAAACAAACCCTAATAATACAAATACAAATACAAATACGCATACACCTCTACATTTACATATACGTATACATACGCGTACAAATACGCATAAAAATACAAAAACTGCATACGAAAATGTATGAAAAGCTTACTTGACAAGCGCTCACGGGGATTCTGCAGAGCTTCACGGAGGAACTGATCGACCTGATTGACAAGATCCTCAGAAATTCTCTCACCACCACCACCTTCACCGCCAGCTAAATTCGAAGCCGATGAAGCCAACGAAGAAGAGGAAGAATAAGCTGAAGCTGAAACTGAGCCATCGCAAAGCTCTTGAGGCGGCTTGGAGTCTTTCTTTGAAGAGAGCATGAGGCGGTTCATGGAGTCGTCCAAATCAGCGACCTCCCATGACTCCGGGGCTCCGAGTTCCTCCACAGAGCCCTCCATAGCAGCCCCTTTAATTCTTCAAAAAAATTCACAGAATCAGAAAATTAGAGACAAAGAGTGAATTCTAGGGTTTCGATGAGACCGAAGAAATCATCAAACAGCGGAGAGTAAAACTCTCGAAGGATTCGAACGTCATGAGAGAAACTTCAAGGGTTAGGGTTTGAGGAATTTCTGAGGCAGAGAGAAAGATACAGTGATCTGGAACGAGCGCGAGAGACAGAGAGAATGAGAGATAGGGTTTGACGATGGTGCTTTTTTTTTTTCTTCTTTGGGTGGGTGAGCGCGTGGTATTCTTTTCTCACGCGCGCGTGGGAGTGTAAATGTTAATTTTCTAGAGGGGATTAGATATGGTACGGTGATTGTATAGTATATAGCTGAGCTGGACTGTCTTTAAAGAAAGAATTTTGGGTGGGCCCGGAAATTTGTTGGTGGGGTCCATTTTCCAATGTGGGTAATTCTCATTCCGGAACTTCTGATAGTGTGATGTGGATTGTGGATAAAGAAGCCAAAATAGTTTGGAAGATTGGACATAATTGACACACATGCATGCACTAATTCTGGAACAGAGAAAAGAAATGAGTGGGAGAGTTGAGATAGAACTAAAAATGTACTCCTATTCATGTGTTTTGGAATAAAATCTGATAGTCAGTTTCAACTTTCAACACTCACGAGAAAGAGCCAGATACATAAATGTCGTAAGAAAACATTATCTGACTAGAGCATATATTCATACTAAAAATAATTTTTAATATTTCTTTTTAAAACAAAGAAAATGATGGATGGGTTTTAGGTAAAATTTTATATTTTTATATAACTCACATTCAACTTTCATCTATTTCAATATTTTATCAATATTACATTACTTAATAATTATATGTTTGCTTCATAGTTAATAGTTAATACACACTCTAAATTTATATTATCTATTTAAAATTGGGTAAATTTAAATTTAAATATCTTTAGAATAAGATAGTTCTTGCTCTTCAATCGTTTTAATTCGTTGTAGATATAATGAGAAGTAAATGTAATCCAACAATAATTACACTAAAGTGTAACTTCAACTATATATATTGATTACCTTTTAAGTTATAAGAGTTTTTGTTGTTAAAGTTGTACCACTAATAACTTAATATTATATTTATATTTTGTTAATTGCACCATTAACATGTTTTCTCCGTGCGTATTATGTACTTTAAATGTCATATGAATACAGTATTACAGTGTAATTTGCACTTCAATTTATAATTGAAATGATTTTTGTTATCTGTTTATAAAGATATCATTCGTTCAATAAAAATTCAAACTTTAATTGATGAGCCATTAAAGTAAAATACTTCAGCTTGGGTGCATTGGGTGCCAAAGAAAATTTTCATCCTGAATGTCGACATTGGATTTCATACCAACCTTTGTGGATGTCTCAAATTTGGAGGGGTGAGTAAAGTTGCCACCAATTATATGATTTTTCTAAGTGTGACCTAACGTCTAATTTATTTTATTATTGGCATAAGGTTAAGAGCATGTGATGTCTACCCATAAAAATAAAATAAAGATAAAAGAGAATGTGATGTCTCAAATCCTAAATCATGCAATAACATATCTATTAAGTATAAACCATTGAAATAGGTTTGATGTTCATTTATATGTGGGAAAGGTATTAGGCACCTTATAACATTTCTTTAATAACGGTTTCCATATTTCAATTTTCCTTTAGTTGAAACAATTACAAAATATTAATAAATAAGCATGCTAAAATATAACGAGATCAGCTCGCTAATAACATTGTTCTCTCATCACGTTGGTGTTTGGATTATATGAGAGTTTCGGACAAGGTTTAAAGGTTTATGAGGGCCAAGGCCCACCCTTTGTATTAGTCTATTAGTAAGAGGGAGATGGAAAGCTAATCCCTCAAGTGTGTGTTCTATAAGTAACTCCTTAAGTTAAAAATTTACATAAAAGTTTAGCTATTATGTTGAGAATGCTCTAATTGGACTAACTCCAAACTTGATGGGAAAGGCCCTCCAACTTTAAGTTACGTGACCTGTTGAGCTCAAATATTTCCAGTAAGAGCATTCTCATCAGCATGAACAAATGGGCGAAAACAACAAAAAATAAGGAAAAGGCGGCAAATTGGGGAAACATCAGCCTCCCCAAACCATTGAAAACCTGTGGTTGATGAACAATAGCTCGTCCAACATAAGGAGCTACTGTTCATCCTTCGGGGAATAAAAAACATTTCTTTCTCTCTCTTGTTTAAGCTGTTTCCCTCCTTTCCCAAACTGTAGTTCGCGCCAAAACTACCGGTGCTCAGCCAGAGGAAGACCAGCAGCGCCTTTTTCTCAAGTTACAATAATAAAATAAAAATTATCACCTCCCAAATTAATTTCCGTTCAAAAACAGAGATTTTAAAGTTAAATACATGCATACATACCTTCTGTTGGAAAGATACAGATTCTGACTGCTGTTGCTCTATAATTTCATATTAGCCATAAACAAAAAGGAAGCTAGAGAACTTTCAAATTCAAGGGGAAAGCCCAGTAGCCATTCTTGAGGTATTTTGCTTTAATTTCCCCAAATTTCTTCATTTATCTGATGATTAAAACTTTGCTGTATTGTGCTGAAGGGTGATACCCGGTTGTGTGACGCACAGATTAAAGTTTTTCTGAGATGAAATTATTTGTTATTTGCTCATGGATAATACTTCCTTTTTTGCAATCTCCTTTTTAAGAACACTATCAACCACTTACTGTCCAGTGTCATTCGTTATCTACTAAAGGGACGTGCTTAGAGTCAATTCTTTTACCTTGTTCTGCAATCTCCATTTGTTGCAGTACTTATCGTTTTTAGATTCCTTCATTTTAGAGTCAGAAGAGACATTTGAAATGACCCAAGAATGCGAATTTCAATCAGTGATTATTAGCTTACTAATATTTTTATATCATTGCTATATATAATATATTGATAGATATTCTGATTTTTTGTATTTTTCCTTACTGATTGTCTGTTTAAATATAAAGTTCAAATTTTTAATTATGCTAAAGCTTGATATAAGTTCATTGTCATTTCTTCTATTTGTGAATTTATGATGCTCTAAAAAAAGAACCTTAGGCAGAACCATGGATAATTGGATATAAATATGTTAACAATGTTCAATGAATAGAGTTAGGTAACAAAATATATGCCATATAGCAACCACTAGGTGTTTATCCTAATTTTGTTATGCATAAAGTTTTTGTTATGTGTTTATCTTGTTGCTTTACATATAGGCTTACTATTATTTATTATTTGACAAGGAATGGATTCACGAGCAAGAGAAGATGTGTTCTTCACAAATCTTCTAGAAGAGTCTAACATGAATATCGATTTTGACATGGAATCTGGACAATTGGAATCCCCACAATGTGAAGTATGTACCGAACCAATCTCCATCTGAAAATCAATTGGGGTCCATTGCTAAGAAATCAACACGGGGTCTTAAGTTCACCGTAGAGGAAGACCTTCTCCTTGTATCGGCGTGGCTTAATATTTCCATGGATCCAATAGTAGGGAATCAGCAAAAACGCAATACTTATTGGGATAACATTCATGAGTATTTCGAGAAAGAGAAGACATCTTGCATTAGCCGTACTGCAAACTCTCTAATGCATCGTTGGTCAACGATTCAAGTTAAGACTAACAAGTTTTGTGGGTTCTTAGCCCAGGTTGAAAGGAGAAATGAAAGTGGTTTGAATGAGCAAGACAAGGTATTTTTTTTTATATTTTTTTTAAGTAATGTCAAAATTTAACGCACCAATACTATATATTCACTAATCCAATTTGCATTTGTTAATTTTTCAGATTTCTCGAGCAAAGGAAATGTTTAGAAGTTTACTTGGTGCCTCATTCCAATTTGAACATTGTTGGAATGTCTTGAGGCATAACCCAAAATGGGTGGATCATTGTGCAAAGGGAAAACCAAAAAGAAGACCAGCTGCAACATCTTCTGCTTCAGAGCCGATACAATTAGAGGAAAATGATGCTTCCCAAGCTGCCTTTGTAAACTTAGAGAGACCACTTGGTAGGAAGTCTGAAAAGGCTCGACTAAATAAACGAAAGAGCAGTGAGAGCTTGTGTGGAAATCTTGAAGGGATATTGACTAACATGCAAGAAGCAAAGAAATTAAAATCGGATGAAAAAAAAGAAATTCTTGAGAGGGCATGTTCTCAAACTGAACAACTCATTCAGATTAGGAAAGCTGAGGTTGACAACGCTAATGCTCGGGACCAAGAGTTGATTCGGCTTAGGCAAGAAAAGATTAGCCTGGAACGAGGAAAACAAGAAATGGAAATTATAATGATGGATATATCTAGCTTGACTGCTCAGCAACAACACTACATCCGTCAACGCCGCCTAGAAATCATTGAGCGTCAAACTAAGACTACATAGTGAAACTTTGCAAATTTTTTGTTTTTGTGTAATTAAGAGTACATATGCTCTCTAACTTGACTTACTTTGCAAAGTTTTTTTGATTTTGTTGTGAAAGTTAGATACTATTTCTAACTTGTCAAAATTTGCAAGTTTTGATTTTTTTGTTAAAAGTTAGATGTTTCTAACTTGTCAAACTTTGCAAATTTTGATTTTGTTAGTTATATGTAATTAAGTTTTGTTAAATAGCATTATGGATCATGCAAACAATGTTGTCAACAGCTTTATATATAAACTTGTTTGTATAAGCTTTGATGTTCATTTTTTATATTATGCAATTTGATTGTTGAGGCTGTCATGAATGGATTTATTCAAAGAAATGGAACTCTAGAGTTGATCAAATGCGGAATCCAAAAAACTATTCTCAAATAGCAAATATTTGATTAAGTAATTATAAGAGCATAATTTAATTTGCAATATAAATATGATATTAAATCAAACACACGTATAAGTACGCAATTGAATAAGGGAGAGAGAGAGATTAAATATCAGAGAATGAGACAATGCCAGGTACATCCAGGCGACTGGATTTTGTACCAGGCGACTGGATGTCCAAACCTAGTCGCCTGCTATGTGTGTCCAGGCGACTTAGTCTGGGAGAGAATTTTTTAAAGATTGATCCAGGCGACTGGATAATAATCCAGGCGACTGGATCAAGCTTCAAAAACTCTCTGCCTGACTCAGTCGGGAGAGAATTTTTTAAAGATTGATCCTGGACACATTATCCAGGCGCCTGGATATACGTATTCTAGGTTTGACTCATATTCTAGTTTGACTCAGCCTGGACACATTATCCAGGCGCCTGGATATACGTTTTCTGGGTTTTAGTAAAACCCAGACAGTTCATTTTCTCTCACTTCTCTCATCCTCTCTCGATTTTTCTCACTCTCTCTCCTAGGGTTTTAGTCGAAAATCACCCCCAATCATTCTCCAAGCCCTCAATCACTCCCAATCACATTCAATCACTCTCAAAACTCTCAAATTCCAAAAACCCCCAATTCAAAACCCTAACTCCTTTAATCCGAATGGCTCCAAAGAAATCCGTGAGTGAAGGACCAAGGAAAAGGCTCAAATCAAAGGCTCAAAGGGAGGAAACTCCATCAACAGACAAAAGCTTCCGTTCTTCCGAAGATTCGGTAAGATTCCTCAAAGAAATTTCTCATAGAACGGTAGTTTTTGGAAAAATTGTTGATTTCCATTACTTTGATAATCACCACATTCATCTTAAAGAGCTGTTTGAAGCTCAAGGATGGGTAAATTTCCTTTCTTTGCGTCAAACTCAATACACCACTCTTGTGAAACACTTTTACGCACACTTTGAATATAAATATAACAAAATCACCTCCTATGTGAATGGTAAATCCATTGCACTCTCCCTTTCCGATTTGGCCTCTGTCTTACAAGTTCCTTGCAGTGGGACTGTTCAACGTTATACTACAAATAGTTGGGTGCAATTCGAAGGGTATAACCCTTTAGAGTCAATTAGGCAAATGTGTGGAAATCCTAACATTGAAGTAGCCGTTAGACCTACAATTTCCGCTCTCACATTAGAAAGCCGACTCATTCATCACATCATAACCCACAACATCCTTCCTAGGAGTGGTTCATACGAATACATCTCTTATTTAGATGCCTTCATCATATGGTGCATTCTCAACAAGGTCAAACTTGACCTTGCATTCTATGTTGGATGGCACATGGACACTTGTGTCAAAAAGAAGAATGGTGCCCTCCCATACGGTCTCCACATCACTACTATACTCAATCATTTCAAAGTAAATGTAAATAGTGAAAAAGAGAATCGAAATGCAATTCCAACGGATTTTTATGGTGAAACTACCATGAAACAAATGAAGTATGAATTCAACAATAACAATAACACATGGGTTAAGAAGGATGCTCATGTGGTAGAAGAAATGGATGAAGAAGCTCAAATGGCTGAAGCTGATGCTCAAGGAAATGAAGAAGCAAGGCAAGAGAATCAAGAGCCTCCAACCGCACCTTCTAGCTCCTCTCGTGTCAATGAGGACAACTTCCAACTCATGTTTGGACGTTTGGACTCTTTGGCCACTAGCGTGGGGAACATGCAAACAAGTTTTGAGAACTTCTCATCTATGGTTACTCAAACATTCTCAACTTATAATGAGAACTTTGCTAGTTTGGCTCAATCCATGGAGGAAATCAATGAGCGTTTGAGGAATCATGGGATGTAGTTATTTGTTTTCATTTCAAACTTTCTTGGTATTATGTAATTGACATTTTGGTTATGTATTATGTATTGGTTAAACCAAATCAATGGAAAGAAAATATTGAATGGGATTTGGGTTTTGTATTACATTGAGTTTTGTAAAGTTTATGATTCCTGCTTGAAAAGAAACAAAGATATATGGTCCACATTAATAAGCTTGTGTATTGTAAACATAAGCCAACATACTAGAGGCCAAGAAAAAAAAATATCTTCATCTTTGCATTTTTTTTTTTTTGATACATTGTCAAGGAAAACAGAGAAACAAAAAACACAAAACAACAAAAACCAAAACAACTGAAAGCTTAGGGTCTACACATGGAATGTTCACAATATACATCAAGAAAAGTGCTGGATGCAGTAAGGGCCATTGATTTAGATTCTTTAATAACTGCCACTGGAGTAGTCTTTATAGTGAGACTAAGATGGTGTTGATGTTGGAGATTTTTAATATCCTGTAAGATAGTGCTAAGCTGCCATCTGCAAAGATTGTTCCTTTCCCACATGTGCTCAATTCCCCTGTCTTCAGTGAGAATGATTAGCCTCTGGAAACCCAGCTTGGATGCTGAAAGGATGGACTCCCTGATAGCTAGCAGTCTTGCTATTCTAGAGTCTTGTGTAGTGGTGGTTTTGCATCCAACAAAAACAACTTGACCATGTCGAATCTTGCCCATATAAGCTATCCCATACCTTGCACTATTCTTTGTTGAATCTGCAGCTGTGGTGATAATGACTTGCCAATTAGAATCAGGCTTCCAAGCAGTAGTCTTTACTTTATAGCCAGCTCTTCCATTTTTCCCTGCATTGTTAGAATAGTTTTGCAAAAACCTGTTCAACAAAGAATTAGATGTTAGAATTATTTCTAGTGGGTTGGGTTGCTTTCCTTCAAAAATGGATTGGTTTCTATGAAACCAAATGCACCACAGGATAATTAGAATCCTTTTGAGATTGTAATAATCATTATCAGCAGCTGTGTACTGCTTAATAAGATTCTTTATCCATATATCCACTGTGGTTTCAGCCTGAGTGATGTGGAGAATTGGAATTCCAGCTCCAAACCAAACAGCTCGAGCAAAATGACAGTGAAGGAAGAGATGGTCTTGGGTTTCAATGTCTTGTTGCACATTACACATTCCCTATTGCAATGGATTCCTCTGCGGTTGAGTTCTCCTTTGACTGAAAAATGTTGAGGATCTTCCAAGGAAAGTGAGGATTTTTTGGGAAGCTTGATTTTCCATAAGTGTTTCCAACAGTGGAATGGTGTTGTTTGATGAAAGGGTTGAGACATTGTCATATTGAGTAAGAATTTCATATGCTTTCTTCACCTGATATCTCCATTGAGTGAATGAGGCCAAATTAGTTTGTCAGGAGCAGCATTGTTCTCAACCACCGGAATGGAAATGCTCATAATTTGATCACTTTCTGTTCATCATAGAGCTTATAAGGTTTATTTTCCAGGTTGCTGTTTGTTGGTCAATAAGATCAGCCACTGATTTGATTTGATCTTGTATATGTGGCGGAGCATTGGTTTGAACTTAAACCAATCTGGATGGTGATGGGAATGTTATGTCTCTTCCAACTCTCCAAGTTGCTTGTCTAATTTTGGATTGTCTTGATTTCCAATCCATGAGGCTTTCGGATTGGGCTTATGAGAATGTATATCCCATTTGGGCAATATTTTGATTTTAGAGTTTTGGAGAGCAGGAGATTTGGGTTATTTCTTATGCGCCAATTTGTTTTGTAATTAAAGCTTTGTTCTGGGTCCAAATTTTTTAATTCCCAAACCCCCTTGTTTTTGGGTTTTGTAATGGTTTCCCAATTGGTCTGTATCTTTCTTTTGCTAGAATCATGGCCTCACTTTGCATAATACCTTAACTCTTTTCAGAGCTCATAGCCTGTCATTCCTGGCATAAATAATCTGTAATAATCAAATTTACTTTTGAAAAATATTAAAGACTTCTTAGGAATCAAGACAATTTGTGAATGCATTGGTCATTGATATCTCAAGTCTCAACTGAAAATGCTTGAATTTTATTCTTTTGTAAGGGAAAAAGTCTGGATTGGATTTCCAAAGTAAAAGGGATAAAAAGTATAATTATATCTCTCTTTTCAAAATATCTGCCCTTCAAGGTGTTATGTTGATTGTCTCCCAGCAAAATTTCATGCCCTCCTCCCATTTTCTGCTGTAAGCAGCCACATTTATTATAAGCACTTTTGAAAACCCAAGTACCATTAAAAACCTTTTCTTTTCTTATTTAAAGTAAATAATACATATATATATAGCATTAAAGTTGTGTTTTATTTCCATCCATGTGTAACAGTACAAGGCTTTCTATGTGCCAAATGATGCTGCAACATTACTTAAATTATAAAAAAAAAAAAAAAAAAAAAAAAACAAGAAATTATTGCATCCCAAACAGAAAGCTAGAAAGAGTGAAAAAGAATAAAAAACGGTTGCAAGAGTATATATTACCTTTGCAGGAGTTAATGAGTAGTTTTTCAATGAGTTTGCGATCAATGAGATTATCATCCACTGCTAACACATGGGGTTGCTCCACATTAGCCTAAGGTTGAAAAAAGAAGGATGCAGGCGCCTGCATCAGGGGTCCAGGCGACTGGATCCTTGATCCAGGTGACTTAAACTGTCCCAGTCGACTGCCCAAGAGTTTCTGTCTGATCCAGGCGCCTGCATCAGGGGTCCAGGCGACTGGATCCTTGATCCAGGTGACTAAAACTGCCCAAGAGTCCCAGGCTCGACTGCCCAAGAGTGCCCAAGAGTTCTGTATGATCCAGGCGACTGGTACACTAATCCAGTCGCCTGGATTAGTGAGGTATGTACTAATACAGTCGCCTGGACGTCCCAATCCAGTCGACTGGATTGTGCTGCAATCTAATATTTTCTGCATTCATTGTGCAGACAGCTCCAACACCATACATCTGGATATAGAACAACACTAAGGTGAATCAAGTTGTCCTCATTTCAAGATTATATAATTCACATTAATACAAAGTTTAAAATTACAAACACCTAGGGGCAATTGTTTCAAATACTAGTATTTTACATTAATACAAAATTTAAACTTACAAACACCTAAGGGCAATTGTTTCAAATACTAGTATTTTACATTAATACAAAATTTAAACTTACAAACACCTAAGGGCAATTGTTTCAAATACTAGTATTTTACATTAATACAAAATTTAAACTTACAAACACCTAAGGGCAATTGTTTCAAATACTAGTATTTTACATTAATACAAAATTTAAAATTACAAAAGCCTAGGAATTGCTATGTAGTTGCCACAAGTGCTCCACAAGGTCAGATTGGAGTTGTGAATGAGTTTCTCTGTCTCTAATTTGATGATGACGTTGAATGAAGTCCATAAATTCAAGTGTAGGAGCGTGTGACACTGGATCAAGGGTAGTTTCATTGAATTGCTGATAATCACCACGTTCAACTTCATCGATATGACGCTCATCTTCAATGATCATGTTATGTAATATTATGCAGGCCGTCATAATGTCTTTAAGTGTTTCAATTTGGAAAAAACGTGCAGGTCCACGAACAATTGCAAAACGTGATTGAAGCACTCCAAATGCACGCTCCACATCCTTCCTTGCTTCCTCTTGCTTTTTAGCGAAATGAGTTTTTTTTGGTCCTCGTGGAGATGGAATTGTTTTAACAAATGTTGACCACGTAGGATATATGCCATCAGCAAGATAATATCCCATTGTATAGTTGTTACCGTTGATTGAGTAATTGACTAAAGGAGCACGCCCTTCAGCAAGCTCAGTAAATACGGAAGAACGTTCTAACACGTTGATATCGTTATGAGATCCGGGTAACCCAAAGAATGCATGCCATATCCATAGATCATATGATGCCACAGCTTCCAAAATAATTGTTGGTTCATGAATATGACCAGTAAAGTTACCTTGCCATGCAGTGGGACAATTCTTCCATTTCCAGTGCATGCAATCAATACTCCCTAACATCCCAGGAAATCCACGGCTTTCGCCCAATGCTAGCAATCTGGCAATGTCATTATTGGTTGGTGACCGTAAATACTCTTCAGAAAAATTTGAAATCACAGCTTTAACAAATTTTTTTACACATTTCATTGCGGTTGTTTCTCCAATACTTACATATTCATCACACAAATCAGCCGTTGTTCCATAAGCTAGCATTCTTATGGCGGCGGTCATCTTTTGAATGGAAGACAACCCGAGCTTTCCAGCAGCATTCCTTCGTTGGACAAAGTATGGCTCAGTCGCTTCTAGTGTAGACTTAATACGTAAGAAAAGAGAACGACTCATTCGAAACCTTCTTCGAAATATGTTTGGAGGATATAATGGTGGTTCAGCAAAATAGTCACGGATAATCCTTTCGGTGGCTTGCACAAAATCACGAGGAATGAACGTGCGGCGTCGACGTGGTCTTGATCCTCCACCACTATTCAAACGTTCTTCTTCAATAGCAAAACGTAAAATCATCTCCATCTCATCATCAGAGGAGGATGAGGAGTCGTTAGCAATTATGTCAAATATAGGATGACGATCCATTGAATGACCAAACCACCTATTCTTCAATTTCAAACTTTTTTTCACAATACTCTGAAAAGATTTAACCAAAACATCATACATTAGATTAGTAATACAATATTTCAAATAAATTAAGAGCAAGTATAGAGCAAGATAATTTTTTTCTTTGAAATTTCAATAGTGTTAAAGATAAGGATGAGACATTCAATATGTAAATGACTACAGAATATTCCTTTTGTGTGTGTGCTTGCACAATGTTCACTTCTTATGTTAAAATTGAGATACATAATACATTTGGCATACATAATACATTGATAGTTCAATGAGATGTGACTTTATAAATTTTCTGTGGTTGTTTATAAGTGAGGTTCTAGTGGAAATTAAGGGCTTTTAACATATAACTTTCATTTATATTTATGAAACATCACTTATCCTTAAATCAATATATATTAGCATTTCTTTTAGCAGTATTTTTAGAGCATTCTCATCAGACTCCTCATTTTTTTTGCTAATTGGGTTCTAAAAAACCCACTTTTGCTTAAATAGCTAAAGCACTACTACACCAGACTCCCTATTTTAACTTTATTATTCCATTTTTTAATATATCTTTATTATTATTATTATTTTTTTCACAACTCCCGAAATACTACACTACAAAAAACACTACTACACTAAAAAAAAAGTCTTTTTTATTCTCCCAATTGATGAACAGTGGCTCCTCAAGGTGGGAGAGCCACTGTTCATCAATTCCCCATTTTCGTTGGTATAGGGAGGCTGATGTTTCCCTTTTTCTGCCTTTTCCTTTCTTCACTTCAACGTATTCCAAATTAAAAAAAAAAAAAAAAAAAAAAACTCTGGCCATCTGGCCATTGAAACAGTCTCCCAGCAGTGTTAAACACGCACGAAAAGAAATCCATTTGTTTTGTCTTATTGTATTTGTTATGGCAATGAAAATCCTAATACAAATAAGTTTCAGACATTAGGATTATGGCTGTAAAGGATAAAAAGGTGTGAAAGAAAAAGAAAGTAAAAAAAAAAAAAGAAACAATGTCTGTCTAGAAACATACGGTGGTTTAATCAAGCTTGACAAATCT
>OU015762.1:19257783-19312527 GCA_907173295.1 Fagus sylvatica | reverse complement strand
GAAGAACTACACACATATAGGGAATAGTTACGTATTCGAAGAGTTTTAAACACCAGTATTAACTAAAAAAAATATAATATTAGTAATCTATACTTTTTTACTATATATATAAACAAATGCTTTAGGATTTAATTTCGCTCTTATTCCGTTGTCATTGGACCTTACAGCATGCTCTTTTATTTTTAATCTCTCCACCATTCTTGATGCTTAATTTCTTTTGAGACTCTTTCCCAATTTAATGGTGATTAAAATTTTGTACAAATTGCTAAATCTTGTAGAAGAAGTGAAGAACTTATCCTTTAGCCACTTTGAGTTTTTCATTTGGGTAGATTTTATCGTATAGTATGTTGACGATGCCAAGGGGTTTTCTCTTTTCTGGTGTAAGTGTGACTGCTATGTGGTTTGCTATCGCCCCAAGAATAGAAAATGCACCGATTGATTTTATTAATTTTTTTTATACTAGAAAGTATTTGAATATTTTCCTATCTACTATTCTGAACCAAATTTGAATTATTTCGAGGGGGAACAAAATTGTTTGATTAAAATAGATTTCTTCCATTTGCTCATCATTCTTGTATAATTATAACTATGCATAGAATGAACAAATATCGTCTCTCTAAATATATATATTTTTTTTTCATAGGAAATTACAGAAAAATGGAGAAGACACCACCTAATTGGATGGGTGACAATTGGCAAGCAAAAATATGCCATATCATAACAATAATTTTCACCCTTTATTGCTTTTTTAAGGTTATTAAATTGGGGCAAAAGTCTTATAGCTCATTGATATTGACTGGTCTTTTTTGCATGAAAAACTAGAATTCAAATCCTCACTCTCCATAATTATAAATAATAATAAAAAAGGTTCTTAAATCAAGAATATAACCAATGGACGATGCTTGGCTCCAATTTAAAATCGATATTATGTTTGTTCTAGTTTTTGTTGTCTTTTATTTTTTAGGTTAAACTATTATTTTCGTCTCTGAACTTTGAAAAAATTTGTTTTTACACATGAATTTCGTCCCTCAACTTTTTTTTAAAAATGACAAAATTTCATGTGTAAAAAATAACTTTTTCAAAGTTCATGAACAAAAAACGAACTTCATGCAAAGTTTATGGATGAAAACAATACTTTTACTTATTTTTTATTATTTAATGGAAAGGTTTTTACTTGTCCAAAATTTTCAACTACTTTTTGTTGTCTTTCATTTTTTATTATATAATGGAAAGGTCTTTAATTATTGTCCGAAATTTTCAAACAAGGTAATTGTAAATGTTATTTTTTAGGTATCCAAATCAAAGAAAACAGATATATATTACATATACATGAAGATTTTGATTTGGAATTCCAGAGCATTGGGCACAAGTTCATCTTTTTAAACATAGATTTTAATCACTCAACTTCTGTAGCAAGCAACAACTTTTTCTGGTAAAAAATAAAAACTTAAAGAGGATAACTATCTTAATTCTATTTGAGTACTTTGCATCATTATAAATTGTATACACATTTAAATAATTGGTTGTTTAACTATACTTAATAATTAGTAGGTTGGAAATACATGAGCTATGGATGCATAAATAGATTTGCATATTTTCTAATTGTTGATGAATTTCAATAGTGGATTGGGTGGAATAAAATTTGACATGAGTTTTAAAATATTTGAAGTAGCACATGGGAAGGAATAGCTAAGGACTACCAAACAAATATTTCAGGTAGGCAGTGTGGTATTACCAACTCCAGAGAGCAAATATATTTTCGGTCTAACTCCTACATACATCTTCAAATTGCTTACGTGATGGCTTGCAAGTAACCAGCAAAAGAGCTACAATCAACCTGTTTTAAGGTCCCCAAGCCCCACGCTGCCTTCTATAGCAGGACCTATATAGGTCAGCACAACTCCTAGGGACGTTTTCATATCACTCAGTGCTGATAGATAAACACAATTGTAGAACAACGCAAGGAACTAACTATAACAGAGACAGTAACCAGCAGAAGGGACTAATGCCACTCGAAAGAACCTAAATTGGTTCAGTATGTGCCCATAGAGCCTGCGGAACCATGACCATAACATAAATAAAATTTAGGTAATCACAACTACCAAATACTATCAGATTCAGTTCAGCAGTGGATACAAGTAATATATCCGAATGAATTGTAGATGGTGACCTAAAGATACTATTACAGATCCAAGCAGCTAATATGGTACATAATGGGGTTTGCTTTATTATTTCTGCAGCAAGTGTTCCAGTAAAGCAAAGCAAGTGATGATCAGAGCTTCCACAAATCAAAGCCAGATGCACACCAAAGCTCCTGCAAGCCAAATACAAGTACCTACTGATTTCCGTTAAAGCATATTGTTTTGAATTTCTTTGGTGCTGTAGCCAAAAAGAAAACACATGTATCAGTGCTTGTACTTAAAAAATGAGCAAAACATGTATGCAATTATTATTTATTTGATCAATATGTATGCAATAAAGGGAAAAGAAATCTGCATCCACTAAAACTAAAGCTTGATGGTTCCGAAAAGCTGACCTTATCCAAGCTGATCAATTACTTCCCCAGCTCTGGTAAATTCTTCTTCTATTCTCATTCTTCATTGGTGGCAAAACATGGAGAGACCTCATTTAAAGTTGGAATTGCTAAACCCAGTGAGCTTCTTCATCATTCATCAAAGATGCAAGAAGCTTACATCAAAACCGAGGTGGTGGAATGGACAAAAGGTCGCTGTCCATAAAATTGATACATCCACTCCAGTCCAACTCGGTTCTCTATGCCTGCACTCCTGCCAGCTGCGATAATATATACAAAAATGTAGGAGCCCTCATCGTATCAAGATTGAGTTCCAGCTGGCAGCGTGCAGGCATGGCCCATGCCCCTCATCGGGGCCGGGCTAATCCAAAACTTGCATCGGGTTGCTGTTGATGAGACTGCATAAGTAAGCACGAGAACAGTTAATAGAGTGATTTAAATTCCAAAATGAGAAAGGGAACTGGGTAAAACAACCAAAATATGTAGGAAATATATCAGACAAGAACATTCACCTTCTAGGAAATATAGTCTGTCATCAAGACACATTTCCTTTTGAAATTCATATGTTTCTTTGTATATGCATAAACATTGTTGTAAAATCAATTTTGAATGACTATGTTTCTATTGAGAGAGAGAGAACAAGGCAGGGGGAAAATGAGACCAAGTTCCACGTATTCAAATTATCAGCCCATAAAGATTAGAGAAGATAAATCCAGTACTGTTATGCAGAGAGATTAAAAAAATAATAACCAGATTATCAACTTTAGAACCGTGTGGCAAACACTTCAATGGGAGCAATAAAACAGCCAGAAGAGATAATGACAACTGCCTAGAAGGCTAAAATCTGATTTTTTTTTAAATAAAAAAAAGAAAAAAAAGAAACGAGATGAAGGAAAAAAGCTCGTTACAAAGGGCTGACAACACAATACCAATAATCTTCACTGTTACCTTGCTAAATCAAATGCAAAGATTAATACAGTAAATCTGCTTTACTTAAACAGGCAAGGCTTACATTCCTGAGATATTTCCCCATAAAAGTTTTACTTTGCAGTCGTCCCTGACTTCCTCATGCATATAATGATCATATTATTACAACCACTACAAAGAACTTATTCAAAAATAAAAGAACTACAAAGACCCCTACCAGCATCTAAAGTATAAGCTTATTCCCAAACAACAGTATATGAAAAGCTATTGATTTGTGTTGTTAGATGGTTCATTAAGTGAAAACTGCTCTTATATATTAAGGAAAACATCAGTAAGTTACACACACACCTGGTGGGGCTTGAACCAACAAATTCACCCACCACCTTGTTCTTACAAGGGAAGGAGGTGCCATTTCAGCTAGAACTCATTGGCTGTATATTACCAGCTAGGAGTCTATGACACCATGTGAAACACATGAAAGGCTAGTGATAAGGAATACAGATTGTGGGAAGGTATAGGGACAGGGTTACGTCAATGATGTTGTTGCTGCATGTGTCTAAGCCATTATTGTTGTATTTATAGTTTTATCCTTAAATGATAGCTTGAATGACAGAAAACAAAGCTACATATAAGATGTGGAAGCATGTCCAGTGCCATTAAGGCATGGGATCTTCTCTTACGATAGTAGAAAACAAAAAGGGAAAAGAAGCCTCTTCCAGTGTTTGAAAATAATTCAATGTCTATTTTACCAGCAGTCAAAAAAGTGAACCAATGTAAGCTGTCATACCTGTGAAAAAGGTTGGTGAACTTGTTCATGAGGGTGGATGAAAGGCATTCCAGGGCGCTGACAAGGGTGGTACTGAGAAGAATGCAGGTATATGGCAGATGTAGTACGTGCACCAACATGATTAGGATTGAACGGAGCCATCATGGTCTCTGGATGGCCATACCCAATCCCTGTAGGGGTTGATGGTGCAGCCCATGGTCCAGGTAAATGTTGAGGGAGTGACCGAGGTTGGTGCTCAGTAGAAATCTGAGGCCTATGAGTAGATCCAAGTTGTGGAAATTCAGTGTTGTAGTTCAACGCAGGGCTGTACATAGGCTGCAAGGTATACGGTCCTCCATTGAACCCAAACCCAGGATCAAACCTTTGCAGATACCTGAAAAACAATTTCATTTTAAAAACTTTTGGGCTATCTATAAAGGAAAAACATACTATATTTTCAGCTGATCAACATCACAATTTTTTTAATTGCTAATTACAGACACACTCAATGGGTTATGAACTCCTTATGTGAGAAGGAAGTGCCATTGGAGCCAGAGCTCATTGGCAGCTAATCAACTATTCTACAAATAACTTCTCAGGACACAGCCAAGACACCCAAAGCCTCTAGCCATTGGGCCAGTAGGGACAGTAGTAGAGTTGTATGGGCATACCTGTCATAGCTCCTGTCATAATCAGGATCCTTGCGATCAATCTCACGGTCCCTAAAAATAGCCACCCTATTATTTGGTTTGTTCCTACCAACTGGCTCCTTCTCTGTCCTACTTCTAGCTGATCTACTGCTACTTGACGAAGAATCAACCAGACCTCTACCAGAATTTACATCAGAAATTCCTGAAACAGAATTCTCTTCCATCTTAGGAATCACCAAAGAGACATGCTGGGAACTATCCTGCACCCTTGGTTCACTTTCTGGTTTCGCACCCACACCACCACTAGGTCCACTACTAATAATACTAGAGTTAAATATCCTTGCACGAGCCCTGTTATACTCCTCTTTTCTTTCCTCTACACTTTTGGCACTGCCTGACTTTAAAGAATTTGAATTAGCATTGTTGGCCATCTGTGATCGTTTCTGTGGCCTCTGTTTGATTGCAACCTTAATGGCACCACCATCTTCTGATGGTAAATTTACAGGAATGTCTGCAAGGCGAATCAGAGGAAGCCGACAATCAGAAGTTTTGCGAACAATAATCCTGGAACCAGTCCCATCAGGCAAACTATTGTCCAATAAAACCATTGACTGCAATGAGTAGTGCTGTGCAACACGGTGAGCAGCCAACCGTAAATAGGATGTAGGCAGTTGTTGGAACTCTAGTTGTTGTTGACTAGGATCACGGATAAACTTCTCAACATCTTGCTCCATCCGTAAAACTGAACGAAAGAAATTAAGAGTCATTAGTGTGAGAATTAAAGGCAATAAAAATCAGCACATCTCTTTCTGAGCATGGAAAAACATCAAAACATAGATGCACATCATGTTCAAAACCACATCACAGCAATACTTTGGAAGAATGTGGCAATGACCATTAAGATGATAAAACAAACTAATCATAATGATGATCATATTGACATGTATGAATGCAAAAACTTTTAAGTTAAGTTCCAATCACAGTACCAAACATATAGATGGAGTGAAAAGGAAAAGAAAAGATATAAACCATTAACGAAGCATACAACTGCGCTAAATTTTACATAATTCCCACTAGACCCTTTTTTTCCCCATAAATTCTCATTCTCAGAAGAGAATTCACCATTTTTCCATTTCCTCATCCTTTAAAATAAATAACTGAAGTCCCTTCTTTTCTCATCCTTTCCCATAACAGTCTCCCCCACCTCCTCTCTCGATTTTTTTGACTATTTATAAAAGTTTCAGACCTTTTCTACAAACTTGTTTACAAGATCAGAAGGCTAAAATACCCTCATTATCTTCTTTAATCTCCACCCCCTTCTCTCTCTCTCTCTCTCTCACACACACACACACACACACACACAAACACATTTACACATTACTTTGTCATCCTTTTCAAAGCTGCAAGTTGAATTTTATCATTCAACTTCCAAATTTCTTACAAGAATGGCAATTTTCTTTTAATCATTTCAAGATTTATATTCCCATTCTAGCTGAATTGAACATGCATCCCAATGGCTCGGGTTTTCTTAAACATTCCTCTACATTTGTAAGATCAGTAAAAAAAATTTAAAAACCCATATTTTCCAGGTGTTGCCACCTCACAAAGCATTAGAACCTTTTCTTTTACTAACATAACAACACTCTCATATGTTTTTAGACTAAGCACACTTCATTTGAACCACAACATTGGCTGTGATATTAGACTTTTCTTGGCTTTCCTTCCTTTACAATAAAATCTTCAAGTGTGTGTGTTCTGGAAAATTTGGCATGAGAGGAACACGATGTTTGATGGTGTTTAACACCCAAACCATGTCATCAAACAATCCAAGTTGAGAAGTTTGTGCAAATGGTTGATTATCATAAGCAACATTCCCTCATGTACTTTCTTAGAATTCTTAGATAAAATTTGAGATTGTAAATTTTTTTTTTTTTTAATTATGTAGGAAACCTTTCTAAAGAAGAACCCTTTGGATGCGCCTCTAGACAGTAAAACCTATTGGCAATTGACCCCACCCGCCAAAACCAGTTGTCGGATAATCTAGGGGTATTTACCTTTGACGGGCTAAGTAATTTCTTAGGAGTAGAGCAATATTCTATATGTAATTTTTCTTTGTTCTCTTTGAATAAAATTATTACTATCACTTACAAGAAAAACAAGGCCTTCATTCAAACCAACCACTCAACTTACAAACCACCTACAACAAGACCAAGCGAGGTAATAAATCCATGAAAATAAATGACCCCCAAAACAACTATAATCTTGGGGGGGTGGGGGGAGGTGCACCAACCAAACACAACTTTGTTTCTTGTAGGTAAGTTACACAGCACCCAATGGGTCATGAATCCTCAATCTCACCATCCACCCCCACCCTGTCCTAAGAGGAGGAGAAGGTGCTTTTTGAGCTAGAGCTCATTGGCCAAACACTTAATAAACATAAATCACAATACCAAATTAGTAATAATTTCAGGGTCACAGTTAATAAATATAAACCTCAAGGGACAAAAAAGGGAACTTGCATAAGAAGCTGCTTCTCCAACTACTTGACACTTCTTGGCCAAAACATCATGGCAATCTAACATTATCTCACAAATTCATCATGGGAAAATGACCCCATCCAACTAGAATAGTAGAACCAAAAATCTCCAAGAGGTAGTACTATCTTCAAAAAAGAACTGTAGTAGAACCAAACATTCCCAAGTGGTAGTACTATCTTCTACTTATAATCCACTCATTAACAATTAAGATAAGCACACCGTCAGAATACCACAAAACAGAACCCCAACTACCAGCATCAACAAACAAAACAGACTCCATACCGCACGTCACACACGACATGCAAAACATAGCAAGTACCCAAAATACTCAGTTTCCAAAACAGCACCTTACCTCATTTTTTTGAAACATATCACGTTACCACAAAATTCTTAAGATAAACCCCGAAACGGTACATGCATCTATACATGCATAATTTAACACGAAAAACTCATACAACTACTCTTCCTCATTCACCCATAATCTTAAATTACGCTCAAACAACAGCAGGGCAATTTACACAACAAATATTAATTTTACACTAACTATAGAATTAACAAACCAAAATACAAAAATCCTAATTCATGGTGAGTCACATCAATATCATTCCAATTTGCAAAACAAACCCTAATAATACAAATACAAATACGCATACACCTCTACATTTACATATACGTATACATACGCGTACAAATACGCATAAAAATACAAAAACTGCACCGAAAATGTATGAAAAGCTTACTTGACAAGCGCTCACGGGGATTCAGCAGAGCTTCACGGAGGAACTGATCGACCTGATTGACAAGATCCTCAGAAATTCTCTCACCACCACCACCTTCACCGCCAGCTAAATTCGAAGCCGATGAAGCCGACGAAGAAGAGGAAGAATAAGCTGAAGCTGAAACTGAGCCATCGCAAAGCTCTTGAGGCGGCTTGGAGTCTTTCTTTGAAGAGAGCATGAGGCGGTTCATGGAGTCGTCCAAATCAGCGACCTCCCATGACTCCGGGGCTCCGAGTTCCTCCACAGAGCCCTCCATAGCAGCCCCTTTAATTCTTCAAAAAAATTCACAGAATCAGAAAATTAGAGACAAAGAGTGAATTCTAGGGTTTCGATGAGACCGAAGAAATCATCAAACAGCGGAGAGTAAAACTCTCGAAGGATTCGAACGTCATGAGAGAAACTTCAAGGGTTAGGGTTTGAGGAATTTCTGAGGCAGAGAGAAAGATACAGTGATCTGGAACGAGCGCGAGAGACAGAGAGAATGAGAGATAGGGTTTGACGATGGTGCTTTTTTTTTTTTCTTTGGGTGGGTGAGCGCGTGGTATTCTTTTCTCACGCGCGCGTGGGAGTGTAAATGTTAATTTTCTAGAGGGGTTTAGATATGGTACGGTGATTCTATAGTATATAGCTGAGCTGGACTGTCTTTAAAGAAAGAATTTTGGGTGGGCCCGGAAATTTGTTGGTGGGGTCCATTTTCCAATGTGGGTAATTCTCATTCCGGAACTTCTGAAAGTGTGATGTGGATTGTGGATAAAGAAGCCAAAATAGTTTGGAAGATTGGACATAATTGACACACATGCATGCACTAATTCTGGAACAGAGAAAAGAAATGAGTGGGAGAGTTGAGATAGAACTAAAAATGTACTCCTATTCATGTGTTTTGGAATAAAATCTGATAGTCAGTTTCAACTTTCAACACTCACGAGAAAGAGCCAGATACATAAATGTCGTAAGAAAACATTATCTGACTAGAGCATATATTCATACTAAAAATAATTTTTAATATTTCTTTTTAAAACAAAGAAAATGATGGATGGGTTTTAGGTAAAATTTTATGTTTTTTTTTTTGATAAAAGGTAAAATTTTATGTTTTTATATAACTCACATTCAACTTTCATCTATTTCAATATTTTATCACTATTACATTACTTAATAATTATATGTTTGCTTCATAGTTAATAGTTAATACACACTCTAAATTTATATTATCTATTTAAAATTGGGTAAATTTAAATTTAAATATCTTTAGAATAAGATAGTTCTTGCTCTTCAATCGTTTTAATGCGTTGTAGATATAATGAGAAGTAAATGTAATCCAACAATAATTACACTAAAGTGTAACTTCAACTATATATATTGATTACCTTTTAAGTTATAAGAGTTTTTGTTGTTAAAGTTGTACCACTAATAACTTAATATTATATTTATATTTTGTTAATTGCACCATTAACATGTTTTCTCCGTGCTTATTATGCACTTTAAAGGTCATATGAATACGGTGTAATTTTCACTTCAATTTATAAATGAAATGATTTTTGTTATCTGTTTATAAAGATATCATTTCATTCAATAAAAATTCAAACTTTAATTGATGAGCCATTAAAGTAAAATACTTCAGCTTGGGTGCAATGGGTGCCAAAGAAAATTTTCATCCTGAATGTCGACATTGGATTTCATACCAACCTTTGTGGATGTCTCAAATTTGGAAGGGTGAGTAAAGTTGCCACCAATTATATGATTTTTCTAAGTGTGACCTAATGTCTAATTTATTTTATTATTGGCATAAGGTTAAGAGCATGTAATGTCTACCCATAAAAATAAAATAAAGATAAAAGAGAATGTGATGTCTCAAATCCTAAATCATATGATAACATATCTATAAACCATTGAAATAGGTTTGATGTTTATGTGGGAAATGTATTAGGCACCTCATAAGATTTCTTTAATAACGATTTTCATATTTCAATTTTCCTTTAGTTGAAACAATTACAAAAAATTAATAAATAAGCATACTAAAATTAAAATATAACGAGATCAGCTCGCTAATAACATTGTTCTCTCATCACGTTGGTGTTTGGATTATGTGAGAGCTTCAAACAAGGTTTAAAGGTTTATGAGGGCCAAGGCCCACCCTTTATATTAGTCTATTAGTAAGTGGGAGATGGAAAGCTAATCCCTGAAGTGTGTGTTTTATAAGTAAATCCTTAAGTTAAAAATTTACATAAAAGTTTAGCTATTATGTTGAGAATGCTCTAATTGGACTAACTCCGAACTTGATGGGAAAGGCCCTCCAACTCTGAGTTACGTGACTTGTCGAGCTCAAATATTTCCAGTAAGCCCTGGTATGATATATTGATATGTTTCACCGAGTCATCCCTAGTATGATATATCGATATGTTTCGCCAAGTCATAATGACTTTTCATGAAACTCCTATAAAGTTTAGGAACTAGCCCGGGACTATTTGAGAGTATGTCATACCTTTAGAGATATCTTTGTGGAAGTATTGAGTGATGAAGTAAAGATAAAATGGGTATTTAGAGCATTCACACTAGAATCATCAAACCGTTTATACACCAAAATAATAGCTACAAACCCACCAAACACACAATACCAGCCTCGTCAAACAGCCATAGCAAAGAAGTTTTTCTACAGTAGCTCGCCCAAATGGTCGAGCTACTGTTCATAAGCAAACCTTATTCTTCCCTTTAAATACTTTCTCTCTCTCTCTCTCTCTCTCTCTCTCTCTCTCTCTCTCTCTCTCTCATTTTGTCTGAAGCGCTCTCTCCCTTAACTTCGTGCCAGGCGGTTTGGACCATAAACGGTGCCGATCTCACCAACGATAGGAAGACCAACAGATCTACCCCCACTCTGACCAATCTTAAGGTATTTGCTTCGATTTCTCCAAATTTCTTCATTTATTTGATGATTATAGTGAAATTTTGCTGCATTGTGGTGATCGATATGATACTCGGTTGTGTGTGTGTCTGCCATGTACCGGCAGGTGGCCGACGGCTTTCGGGTGGATTTGGTGGCTTTGGTAGTAGGAGTTTGATGATTAGAGGGAGGTCTCTGATGGGGAAAGAGAAAAAGAATGGGTAAAAGAAAGAGGGAGGGGGGAGAGGGGGAGAATATACAATGGGAACAGAGGGAGAGAGAAGGAAAAGGAAAATGGAAAAGGAGGTATTTTGGAGTTGTGAAAAAAAATAAAAATATATTAAAAAATAGAATAGTGAAATAAAATAGAGAGTCTGATGTAGTTATGTGTTAGCTAAACTAGAAAAAATGGATATTTTAAAACCCATTTGAATAAAACTTTGAGGAGACTAATGCGAATACTCTTATAGGCTTCCGAAATGTTGGTGAGTGCGCATACAAAATATGATTGAGTAATTAACGAACAAAATATTGCAGAATCAAATGTAACTCTAGTATATGGTCAGATAAATGAACCGCCTAGAGCTCGACCACTATTTTTCATATTTGCATGGTTGGCCTAAGTTTATTAATTTTGACTTTCCTCCGCAGTTTTAGTGATAGCGCATATATATATATATGCATGGTTGGCCTAGATATTTGCTAAACCAAGAAACTTTTCATATAATATATACACAACAAGCATCAATTTTTTTTATGTGGTCAAAGGTCTTTGTGTCAAAAACCAGAGCGAATCATTGACTGGCAACTTGGCAAGCATTAGGGGCAAAGCATACATTGTATGCACGACAAGCTTTACATTTTTACAAGATAGTGGTCGGTATGCGGAAAAAGAGGGATAAATCCTTGTTTGGCAAACATTAGTGGTTGCGCATATAATATATGCTCTGCTACCTATGTTCATCTTGAGGCCAGATTGGGCTTGATTGTTAAGTCGAAGTAGCATTGGATTGTCACGAATTTAGTGTACGCTCTACCATTACTATTCAATTTTGGGTCAGACTGGGCCTCATCAAATACAATACCCAATCCCATTTTCATTTATTCTATTCCAAGTCGAGATGTGTACATGAGTAGAGAAAGACTTATCTTACCCCTAATAGCCCTAAACATGAATTGTTGTAAGTTTCTCTCCTCGACTCTTCATCACCATAGTTGCTAAACTGAATTGGGTTTCAGAGGCCAAGTTTTACGACATGTGATGTCCTGGTACATCTGACGCCTATCCATTTACATCCATCTTCACCAACCCAAGAAGCGTTTTCCTCTCCATTTGTGAGAATATGAAAAGTGGGGCTGTTTGTGCATGAAGCTGGTTTAATAAATTGTCGGCATGTAGGTCCCATAGCCGAAAGAATTTCACCAAAACTGAAATTGGGGCTTACATATGGTTCGGGGTGGGTAAAAATCAGTTCCTTCATTTGCCTCGTTTTAAAAAAAAATGTCAAATTATAAATTACACCTTTTAAGTTTAGTCAAAATTCAATTCAGTTTTTTAAGTTCTGACTGTTTCGATTTAGTTCTCTAAGTTTGGTTTGGTTCCAATTTAGTACTCTAAGTTTTGACTGTTTCAATTTAGTTCTTTAAGTTTGTTTTCATTTCAATTTAGTCCTCTAAACTTATATTTTTTTTCAAAAACTTAAAAACAAAAACTAAAAAAAATTATTTAAAAAAAAATCGTGAAAAAATAAAAAAAGCTAGAAGACTTAATTGAAACAAAATCAAACTTAAAGGACCAAATTGAACTTTGACCAAACTTAGAGGACTAAATTAAACCGGTCAAAACTTAAAAGATTGAGGGAAATGTTTCTTTCACACCCTGTGTGAAAGTTACTGTTTCACATCCCCACTAAAAGACAAACCCATTATCCCCGGTTTGCTATTCCAAGTTCCACTATCCGTGTAACCAAACACCCATTATTTCTGAAAATTTCACTCTCTCTCCTCCCGAATGCTCTGCTCTGCTCTCTCCTCCCGAATTTTCTGCTCCTCCTCTCCCCGATCTGTCCTCATGAAGCCATGGATCTCTCTCCCCCGAAGGTTTTTCATCTATTGAAGTTTGAAGTTTGAAAGATTTGGGGTTTGAAAGTGTTGATTTTAGATCTGATTTGGATTTTAAGATTTGGGTTTTCTATTGAAGTTTCACGTTTGAAAGATTTGGGGTTTGAAAGTGTTGATTTGAGATCTGATTTAGGTTTTATTTGGGTTTGGGAATAACGAAGTTTTGATGTTTGAAGTTGGGGTTTGATTGTATTTGTGAGGGTTTGGATGATTTTGTTAGGGTTTGAAATAATAAAAGTTGAAGGTTTTGTCGGGTTTAATATTTTTTTTAGGGTTTGGTTGATTTTGGTTGAGATTGGAAATAATAAAGTTTGGTTTTTTGATTTTGAAGTGATTTTGGTTGGTTGAGATAAAAATTAATAAAATTGTTACAAAAATGCCAAGAAACATGTTTAATAGATGCCAAGAAACATGACCAATTCGTATGAACATGTTTAAATATTCATACAATTTTCTGGAAAATGTGGACAAAAACATGAAATTATGGACAAAAACATGACATTGTGGACAAAAATTTCGAGTCTACTTATGGACAAAAATGTTCATAAGTAGACTCGAAATTTTTGTCCACAATGTCATATTTTTGTCCATAATTTCATGTTTTTGTCCACATTTTCCAGAAAATTGTATGAACATTTAAACATGTTCATACGAATTGGTCATGTTTCTTGGCATCTATTAAACATGTTTCTTAGCATCTTTGTAACAATTTTGTCATTTTTCTATCTCAACCAACCAAAATCACTTCAAAATCAAAAAAACCAAACTTTATTATTTCCAATGTAGACATGGCAATAGGTTGCTCCTGGGTATTTGTTTGAACATATTTAGTTTCACCACAATTTGGGAAACATTTTTAGACATCCTTTTTTTATATCTTTCACAACAAGTAATGTGAAGATTCCAATGGCAATAGGTTGCTCCTGGTAACATTAAATATAAAAGAAACTCATGGGTAACCTAAAATATCCAACCAATTCCACCATTTCATTTATTTATTTACTCCATTTACAAAAAAAAAAAAAAAGATATTGTTTCTGTTCACTACCTTTAATAGAATCTCAAGTATAGGAAGAATAGAGTTTTAAATACAAAAAGTATAAACGTAAATACAAAAATAACAAATGTGTGTCAAAACATAAAACTATATGCCGGTAAAGAATTGGGCAGCCGCAAGCACAGTAAAGAATTGTCCAGTTTTCAGCTTTGTACAGCTTTGGGACAGCAAGGAATTGTAATAGAATTCTAGCAGAATGCGTTGCCTTATTCTTGGGCAATCAGCCTACAAAACATAAAAGAGATTTAGAAATTATTGGTTAGTTGTTTTGACTTAAAATGAATGCATTAATGCATCATGAAATGAAGGTGTGGAAATCATACCTCTTCGAACTGTACTATCTTGTTTGAAAAAATCAAGGATTCCATGAATGTCAGCATAAAAATCCCACAATCGGAACTGGAAAAATTGAGGCAAAAGTACATAAAAATCAACATTGATCAACATAATTTATGGAAATTATGTCTTTCCTTATTGCCAAGTTAGGCTATGAACCACTTTAAGCCAAAAAGTAATGTCCAGCAAAACCATTTCCAATTGTTTATATATACTATAAGATATTTCTTGTAGCTTGAGCAACTAACATGTTAAAATAAAGTTCAAAAAACCATGAAACAGAAAGACAAAGCTTAAAGATAAGTGTTTTAATGCTCACCAACTGCCTTTGAACTCTCTCACTCTCTCTCTCTCTCTCTCTCTCTCTTATACCACCTCTTAAGTCTCACTATTCTCAGCTTACAGGTTCAGCCTTAAAGACCCATTTCCTTTCTTTTTTTCTCTTTATCTCTTTCTCTCTCAGAAAGGATGAATAAACAAGATATCATGAAGATGCAGGTACACCCTTTTAACTGTTTTCATGTTCCATGTTCTGAAATGAAGCTATTTAGGACTTTTTTGGATTCTTGTACTGTTTCTCAATTGACAAGCTATGAACTTTATATTTTTTTGTAACTATTTTTTCATAACATCCATAGAAACCAACATGTACCAACAACCTATGTAACATCCATAACATCCATAGAAAGTGTGGACAATTATCTTTAAGTTTGGACATTATTGTCCACATTTTCTGGTAAATGGTAGCAACCAAATAACATTCAAGTTATCAACCAACAACCAACATCTCAATTACATTTGAACCCAGAACCAACATAGCAACAATTACATTTGACTCAATATATTTCGGGTCATGATAGATATTGGTACTTACGCGTATTTATCTTGGGTTGGTATGTCATCCTTGTATTTTAGGAGCCATGTATGGACATCCTTATGGTCCAAGTTCTCTATGCATATCCGCTCCAAAGCTTTTCTCTATGATGCAAGCAGCAGAAAGTAGTATCAGTGGGATTATATGTAAATACTGGGTTAGCAAGAAAATTGAAATGAAAAACAAGTGTTTACCAATGTTGGCGCCAAAGCTCTATGGGTTGCACTAGGCAAAGAATCAAAAAAATAGAAAACTTTTTCTAGACAATCTACAACCATCATAACAAAATGGCCACTGTGGCATGCTGGGACAAAAATCTGCATTAAGAAACACGAAAGGGTAGGTCATACACAGGTTTTTCAGAATAGATATGTAACAACAGTTTTTGACAAAATGAAAGTTGGAGAAGGTCTCTAATTACCCGGTTGCAATTTGTCGGCATTGCGCGTATCCAACTAGGGCGGAACATAGATTGTGGTAGAGGCTGTTCATCCTTAATGGGTTGTTTACCCTTTCTTTTCTTTTGCCTCTTTGTGTTGAGGTTGACGGAGCCATACCCAGGATCGTAGTCTGCATAAATCATAGTTAGTTATTTCAACAAAAGAGCTCACTGTATTGACATCATGCATAGTGTAAAAGTATGAACAAGTATTTGCCAAGGTTGAAATTTTGTTATTTTACCCCGCCATGTACGCTTATTATGAAGTTTATGTACGGTGGAGGGTGGCCGCTTTCGGTGAGTTTTTGCATAAGGACATCCTTGAAAGTGTCCACCACCTGCGTGTGTCACACTTGCTTAGTAAACAATGTGGAATTGTAAAACTCATGTCTCAAATATGCAATAAATAAAGGATCTAAAATGCAAAATGAGTATGTAATTACCGCGGTGGATATCCACCTAGAACCATCGTCCTTGAGCTTGATCGCCTAACAATGATGACACCTCTCGACCCGTGAGCTCATATGTTTCGGTCGAGATTGCCATCTCATTGCTATCAACCTCGTTGGGCCTAGAAAATTTTAAACGTGTTATAAACCAGTATGAGGTAATATTGATAATCACTTCATAAATCATTACATAATTGAAAGAAGGGAGTTGTTACAACCTTTTCCTAGTGGCCCGCCTTTTCGCGCCCCCCCATTTCTTCCTAAAATCAGCCAAGACAGCCTCATCAGCAGCTGTTGGCTGGTATAGGAAATGAGCATCCACCCACTGCTCATGATTTTTAAACATGGAGTACATTAAGTTATTTCATATGTGATTTTTAAACAAAAAAAAAAGTTAAAGCATGAGCATTTAACCCAACATAAAGTAAGCATGAGCATTTAACCCAACATAAAGTTAAATGACATATGAACCCAACATAAAGCAACAACATATGGAGTACATAAAGTTAGTTCATATGTGATTTTCATATGTCATTCATAGTGTTTCATATGTGATTTTCATATGGAGTACATAAAGTTAGTTTATCATTACACAACACACGTACCTCATTTCTAACTGGTTCCGAATGGGGGGCCACTATCATTAGATTCTTGTGGGCTCGTGTTTTCGCCCTTGTATACGTCACACTAGTAGCCCCCTTTGATGGTGAACTCACCAAATCCACCATAGCTGCAGCTGCCTCCCCTGCATTGTCCCGCTTTGATGGTGAGCTTGCCAAGTCCACCACCGCCACCTTGGCCTTCTTTTTGGCAGCTTTGCCTCTCTTGGCAGCCTTGGACGGTGAACTTGGCAAGTCCACAATGGGGGTTTGAATGGGCAGCTGGCTTTGTGAGGGTGGGGGCTCGTTTTGTGAGGGTGAGGGTGGGGGCTCGTTTTGTGAGGGTGAGGGTGGGGGCTGGCTTGTGAGGGTAAGGGTGGGGGCTGGCTTTGTGAGGGTGAGGGTGGGGGCTGGTTTGGTGAGGGTGGGGGCTGGTTTGAGGGTGAGGGTGGGGCTGGTTTGGTGAGGGTTGGGGCTGGTTTTGTGAGGGTGAGGGTGGGGGCTGGTTTTGTGAGGGTGAGGGTGGGGGCTGGTTTGGTGAGGGTGGGGGCTGGTTTTGTGAGGGTGCGGTCTGGTTTTGTTGAATATTGGGGCTACTCTCTAGGACCGTGGCCACCAGACCCTTCACATGGTCAAGCTCATCCTTTAAGCGCCGAACTTGTCGTGCTAGAGCTTCCCGTTCAGCCCTCTCAGCTTGGAGCTCTAGCTGCAATTGATTGGACGGCGTTTGAGGAATATTGCTTGGTCCAGCCCCATCATCCCTTGATATGGTTGGGTGCGAGCTGCCATGGGTTTCTTGCAAGGTCTCCATGGCTTCTTCTACCACATTGAACTCTTGCTCCCATGGCATTGCTACAAGCACGGACAGCACCTGCAAACAACAAGATATATGAATTAGAACGCTAAAATACTAACATATAACATCTTTATAAGAAACTAACATGTTTATTAAACTAGTACGCAACTTTAGTGTAAGATACTTACATTGGCACTGTTACTAAAGGCCTCCCTTGCCTTCTTAGTATACATTCTTTGGTGGGTCCATGCTAAAAATCTTGGGAAAGGTTGGTTAATTTCAGCATTCTTCTGACCAACCCCCAAGTGCTCGCATGCCCATATCTGCATAAATGATGACATCAATGGTAAGTTTAAGAATAAAACAAAATTTAGAATGGTTGTGGAGTAAACAATGAGGATAAAAAAATTTTACCTGAAGCAAGGCAGTGCAACCTTGAATGTGCAAGTTGCCTCTACCTTTTTTCGCTTGCATCGATGAAGCTGCGCGGCTTAAACCACTAACCAAGAAGTCATACACTGCCTTCCCCCATGCATATGTACCTAGGTTGGCTCTATCATCAAGCAATGGTAGGAGGCTTGGGTTGACTTTTTTGGAGGTGGTGGGAAACAAAAAATAGCTAAAGACTAGGGCAATGTACAACCTAACCCTATTTGGGACTTGTATGGAAGGTTTGGTGAGCAATGTCACCAATTGAGTTCGTTCTGGTGAAGTTGTCTTCAAATGCCTATTTAGCAATTTCTCCACCACAGACCCCCCAGAATGAGATTGGTTGCAATCAATTGGCTCCCCCCTCACAGGCAACCCCAATATGAGGGCAATGTCATATAGGGTGAAAGGTATGAGCCTATCACCCACTTGGAATGCACGTGCATCGGCATTCCAACTTGTAGCCATCACTTCAAGTATTCGTCCACTTGCCTCAATGTTGCAGTGGAGATTCAACAACCACCCAAATGGAGTGGTTTGCAGCTGGCTCTTACATTCTTCAGATAAGCTCTTGTTAACATCCATCAATTTGCTAACAATGCAATGATGGCGAATACGAGGTGCAACTTCTATGTTGCCTGCGGGTGTGTTCACATCAATACTCGCCATTGCCTTGGCCACATGCAAAATGGAAATCCATATAATTAGAATATCTCATAAAATCATTGATCATTAAAAGAAACAACAAGATATAGAGGATAGATGCTAACAAGAATAAGCTCATCCAAAGACACTATGTCTTGAAGCCAGCATGTCACACAAGCATTTAAGTCATACAAAATGTTTTTTTTTTTTTTTTAAGTTACACAAGGACCCAATGGGTTTTGAACCCAAGACCTAACTGTCCACCTTTTTATTACAATGAGGATAATCCCATATTTGAAACATGTTAAAGCTCTTTTAACAAGTTTAAAGAAGAAGATAAATCATCATTATATGTTTCTGTAATGCCAAGACAAGGATTAAAAAAGTCTGCCAATTGAACCACTATTGTACAGAAAATGTGAAAATTGTCCAGAATACCCTTAAATTGTCCAGAAAACCCTAACATTGTCCACATTTTAATCACAGTTTAAACATGTGGCCATTCCAAACATATTTGTCACATTCAAGTCAACCTATGACCACACACACACAAAAAAAATAAAAAATAAAAAACAAAACAGATGTGACAACATTCCATAAAGTACTTTGTTAAACTCAATCTAGCTTGGCTCACTTTAAAAGATATTGTAATAGTATAATGCAGATGCCATTTTCATAATTTAAACACAGACACAGTATGGGTGGGACATAGAGTTGGTCTCACTTTTGGACCAAGCTTAGCCATTCCACTATCTCTATCCACTCTATCCACTGCTCATCTATCCAAATCTTCTAATCTTCTTAATTATTTTTAATACCTAACATATTAAACGAAACAATTACGTGTTAATTTTTAGTTTGACCATATCATTGTTTCATTAGGCCATAAGGGATATGTACCAAGTGAAGCTTAGGATTTTGAGACTGTGCTAGTAAGTACAAAGAACTGAAAAGGTGATGGTCATCCTTCAAATTTATTAGAAGGCAAGGCATGTAATGTGTGTGCTGCCCTCCACAAAGCTATAACGCTTGTCAAATATGAAAGATAGACTTAACTAAAATTAATATGTTCAAATTATGGTTCTTTTATATATTGTTAAAATCTATAAACAAATGATCAGTTTTAGACTGGGTAGTAAATCTGTAATTGACATTAAACTAAAGTGAAATTTAGCATGCATAATAAGTGTTTATAGAAATGAAATGATTAGAAATATCTTGGATCAAAATACATTGAGCTGGCCCTACTTTCTAGGAGTCAATATTGTTTATTAGAGAAGTTAAGTGCATGAGAAGTTATTAAACATCTTTCTAAGAGTAATATTAAGAGATTGGGTTCAAGGGGCCGGGCACCCCTTAGTTATGGTGTGATCACCCTTGTTCTTTCAATTAGTAAATAGTTTTGGGAAATCTTTTGTTAGATATGATGTGCCAAGACATAGCCTAGCAATGAGCATAAAGCAAACTATTCTTAAACCTTTTTACTATAGAATAAAATATGCTGTCTATTTGCAGTCCAATATGATGTGTTTGGTGGGGCTCTTTCTTGGGCTCTTTTTCCTTTTTCTTCTTTACACAATAAAATTAAAACCCACCCCATGAAGGTAAATTTAACTACCATCAGCAATATTGAGAGGGGTTTATTGAATAAGAGAAAACCCCTATGGGAAAATAATGATATTGAAACAAGCTTACAACTAAGAAATGTAATTGTTAGAGTGTGAATCACATTCATCTACCCTAGAAGGAGCTAAGCTAGCTTAAAGCAATAATGCTTTAAGAATCATACAAAAGTCAAATAGCAAGGCATATTGAGGCTGCAGGACTTGTCTTTAAGATTGTATTGTTTTTCTGACAACTGGGGCATGGTTTATACCACATCATTTACATTATCACAAAGAGAATATGCTCATCTTTTGAAGTGGAACTATAGACAGATTAAATCTCACCTTCATAAAAGATAGGATTTTTTGTTCTTTGGGTCTTGAAAGATAGAGATAATTAAGGTTGAAACAATTAATTGTCTCTTGCAAAAAAACCCCGTTCTTTGTAACGTTTTCTCTCTCCTATCATGGTAGTGTATTTTCCCCCATCTTTGGTGTGGTCTTACCTTACCCAGACTTCCAAATATTCACAACACAATTGAAAACCAGCTCCATCTACCACAAAAATAGCCTAGTAATACCTACTTATTCATCCATTTCCATTACTGAAACATTATCTTCTCCATTAGCGCTCCACAAGAATCTCCATAAAAATATCCATGCCCTAGAATATAGTCATCATCCCACAAATTGAGCCACTATCTCCCAAAAACCCAATTACCCAGAAAATCCACCCCATTTCCCATTATAATATCCAGTTTATACCCTCCCTCTATCGTTTTTATATTTTTCTTTTTCTGTTTTTGCTTGGTGCTCCTAGAAGATTTTATACCATGGAGCCACAGTCCTCCAGGACCAATGAAGATCCAATGGAAGAGTTTGAAGAGGAACTAGAACATTTGGTTGATAAAGCAAATAGGTTGATTTGCAAGAATGGAAGGTTCTCATTGAAAGCTTCATCGGCAGAGGGTGAGAAAGCAGATAGACTGACACTTGTGGGTAAAGTGATAGCAGAGAAAGTTCTAAACAAGAACAAAGTAGTAGTTATTACTACTAAAGCTTGGGCCCCAGCAAAAGGAATGTCGGTGAAGGTGGTTGGGGACAACTTGTTTCTTTTTTTATTTAAGGAGGAAGCAGATAAACGTAGAGTTGAATGTCAGACTCCATGGAACGTTGATGGGTTTCATTTGATACTGAAAAAACCGGAAAAAAACAAAATCCCCTAAGAACTTGATTTCTCCAAAACTACTTTTTGGGTTTAGGCACACAATCTCCCTTTGGAATACATCTCAAAGGAGAATGCAGAAGCTATTGGTAATGGAATAGGAAAATTCATAGAAGCTGATCTGGCCGGGGTGGTGGATGCTCGGTTGGGTAACTTTATTAGAGTTAAAGTGGAGGTCAGTGTTACAAAACCTCTTCAAAATGGCTTCTGGCTAGAAAGGTTATAATTAGCTAACCTCTGGATTCAGCTCAAGTATGAAAGATTATCAGATTTCTGCTACCAATGTGGTCATCTTGGACATTTGAGAAGAGACTGTAGATGGAATAGTGAGAAACAAGGTGGTCCCTCACAAGAAGGAAGAAAAGACTTTGGCAGATGGATGATTGCAGACTCCATATTCAGTAAAGCCAACCGAGTGTCCGATCTTCTTTTTAATGATGTCATTGATGCTCACTTAGCAGAGGACCGGATAAGCAATGGGGATGAAGATGAGGAAGAGCGTGTGATCCACGATCAGGAGGAGAGAGTGGAAACACTTGTGAGTAACACGGAAGCAGAAATCTTGCTGCAACAAGTCATATCAGCAGCAGAGTATGATGAAGAAGTGGGATTGGATGGAACGTTCTCCTTTGTCAATTCAAATTTGAAGGGCTCAAGACTTGGGGAATCATAAGGGAAGAGTGATAAGGGGGCTTCCTCAAGTGGGACCATCAAAGATTTAGTTCTCTCCGAACCGAACCAAGAAATCACTCCCCAACTGGTGGTTAGATTGGGACCGTGTGGGCCAATACAAAAGCAACTCATTCCTATGGGCTTTTCTTTGACCCAAGCCAGATTTCTAGCATGGGCTTCAATAATGCATTCAAAAGATAAGGCTAAGCCCAACACAAACCAACACAATGTCATTATCAGAAATCTAGAAGAAAGCCCAGGAGAGGAAAAGTCAAGAACTCCTAAAAGAGACCGTGAGGATGCTGAAGAAGTGGAGGAAATGAATAGTAAAAAACTGAAATTAGAACCATTGAAAAAAGTCAATGAAAGACAGACAAGACTAGCCAAGGAGAAAGCAGCAGAGGCAAAAAGACTCAGAGAATTGCGGAAGCTAGCAAGAGACAAGGAAGGAAGAAAACGTCTTGAAGAACTAAAGGAGGAGGAAAGAAGCAGTACCATGATGATGATCGATTCAAAGGCTGAGGAGGCGGGCCATACCCAGCCCCCAAAGTCCCAATGATTGTCCTAGCCTGGAATAGCCGAGGATTGGCTCGTCCTGCGGCAGTAAGAAACCTTAGAGCTATGGTACGTAGCTTAAATCCTAGTTGCATCTTTATTCAAGAAACAAAAATAAATGATAGTAGAGTAGTTAAAGTAGTAGAAAAATTGGGCTTTACCCACCACTGTATTGTCCCAGCTTTAGGAACAGCAGGTGGTCTTTTGTTGGCTTGGAAAATTGGTGTTGATATAGAAGTCACAATAGCAAATCAATCCATTATTAATGTCTTAATCTTCTCGGAACCTGAATATCACCCTTGGATGCTGACACTGGTTCATGGCCCCCCGAGCAAATATGGCAGAATTCCTTTCTGGGATCATCTGAAAAAAATTGCAGCTGCATTTTCAGGCCCCTGGTTATGTTGTGGAGATTTCAACTGTATTGTATCTCAAGCGGAAAAGAAAGGTGGCAGAAGTTTTGTGGAATCATCGAGGGGAGAGCTTAGGAATTTCCTTGATAACTGCAGTCTAATAGACTTAGGCTTCAAAGGAAACTCTTTTACATGGACAAACAAAAGAATGAGAAGGGATAATATTAAAGAAAGGTTGGATAGGGCAGTGGCGAATGCGGAGTGGAAAAGGCTTTTTCCAAAGGCTACAATCAAGCAACTTCCAATGTTGTCCTCTGATCATGCTCCTCTGGTTATAAATTCTCATGAAGACATCCCTAGTGGCCCAAAACCATTTAGATTTGAAGAAGCGTGGACAAGAGACAACAACTGCTCTATGGTGATTAAAAAGGCTTGGGTAGACAGAACAAGAAGCCCTCCTCAACAATCTCTATCCATTAGAATAAAAAATGTGAAGGTCCAGCTGAAATGGTGGAACAAGTTTGTGTTTGGATCAATTCAAAGTAGAGCAATAAAAGTTAAAGATGAGCTAGAAAGGGTTCAAGCTTTGGATGCGACTTTAGAAAATGGCATCAAGGAAGAAAAGCTTCAGAAAGAATATGATGAATGTCTCAGAAGGGAGGAGCTGCTTTGGAGACAGAAATCAAGAGTGACTTGGCTCACTACATCTGATCTAAATACAAAGTTCTTTCATATCACTACTCTTGTAAGGAGGAGAAGAAATCAGATTTGTTTCCTAAAGAATAATTCTGGATCGTGGGTTCAAGGTAATGAAGCAATTGGGACCAGTTTCTCATCTTTCTTCTCAGAGCTTTTCAAATCATCAAATCCCTCTATCCCAATGGAAGTCGAGAACCTTTTTAGTAATGTAATCAGTTCAGAAGAGAATGAAGAAATATGTAATATTCCAACTGAGGTGGAGATTAAAAATGCTGTCTTCAGTATGGGATCTCTAAAAGCTCCAGGCCCTGATGGTCTTCCCCCTCTCTTCTACAAGCGTTATTGGGAAATTGTAAAAAAAGAAGTGATTGGAGCAGTGCAGAATTTTTTCTATACAGGGAATCTTCAGAGGCAGCTCAACTACACCTATATAGCTTTAATCCCAAAGTTAGAGGGTGCTGCATCAGTAAACCAATTTAGACCGATTAGTTTGTGCAATGTAGTCTACAAGATCATATCCAAAATTCTTGCCTCAAGGCTGAAACCTTTACTTCCAAAAATTATCTCTCCTTGGCAAGGTGCCTTTGTTCCGGGAAGAGTTATTCAAGACAACACAATTATTGCTCAGGAGGTTATTCATGCCATGAAAAAAACAAAAGGCAAGCAAGGATATATGGCCCTCAAAATGGATATGGAGAAAGCCTATGATAGAATGGAGTGGAGCCTGATTTTGAAGGTTATGGAGCGATTGGGCTTTTGTCACAAATGGATCTCATTAATAAAGGAATGCATAGCTTCATCATCATTCTCTGTATTGATCAATGGTTCCCCTTCGGGTCACTTCTCCCCTAGTAGAGGCCTCCGCCAAGGTGACCCTCTTTCACCTTTTTTATTCATTCTAGGAAGTGAAGTACTATCTCGGCTGCTCCACAATGCTGAGAATATGGGTTCCTTTAAGGGTTTTCCTCTAGCTCCAGTTTGTCCCAAAGTCTCTCACCTATTATTTGCTGACGACTTGATCATATTTGCAAAAGCCACAGTTGAAGATGCTAAAGCTATTCAGTCATGCATTGACTTATATCAACATTGCTCGGGTCAATTGGTGAATGCTAAAAAGTCAGCAATCATGTTCTCCAAGAGGGTTCCAAGAAGAATGCAGTGAGAAATATCCAGAGTTTCAGGTTTGAAAAGCACCCATTTTCATGCAAAATATCTTGGACTTCCGCTATGCAATGAAAAGTCAAGGAGTAATACTCTTGAGCAAGTAGTTGAAAGAGTAGCTCTAAAGGTACAGGGGTGGAAACAAAATTTATTGTCCCAAGCCTCAAGGTTCTGCTATATTCGAGCTGTGGGGGCTGCTACTTCTATCTATCCTATGTCATCTTGGCTCTTCCCAAAAAATACATGCTCAAAGATTGATGGTTTGCTAAGAGATTTCTGGTGGGGCTTTAAAGAAGGAAAAAGGGGTTGTATCTAAAAGCTTGGGATTCTATTTGTGTTCCTAAAAGTGCTGGAGGGTTAGGCCTTAGAAGAAGTCATGACATGAACAATGCTCTCCTTTCTAAATTAGGCTGGAGTGTAGCAACTAAGGAAGATAAGATTTGGGTGCAATACCTATCGGCAAAGTACTTAAGAAGAGAATCCTTTTGGTCTACTAAGGCTAGAGGAAATGCATCATGGGTGTGGAAATCAATTCTATCCACTCGAGATACTCTTGTTAAGGGGACTTGCTGGAAAATTAGCACCAGCATTGGCATTAATATTTGGAGCAATCCCTGGGTTCCAAAGTGCCATGGTTTCAAACCCAAACCAAGATCCCAAGGGGAACAAGCTGTTAATTGGATCTCAGATTTAATTTTGACCAATCCAAGAAGATGGGATGAAGCTAAACTAGAAGAATGCTTTGACGGAGAATCTGTTCAGCACATAAAAGAAATACAGCTTGGGGAGGTTTGTCAAGAAGATAAATTGATTTGGTGCCCAAGCAACACGGGGAGCTTAACTGCAAAATCAGCCTACTGGACAGCACAGCAACACAGATTTGTCATCCCAGGTTTGTTGGATAAAAAATTTTGGCTTGCTATTTGGAGTCTAAAAATTCATGAAAGACTAAAGCTTTTGCTGTGGAAAATGTGTTGGGGTATTCTCCCCACAAGATCTATTTTGGGAAGCAGATTCCAAGTTGATTTGCTTACCTGTTCATTGTGCAACTTGGGTATAGAATCCATTGAGCATCTCTTTATTGAGTGCCCCTTTGCCAGAATCGCATGGTCTTTGTCACCATGGCCAATCCGATTCGACCTTCTTAACTATAATTCTATAGTTGACTGGGTTAAGGCAATAATCAAACCAACCACCTCTTTGGGAATTAGAAAAGAAGAAGAGCACAAGTTTATTATATATGCAACAGTGTTATGTGACGTGCTTTGGATGAACAGGAATTTAGCAAACCACAATTCTAATTCTCTAAACCCGAGTCTTATTGCTGCACAGGTACACAAAGTTGCTGCTTCTCACTGCAATGCTTGGGATTTCAAGGTTTTTGATAGAGGCAGACATAGTGGATGGTCCCCACCGACCCCTCCAAATGTGAAAATTAATTTTGATGCAGCTGTGGGTCCTAATGGGTCTTACCTGGCAGCAGTGTGTTGTGACCATAATGCTAAGATTCTTGGTGTGTGGTCAGATTTTTGTGCCAGTTCCGACCCACTTATAGCTGAAGCAAGGGCTGCTCTCCTAGCAGTTAAAAAGATGAAAGAAGAAGGTTTCAAATGGGTTTGTTTTGAAGGAGACTCCCTTATTGTCTCCCAAGCAATACAAGGTCTTTCCCATGCTCAATTCTGGTCTATAGATTGTATTATTGCTGAAATTAGATCTATTTTGCCTTTCTTCTCTTTTTGGTTGGTGTCCCATGTTTCTAGGGACTTCAACATTGTGGCCCACTCTGTTGCTCAGTGGGCTGCTGCTTGTAAAGTTAGGGGAACCATTCCCATCTCCTCAATCCCTGTTCATTTAATTGAGAAAAGGGCAGAAGGTGATGGTTCCTCTGCTGCCTCTTTTTAGCTTTTATGCAAATAGTTTTTCTCATCAAAAAAAAAAAAAAAATTTAATTGTCTCTTGCCTTGTAACTATGGTCCTAATGGACCTTCAGTGGACCAAAGAGAAAGAGAGACATACTATTTGAAACTCATTCTAATTCAAGCACAATGGGTTTTTGTTTAGAAAGAGCTCCAAAGAAACATGACCTTACATGCTTAGTTCAGACTTCTTTGGAGGAAAACAGTGACTTTACAACCAAACTGTAAGGTTGATTGTCTCTTTAGGGGACATCCGATAAAGGTGGAACATGACTGTAGATTTTTTATTTGATGAGTAAGGTTGTAAATTTCATAGTCCAACCAAGAAATGCAATATTCTAAGCTAGGGCCTGCATTTAGATTTGAGTATTTGAATAACAATTACTTGTATGAATCATGTAAAGTCAAACTGTGCACATATATTAAGAATTAGATTTGAGTATTTGAATAGCAATTACTTGTATGAACCATGTAAAGCCAAACTGTGCACATATATTAAGAAAGACAAACAAATATCAAGGACAAGCTTAACAATTTCCAGCAAACAATGCAACACCAAGTATGTCATGTTGACAGCAAGGCAGGAGACATAGAAAAAAGTGATTGCAGAAAGAACAAGACTAAGCTATCATGTTGACAAGTAAATTTTTTGGATGGATTTGGGCTTCAATAACATGTAAATTTAAAATGATGATCTGTAAACCATAAAATCATCACCAGAGGTCCAGAACCACAAAAACATCCACAAGCAGAACAAAGCTCCTCAATCCTCCACATAGTTGTTTGTATAAAAAGAATATATAACCATCTAAGTTTATTTGCCACACTGCTGTTAAGAATCTTACTTGTATGATGCTAATCAAGTTTCTTTTCTTCACCCTCTAATACTCACAAGCTAGCAAATGTAAAAACTTTCACTAGAATGAAGAACTTTACAGAAATAATTATTGATAATCAAACTATTGGATTCCATTGCCAATTCAGGCTTTGGGAACAAAACTAATAACTCTGTAACATATCCTTAAGCACAACTCACCAGACATTCTAGGTAATTACAGTTTTACTGGTAACATACTCATTCAGTAGATACAAGTCACTGGTACAATACTAATACTCATTGTATCTAAAACAGATCACATAAATCAAAATTAAAAAAATAAACAAAGTGACTACACAAAACCCTAAGATTGTCCACAAAACCCGTAGATTGTCCACACTTAGCAAATTCCTCAACCAAAGTCAAAATATTTCACAAAATGGCAAGCATAGTATCAACTCACAAAAAAATTAAAAATGACAGAAGAAAATGGAAATGTCAACTCACCTTTCTCTTTCGAAGATTGTTTCTTACTTCCTTGTGCTGTTGTGTCTACGGGTGCAAGGGAATGGGTCACGCTGGGGAAGTTTGAGTGTTTGATAGGAGTGTAGTTTGTTCTTGGGAATGTTTGCACGTGAAGAGAGGGAGAGGAAAGACTGTCAGATAGAGTTTCAGTTTCAGTTTCAAACAGTTACACTTTTGTTTGTTTTGTTTCAGTTTCGAAGAGACAGAAGAGAGGGCGTCGTGTTGAGGAAGCTTCTGACATGCAAGGCTTGAAGAAACGACGGCCGTTTTGGGGACCACTTTCCCCCCAAAAGCCCAACACGTTTTGGGAATTTATATTTCCCCCCAAAAGCCCAACACGGCACCGTTTTGGGAATTTATATTTCCCCCCAAAAGCCCAACACGACGCCGTTTTGGGGACCAACTTTCCCACCAAATTTGCCCACGTTGGACCGGCCTTCTTTCTTTCTTTTTTTTTGGTTTCTTTCTTCTTTCTTATTTTGGTTTGGTTTAAGTGGATTAATGGGTTTGGGCTTTTTTTTTTACAATTCATGTTAATATATTATATATTGGGTTATTATATGACAATGGGTTTGGGCTTTTTAAGTAACCTTATATTTTACTGTATAATATGGGTTATCATATGATAATGGGTTTGGGCTTTTTAATAACCTTATATTATGGGTTATATATGATAATGGGTTTGGGCTTTTTAAGTAACCTTATATTTTACTGTATAATATGGGTTATCATATGACAATGGGTTTGGGCTTTTTAATAACCTTATATTATGGGTTATCATATGATAATGGGTTTGGGCTTTTTAAGTAACCTTATATTTTACTGTATAATATGGGTTATATATGACAATGGGTTTGGGCTTTTTAATAACCTTATATTATGGGTTATTCATATGACAATGGGTTTGGGCTTTTTAAGTAACCTTATATTTTACTGTATATATTATGGGTTATTCATATGACAATGGGTTTGGGCTTTTTAAGTTACCTCAAATATTAATGTATATATTATCTAATCTAATACTAGTACGCAACATTCATACCCTCATGTCCACTTTAATGTACAGTAAAAAATATCCTTATAAAAAAATATATTTACATATTTCAAACTACACTAAACAAAAAACTGCATCTTATATATGGGTTAATTAAGGAAAGCAACATTTAGAGTAAATCCTAATTTTTAGGCATAAATCTATTACTAGCAATAAAAAAGCACCTACACTTTCTATTTTGCTTCCCACATTTCAAAGTTTTCCAATTTTTTAAAAATCAAATTTAAAAAGATTACAAGGAAAAAAAATTCACCAAGTTTTTTTGATAACTCCCCACGTTGAACTAAAATTAAAAACCCACATTCAACGTTTTATTATTATTATTATTTTTTTTTTGAGAATCACCCACATTCAACGTTTAAAAAAACCAAATTTTAAAAGGTAACCATCAAAAAAAAAAAAATTATCATTATCCAAATAGAAAGATAACCATCAAATTATTAACCGTTTCAACTTTGTTTTCCTTCCTTCATTTCTGTTTTCAAAATCCTTAAATTTAGTAATTATCCAAAAAAAAACCAAAAATCCTTTCCCTCGTTTGAGTTCAAAATCATTAAAAAAATCACCATTCATATTAAACAAATAAATTTAAAAATAACTGCAAGTTTCCATAACAATAAATATATTTATAAAATAAAATAAAAATAAAAAAACTATAACTCCCACCCCCACAAAAACAATCTCCTACTCTTCCACAACTACACTGATCAAAAACCCACATCTCTCATCCTAACCAATATCTATTAACCTTCTTCAAACTGAAAACAAAGGAATAAAAAATAAAAAAAAAACACAATACTTCATCACTTTATCTTCTCCTTCTCCGAAGCAATTTAAATTTATTTTTTATTTTTTTTAAATCCAATTGTATTATGTTAGAGAAAGCTGAGAGTATTCACATCAGTTTATCAAGAATTTATTAAAGGGAGACAGTCACTCAAAAGGTATGTTCACATGTATAACAGTTTTAGATAATTAGAATTTTTTTTTCTTTTTTTTTTAGAACATTTGCTTGAATGTAAAGTCATTTTATCTACACCGAATATATGGATATTAGCAAAATACCAGGAAAATCGGCTAGCAGCCTAGCATGCTATGGTTTTGAACCTAAAGATATGTATTGCTTTCTTATTACTATTGAAGTAAATGTTGTTCTCTTTTTCTTTTTTATACTTAGTAACTAACTAACTTTGTTTCCATTTATTTGTCTTATTCAAAAGATTACTTTCAATCATTGACAAGGATCATTCTACAACGCAATTTGAGAAGAAACAATTTTGAAAATAAGGGAAAACATAAAAACTGTAAGTGCCAAATCTATAAAACTTTTATAGATTATTTGAAAACCTCTGCAATTCTTTTAATCAATGTCTAGAAATTTAACAAATGTTTTGCACACCCACATTATTCTTTGTACTTTTTGTTCTATTATTTTCCAAAAAGAAATAAACTTATTATTATTCTTTTTTTTTTACCGATTCTTTGTCAAAGGAGCATCACCTTTGCCAAAGCTTCAATTTGTGGACCTTCACACCATTACTTCTACCATTGGTGGCAAAGGATAGCTCGAGGCTAAAGCTCTTCCTCAAGGTGACTATGAATGGGAAGCCATGATGGGTTGGGTTTGTGTGTAGGGTTTCTCTGTTACACTTTATCAATTATATTTTGAACAACAGTGTTTTTATTTATTTATTTAGTTACTTAAAAATAAAATTTGGTTTAGTAGGTGACAACAACTTGATGTAAACAAAGTTGGAGTTCTAAAACAAGTGTAACACTAATATGATGTATAGAGAGAGTTTGGATGATAACATCACACGTGAATATTGAAAATTTATTAATGTGGATTATTTATTTATTTTTTTCTTTGTAATTATATTCTAGCACGTATTTTGTGTTAACTTCTCCAACCTAATAATTTTTGTGATAAACTTAAGAAATTTTTTATTTTTTGAAACAATACAGGGAGGACTTCAAGCAAACAACACAACAAAAAGTGAGTTGATAGGGTATGGCTTCCTAATGAAGCCTTCACGTGTGTAAATTATTGACCAAGATGAATTAATTGGAGTAGAAGTCTTTGTAGTCTAATTTTTTTTTTTTTAATTGTTGTTTGTTGATTTTAATTAAAAATATTAAATTAAATATATTTTGTACACGGTGTGGTTGTTGTTTCCATCCAAATCTATGTAGGGTCATAATTCAAATAGAATTTTGTAATTATTTTATAAAATAGCTACATGTAAAATTGTGTGAAATTTTAACAAAATATTAAAATTGACTGACAAATTTTTTAAGAGAATATCTATATCTAGACTGTTAATTGGAGTAAAAGTCTTCTATAGTTATTTTTTATTTTTATTTTTCTTTTATTGTTGTTTGTTGATAATAATTAAAAAAAAATAAAAGTGATAAATAGAAAAAGCCTCTAAAATTGTATTTATAATCCTTGTATGAACTGTATTAATATCAACAAAGTTTTTTAAACAACCTATGCAATTCGCATAAAAAACCTGAGATCATGGATTTGCATAATTGCAGCATGCAATTGGCTTTAATGGTTAAGATTAAAAGTTTTAATATTCACTTTTAATCTCATCCATTGAATAAATAAATATTTATTAAATCAACTATTTAATTTTTACACACTTATGATATAAATTGCATTTGCAATTGCACTAGCAATTGGTTACACGGCATATATTTCCTCTTTCAAAGAGCTGATTTTTTACACAGTACAACTTAAACAAACAGCTCAACGTGTATATACTTGCTTTCAAAGAGCTGATATTTTACACAGTACAACTAAAACACCTCATTCTTAGCTGGTTAACAAAACACGGGCTGATGGGGCTGATGTGATCTTCTGATCACAAGGACACGGCAATCCCATCAGCCGAACTGTCCTCTTCTTGGAGCTGCACGTCCCTACTGCTGCTGTGTTCTTCGGCTAGAAGTAGAGTCCTCAAGTGCTTCAGCTACAAAACCCGATCTTGCTTCTTCTTCTTCTTCTTAGCTGTCTGCCTCTACGTTTTCTTCGTCTTTCTTCCATTCTCAATTTCGGGTTAGCTGTCTTTGGGTTGGCAGAGAGCATTAAATGCTTACAAGACTTCTCAATCTCACTCCATCTTCTCTGCGTGTTAGGTGTCTGAACAGTGGGATGTGATTTTGTTACTGGGCTGTGACCAAATTTGTACTGGGTTGTGACCGAAATTTAGTGGGGTGCTGGTTGTTTTCAATTTTCCTCTTTATTTGTTCAACTTTGTGAATCCTTCAGGTCTCGGTATGCTCTCTCTCTCTCTCTCTCTCTCTCTCTCTCTCTCTCTCTCTCTCTCTTTGTTCTTGATTTAATTCCTCAATTAACCTTAATATTCAAAACCCTAATTGCATCATATTCTATTCAAATTAAATCATATTGAAAATTTTAATATTCAAAACCCTAATTATGATTTATTCAACTTAAATAATATTCAAACCCTTAATATTCAAAACCCTAAGCTTTTTGACATAAACTAATATATTATATGATTTTTTAATAACCTAATAATATAAATTCATATTTTAATACCTTTGCAGCAAAGATGTCTTCCTCATCAGTAAATAGTGCAATTAGAGATGGGCTGAGATTTAGAAATTTAGACTGTGTTTGTGGCAAAAGAGCATCAGTTAGGATTTCAGAATCAAGTTTAAACAAAAACAAATTGTATTATTGTTGTGCTGCCAACCGATGCGGTTTCTTTTCTTGGTGTTTGCCCATCAACCAACGAGCTGGCTGTGAAAGAATGGAAGAGATATCACAAGCAACCAGTTCTAAATCCATGGTTGATGCATCACAATTGCTTGATGCATCACAACTGTTACTGGACTTGCATCAACTTCAGTCAGAGATGCGTGGCATGCGTGATATGGTCCAACCAGTACATCGTGATGACATCCAATCGTTGAAGAAGTTGTTAACAATAGGACTTGCTGTAATTGTGGGCCTTATTGTTGTATTATGGTATCAAATTCAATAAATGTGTAGTGTAGTCATTACCACTTTTTGTAATTAGACAATATTTGATTGAATGAATGAGGATGCTTATTTGAATGAATGTGAATGAATGAATGTAGTGAAATGTATTCAATAAATGTGTTGTGTACCAGAAAAATGTTTTATTTTAACATTTAAGTCTGCCCAGAAATTGTGGACAATTTGCATCAATGTGTGGACATTAATGTGTATATTTTCTTGCAATGGCCATGCAAATTCATGCAATTTGATGCACGTTAGAACACTAAACAGTCACGTGAACAGTTATCCATATGAACATTTTAAACGTGAACAGTAAAATTCATCCCCAGAAAGTGTGGACAATTTGATAAAAGTGTGGACAAGTTTGTCCACACTTTCTGTCAGATACGTAAACAGTGTTTTACGTGAACAGTGAACTCTTTCTGATAAAAGTGTGGACAATTTTATGAAAGTGTGGACAATTTTGTCCACACTTTCTGGCAGATGCGTAAACAGTGTTTTATATGAACAGTAAACTCTTCCCCAGAAAGTGTGGACAATTTGAACAAAGTGTGGACAAAATTGTCCACACTTGAAGAGCAATGGTAAACAGTATACGTGAGCAGTATCGTGAACAGTATACGTGAACAGTGTTCCTATTGGCCTGAAAGTGTGGACAATTTTGTTAAAGTGTGGACAAAATTGTCCACACTTTCTACAAACTTGGTGCACAGTACCATATTACCCAGAAACCTGCCTTTACCCAGAAACCAACCCAGAAACCTGTTTTAACTTAGCCAATTTCTGCAAACTTGGTTCAAAGTATACCACTAACATAACTTTCATAAAATTACTATATTCATGAAATTCACCATGACCTGAATACATAAAAAACTTAGAATAACCCACTAGCAATAACTCAAATACGTATGCACTTCCATTATCATTGCATTGGAACGACAAAATACATTAATTATCCACTCTAGCTAAAAACAATACAATCAAATGGGTGTATATTAATGAAATGAAAGGAGCCTACACTTTCTCTTTCCTCTTGCAAAAACAACAACGCTGAGGATATAGGAGATTGAGACGGATCCTTCCATGATACAAAAAAACTAACTACCAACACATCCTTCCGTAATACAAAAAAAGGAGGATCGTTTAACAAAAAAAAAAAAAATTATTTACATATATCTAATCAAGTAAGGTTTAAGGCTTGGTCTTCGTTTCCATGAGCTTGAGTCTGTGACATTGACTGTAAAAGAAAACATGGTACAATAAGTATGCAATAAATAGGATTTAATAACCAATTTTTCCACATTACAAATATCTTTACCTCAGACACAAAACTCTGGGAAGGCATTGGATTTGTTAAGTGTATAACTCCATCATTTGAATGTGGCATGGACACTGGATATTCCTACAATACAAAAAATATATATATATATATTCAACCATAAGCCCCAAAATAACATCTTTGCTACATATGAATAATAACAGTGCAAATCACCTATACTTACCATGTTTGATGTAGAGCCATCTCCATAAGCACTACCTCCAACCTAGGCCATCCAATCACAATTAAACCAAAATTAATAAACAATAATAGACTAGGATATTAAAAGAAGTGTGGTCTTTTAATTATGTACCCCAGTAGTTGATGTAGAATGAGCAAGATTCCTAGCAGCGGCAGTGTTCCTTTTCTTCTTTGGTTTTGAAACCGCTTCCTCCATTGATGACTTTAGCCGTTTCATCCTAGGTCGACCCTTACGCTTCACAACCATAGGACTCCTTACAACTTCAGTCCTAACAACATCAGGAGCAGCTCCAACACTATTCTTTCTCTGAGACGAGGGCTGTTTATCACATGAACGAGAAAAGTTGTCTTTCAAATCAATTAACAACTTTTCTAGAACATTGAAATTCTCTACAGACTCAGCCCCTATCTCAAGCACACCGACTGCTAGTCTATGTAACTTCTCGTACCTTTCCAAGACAGGGTTATGTTGTACATCATCTGTACAAGTGGAGACGTAAGTGTGTTTTCTTTTGATATCCTTTCTCCACCTGTCTAGTATATACCTGTCAGGGAGTACAGTCACACGTTGCTGGGAAAGCACAAATAAGGCATGCCTACATAATATCCCCCTAAACTCAAACATGCGACATACACAGCCAACCAAGCATTCGGAGCTACTGAATCTCACTTCAAAAAGCTTCCCTGGGCATGCTTCGTCTTCAATCTTGTATTTGACTTCATCACCACCTCTAACAAGCTCATTTACGATACAACCTTGTCTCCCAGCAAATTCTAGTCGCACCCGCTTAAAAATCTCATGGGTGTAAGCTTCTTGGAACTGTTTCTCCATAGGAGATGATGATGAACACTCCAGCTTGCCTTTGAAACACTCAAAATCTGATAAAATCTCTTTTTCAACCTTATTCCGCATTGCCTTCTCGAATTGCTCCACAAATACTTTCAAGGTTGTAGAGCTATGTAAGTAACCATCAAAGAAGGCATTCATTGATTCCGAACGTTGGGTTGACGACATTCCCGCAAAGAAATTGGAATTGAGAAATGCAGGAACCCATCGCTCCCGTTCCTCATATAACTTAGCCAACCACTCATTCTCCTCAAGATGATGCAAAGTGATGGTATGATTCCATTTTTCTTCAAACTCTTCCACTGTCATTGAATCATGCACGGCTTTAAGCAAAGAATGCTTTATATCTTGATAAGCTTCCAATCCAGCAAGCTTCACCGGCAATTTCATCGTAATATGCCAAATACACCAACGATGAACAGTTTCCGGAAAAACTATTTCAATGGCCCGCCGCATTGCTTGGCATTGGTCCGTGATAATGGCTTTTGGAGCAATGTCACACATACTTTGCAACCATTGCCTAAATACCCACACAAACGAATCCGTGTCTTCACTTGACAATAACCCACAACCAAGTATAATAGATTCACCATGATGATTAATTCCAATAAAAGGGGCGAATGGCATATCATACTTGTTTGTTAGATATGTGGTGTCGAATGTGATCACATCATTGAAGGATTCGTATGCTGCCCTACTCCTCGCATCAACCCAAAATACATTTCGCACACGTAACTCATCATCCAAATCCAATGCATGGTAGAAGTTAGAATTTTTAGCTTGCATTCTAACGAAGTAATCGTGCAAGGCTTGTCCGTCACCCTCCTTACACTTTAAACGACGTTCCTTTTCGAGAAAGTTGCGAACATCTCTTTGATTATAGGTCACATTTTCATAACCCCCTGCTTCAACGACGGAAGCCTTAATACTACTATTTATCCTAACACCGGCATTATCATTAATCAAGAGTCTCCTCCTTGTATCCGTGCTTATATGCCGAAAAGCAGCAAAATGCCTGGATTTACTAGGACTCAAATCATGATTATGATCCTCAATAAAACTCAATATCCTCCATTTTTTATCGGTAATATCCATCGAAGCTTTGATCCCAGCTTCACACGCATTTTTTATTGTCGACCTCTTCTTGGAAGGATCATCAACCGAACTACTGTATCTTCCCTCTCGGTTACACTTCAAGTTTACGTAAGAAGTCTCACTAAAGCCCTTCTTTTTTCTTGAATTCCTTGTCATTGTTGCAAATCCTTTCGAATAAGCATAATGCTTATAAAATTCAATGACTTGTTGAAGTGAATCAAACTCCATTCCAACCCTTGGTTCAATCACTGAATTCCTCACACTCTCAGGTGTATCCTCCTGCATGTTTCCCTCAACAGGCTGTGGTAAATCCTCCACAAAACTATTACTAGCACCAAAGGATCTAACACCATCCATCTCTTGTGTACTCATGACTGCAACAACCTATAAGCCAAATACCAAAGTTAATTATAACATGTAATGTAAACTCTACCAAATAATTTATCATGTACCAATAATGATATACAACCTAAACCTAAAGTATTACATTGTGACTAGTATCAATAACAGAAAACATTCAAACACACCAACACACACTCACTAAAATTATCATTAAAAAATAACATGAAAAAACCCATTAAACATCTATAGCCATAATACAATAATCATGAATATTTTGCTACACCTAAAACAAGCATAATTTTTTTTTTTTTTTTTCATTTTTTATTACACAAAACAATATGTACAGATTATCACTAAAAATAAACTTAAATAATATACACAACTAACAAAAAAGAAAAAGAGGAAAAAAAAATGCATACCACGTGAACAGTGCAGTCAATGCACCAGTGCAATGCACCTCCAAAACTCCAAAACTCACGTTAAATGCTGCTCCAAATCTCAAATGTTGGTCTCGTCTCTGCTCCAAATGGTGACTTTGTTTCAAGCTCAAGCCAAATCTCAAATGTTGGTCTCTGTCTCTGCTCCAAATGGTGACTTTGTTTCAAGCTCAAGCTCAAGCTCAACCAACAATGGCAGCAACACTGTTTTACAGAAAAAGGTTTCTATGTTTAGGATTACTGTTTCATTATTATTGGCAAGAAATAATAAGTAGCAAAACTTCAAAAATCCAACCTTAGAACTGACGTGATCTTCTCGGCTAAGTTGTGTTTTTTTTTTTTTTTACTTTCTGCTTGCTGTGGCTGTTTCAGTGGCTGTTTGTTTCAGGCATGCTGAAGAAGAAGACTAGCGGAGTGGAGGGAAAAAAAAAACAAAGGCTGCCTCACGTGCTTCCCATACCCCATTTTTAGCCCAATTTTTAGTGCATTTGGTAACAAAGATAGTTGTATTCTTCATTAAAGTTGCTGATTTTGCACTTGTGGGACCCACGGGACCCATCTCTGATGTGGTCCAATCAGTTACTACCACATCCATGGTGTGAAAACACTGTTTCACATCATGGTGTGAAAGTAGCAGCGTCCAAAGATTGAATTGAATTTTAACTAAACTTAAAAGATATAGTTTATAATTTAACCTTTAAAACATGATAGATTAAAAGTGCTTACCGTGTAAATTTTTAAGACCAACCATGCATTTTAGTCCAAAATTGGTAGCGAATTTCATCACACGTGTGTGGATCAAATTATGAAAAAATCGGTGAAAATTGTAATTAAAAAAAGAAAAGAAAAACCCGGCATAAAACACCTTCTAAAACATTCAAAGATAGAGAGAAACGTTAACTCAACCCAGAGAGATAGAAAGAGAGGCAAATTACGATTAGCAGAGAAGAGAAGCCAGGATGAAGGGATTCGGAAGATTGATAGGGCGAGCACTTTCGTATTCATCTCAACAAACACAATTAAAACCTTTATCATCTCGCCGGCGCCTCATTCACGCCGCTTCTTCTTCAGCCGCGACGACGTCGTATCTCGACAACAAAACCACTTCCTCTTCCTCATATTCATCACCGCTCAGATCTTCTCCTATTCCTTCCTTACACTCCCGAAGGAAATGGGCCGGCCCATTCGGAGGTTCCTCTCATTTTTCATTCTCAATTTGAATGAATCTCTTTCATTTCGGAGAGTATAAATATTCTTTAATTTTTCAATTTTTTAGGGCAGAGGAGGACGATGTTTATACAAACGCAGTCCACACCGAATCCTGCCTCCCTGATGTTCTATCCAGGGAAGCCGGTTATGGACGTTGGCAGCGCCGACTTTCCCAATGCGCGTGCCGCCATGAATTCTCCGCTCGCTAAAGTGCTTTTCGGTGTCGACGGTGAGCTTGCGAATCACTCTGCTCTTGTTATATGTTGTTATTGTTCGCCTGCTTAATTTCGAAAATTCGATAAGAAATTAAATTTAGTAATGATCATTCATATGTCGTTTTTGGGTATCCAAAAATTGAACACAATAATCGAAGGACGGAGTAACTAGTTTATGTGGAAGCAAAACTTAATTGCCTTATTATTATGTAATAATAACCTGTCATAGTTAGTACTTAATGAAAATCGATCCAATCCGTCATTTTCAGCATTCGTTTTTCTCTTTTGGATAAATAATATAGTTTTATTGAAGAAAGGAAACATGAAGTACACTAGGCATATACTTGATGATCAAAAGAATTACAAGAATCTAGAAAATTTTGGAGAGAAGAGAAAGAAAAAAGCCCTGTTGCAATTATCCAATCATAAAGGGTCCGGAAGAATAATAACTTCAAGTCCGGAAGACCCAACTCAGTGTCTTCAAAACTTATCATATTTCGTTCCCTCCATAGACACCACATGAGACAGTGTGGGACAGTTTTCCAAATCAAGGAATACTGATGCCGGGCCAACCCTCCCTGCCAACAATCAATTGACTCCTGCACTTGTGAGGCATAACCCAAGAAGGTTGTGAAAGCCATTGAACAGAAATTAAATAGTATTTTCTGTGGAATGGTTTCGATGGCTCAGAAACTGGTGCTAAAGTTGCTCGGAAGAAAGTGCGCTTTCCGAAAAAGGCTACTATTATCAAGTTTATCTTGAATTTTTTCACCAGAAGCTTGGTTAATATGGGTTGCATGAGTAAAAAATGATTTGCTAAAGAGCAAAAGTTTTTGGTTTGTCAAAATCACTTAGGATTGTTCTTAGGGTTTGGAGGAAGATATTGAAACTTAGAGACTTGGTGAGGGCTCATATAAATTCTAGGTGGGAGATGGTTCTAATATTTTCTTGTGGCGTGATGATTGACATCCAGATGGCTCTTTGTATCTAAAGTATGGCCATCGAGTGGTCTATGATGCTGCCAGCACTTTAAATGTTAAGTTGTCCAGTATGCTTTCGAGATATGACCTGGTTTTGGAATACTACAAGATCAAATGATCTTGTCATGATCTGGAGTAAGCTTCCTTTAGTGGTGATAAGGGAATCAGATTAGGTTGTGTGGGCTTCATCCAAGTTATGCTATTATTTGTGTGTAGAACCTTGGGATCAGATAACGTACAGAGCTCTAGCGGTCAGGTGGTGGAGGTTAGTTTGGTTTGCCAAGTCAATCTCTCGACATGCATTTATATGCCGGTTAGCAGTGAGGGTCAAGCTAACAACAAAGGACAGAATGGCAAAATGGGGATTTGGAGGTGTTCTGCTGTGTGTTATGCAAATTGAAATTGGAGAGCAGAAATTGGTGCCCAACAGTATCAAAATGCCCTTCTGAAACATATCGCTCCAAATTCCGGCCAAAAGCGGACATACTGGCCATTTTGGTCAATAAATGGAAACATTTTTTATTTTTATTTTTATAAGTAGTCAGTAAATGGAAACATGCCGATACAAGAACTTGCCTACATCTCCCTCTTTGTCTTCTTCTTCTTCTTGGTTACTCTGCTAGTGCCAACCACTTTTCCTTCATTTTTTTCTGCAATGCACACAGCCATAGACCTCCCCCCTTCTTCTTATTCTCTCTCTCTTAGTCCCCTCTTTGTTTTGTGTTATTAAGTTTTAAGGTAATTTTTTATTTTAAGAAAGGTACTTTCAAACAATCAGTGGCTGGACAAACCAATACATTGTTTTGTCTGCCTAATTACTCCTGCTATTAAGTTTCAAGATAATTTTTTATTTTAAGAAAGGTACTTTCAAACAATCAGTGGGTGGACAAACCAATGCATTGTTTTGTCCGCTCAATAACTCCTTATGCTTTACAACTTGTAATGATCACTTAAAACCAAAATAAGCTTTCAATCAGCTTTTTTGTTTTTTTTTGTTTTTAGCCCCCAACCATCATGAAGATTGTTTTTTGTTTTTTTAGCCCCCAATCGTGAAGGGAGGTAGATTGAACCCCAACCTTTATCAGTTCCAACATGATGGTGAGCACTTGACTGAGCCCACGCCATCCCCATAAGTCTCGACCTTTAGGGATAACCACGAAGCCCCTGCTTCTCGAAGCTCCATATTCCGCCACTGAGAAATACTGACCCTGCTCATTCTGCTGCTTTTGGACCACGAACACCTTTTGTCTTTAGAATGTTTTGGTCCGGTGGAGTGGTGGCGGCTTAGGCCATCACAAACCGTAACCAGATGACTCCCTCTCTCCCTAGGATAGCGTTACTCATGTGATTCTTTCCATACTTAATAATACATAGCCCATTCGTGCATGCATCCTTAATTAATTCAAATGACTTGGATTCTATGTTAAAATATTGACTGTCGCCCATGACTGAACTAAGTATTGAGAATCTACCTCCCCGTCCCTTTACCCAGTGGACCTCCTGACCATGAAAGACAGCGGTGGAAGTTTGGCAAGGTGGCTAGTGGTCCCTTTGCATGAGGAAATTCTTTGCATCTCTCTGAAGTCAGTCCTCTAGAGAAAGGAGACGGAGCATCTTTTAAAATTTGGGACAACTGTTAATTTATCAACAAGAAAATGTGAAATATATATATATATATAGTGTCAATTCCAAAATGGTACACAAGTATTGATTGATGTCAAAATATTTCGTTCCTTTAACCAAATTGAAACGACTTCCGGTATGTGGAGTTTGTGTCTTATGTGGTGTTTGTAGAGTGAAAGGAATGCTTAATGTTTTTAAGGGCAGGAATTAAGTGTGGTGAAGTTGGAAGTACTTATTTCTGAAGTCTTTGTTTGAATGGACTACGTTGTCTTTTTACCATAGGGTTTTTGGAATTTCTGGATTCGTTGAGTCTACACTAATCCCTTGTAGTAGTTTTTTCTTTTTTCTTTACATTTTTATTGTCTGTAGCTTTGCCCGGTGTATACATCCTGTGTACTTGGGTAGTTTTTGCAGTTAATTTTTTAATTAAATATTTACTTATATAAAAAAAAGTACTTAATGACATGATTGATAGAATTGGCTTGTAATGCACTCTGTTTGAAGGATGGGTAACTTTTTAGTAGTAGATTTCCAAAGATATGGCATTGTCATAGTGCAGCAAAATAATGATTCATTACCAAAAAAGGAAGAAAGCATTGTTATCTAGTTTTCTTTTCTTTTATTTGTATTTTTTCTTTTGGTACGATGAACAGTTATTTGGTTTTCACCAATTTCTTACCAACCCTTTTTTTTTATTTATTTTATATATAAAAAAAATCTGAATGGTTATAAATAACTGAATATTTCAAAATTTTGGACTGAGTTATTACCGCTTTTAAGCTTATCTATGTTGTTTGAAAATCACATAGGGCCACTTGCTTATGACAAATCATTGTTTTGTTTATAATGGTATTTATTTGAGTGGGCTAGCAATGGGTACACTAACTTTGTTTCCTTTTAATATAGGTATTACTCGAGTTTTCTATGGTTCTGATTTTGTCACTGTGACGAAGTCAGAAGATGCTTCTTGGGATTTTCTAAAGCCTGAAATCTTCGCAGCAATCATGGATTTCTATTCTTCTGGGCAGCCACTGTTTCTAGACTCAAAAACTGCCGCAGCCATGGACACTGCTATTCATGAGGTATAACTCATTAGCATAGATTTAAGAAAATGTGTTGATTGGTGCTATACTTTGCTCTTTATACTATTTCCTTTAATCTTAAGGTTGTTTTGATTTGTAAGTTACACAAGCACCCATGGGAGGTGTCATTTGAGCTAGTTTAGTATGCATGCAATTGTATTAGCATTTGGTTTTATAAATTAAATAATGCAATGTTAAATGTCCCCCAGAAATCAAGCACTCCAATTTACCAAGATCGTAAAGGCATGCCTGAAATACTAGGATTAAAATGCTACTTGAATTTATGCCCTAAGGTTTGAGGCACTCATTTCACAAGGCCTTCTGTTTTTAAGACTTGCATTTTGTCTAAACATGTGCCTTATACTTTACAAGAAAACGGAGCACTATATTACAAAAAGACGACCTAATGGCCTCTTTATGTTTATGTTTCTTCATTTCATTAGAAACTTTTCAGTTTTGAGTATTACTTTAAGAGCTATGAGCCTGCTCTAATCTTCCCCTGAGTTAAACCTGTATTCTGAAAGATGGCATATCTGTCATTAACTAACAATTTCTATGTGAGATGCTAATTTCAATCAAACCTTATGCATACAGCATAAGGCTTAGTTAAGCTTTCCTTGTAATGTCAATTCTTCTTTCACCATCAGTTAACTCATTTAGATAACTCATTTAGGAAGCCTATACTTAAAAAAAGAGAAGAAAAAGATCAGAGGAGGTCCAAGAGGGCTTCAAAAGTAGAAAAATATGTCTGATTATTTTTTTCTCTTTTTAATTAGTAATCACAGTTGCTCGCTGAACAGGCCTTCAAATTTCTTTGTGGTCTTCCTGCTGTCTGTTATTTATATACTTCATGTTCTTCTTTGAGATCACAGATTGAAAATATCAATTTTTAGAAATATGGATGAGTTTCACTGTTCCTCACTACCTATTTATATACAAAAAAAGGTTCCAATGTTTTCTTGCTAGTAGAAAAATCATAGGAGCATATCACTTGAAGTGTCCTTTCTTGTGTATCTTTCAATTTTTTTTTTCCTATTCTATTTTTCAGTTTCGCCTCTATGCTTTAAAACCATCTTTTCAGGTCTTCTTTGAAACTCTGATTTAGTATTGTTTGTTGCGCGTTATCTTGAACATTTCGGGTGCTTTAAAAAAAGGAACAGGTCGACATGTTCTTTGTTGACTGGCTTACGACCAAAAAATGTTCATTATTAATAAATTTCAGAATATTAGAACATGATAAATAGATGGTGTTATTTGTTCTATTTGATTTGTTTTAAGTTATTTGAAAATATCCTTATCAAAAAGAAAAGTTATTTGAAAATATCAATGAGGTGGCATTTTGTGACATCACCTAGACGCAATGTAGTGAACAAGGGCAGAGTGCTACTGTGCTAGAGAGAACCAGAGACTGAATTATTGGAACTTTGTGTTTTGAGGAAATTATTGTTATTTTTAATTATTGTACTCAATTAGTTTGGTTATACATAAATCTCTTACATGTGAGCATTTTTGCTTGCTGATGCAGGATGATTCTGAAACTGTAGCAATGATCAAAGAGCTATTGGAGACTCGTATCCGACCAGCAGTGCAAGATGATGGCGGGGACATTGAATATCGTGGATTTGATCCGTATGTTTTCCTTCATTTGGATATTATTTCATGGATTTTTTTTTTTTAATATTTCCATTTTTATGTGTTCTTATTTAATAATATTAATTGAAGCTCATGGTTTTGATTTCTTTAGAGAAACTGGAATAGTTAAATTGACGATGCAAGGAGCATGTAGTGGCTGCCCTAGCTCTTCTGTCACACTCAAATCTGGCATTGAAAATATGCTGATGCATTATGTTCCCGAGGTAATGGGTCATAATTATTTGGTTGGAGTTAAGTTTATACATTTGTCATTGTTGTTGATACCTCGGATCCTTCTTTGGCCACAGATGGTAATAGATACGTGTTTTTTATTTGTCGATAGAGTTTATACACCTATTATTGTTGTCTGACACCTTTGCATTCTTCTTTAGCCATAGATGAAAATAGATGTGATGCAGGATAAAACCAAAACTTTGCAACAATAAAATAGAAGAACAGAAAAATAAAGGATAGATGATCATTGTCTAGAGAGAGTTGTGTAATCCATAATCATTGTGTGTGCACAGGTTGCACGTATGCACGTTGAATGCTATTGCATCCTACATCTCGATTTTCTTGTTGGAAAGCTGGGAAATTTTTATCATGCATATTGATCTTTTAGTTTTAGGGAGTGGGTATAAGGGAGTTAATATCTTGTTTTTAGTTCAGCAGGTGGTGCCAAAATCATTGCTACTACAGTGCCTTTTCCCCACTTAAAAGTTTCTTTTTTTCTTTTCCCCCTAACAGTTACCTTTGTTCTTTTCCCTATAAGTTTTTTTCTTCTTTCCTTGTCCCCCTGAGAGGGGTAGAGTCTGATTATAGAACAGTATATGGAAACTGAATGATCAACTTTGGCTGGAAACAGCATATTCTGTGGGATGTATTAATGTAGAGGATCAATGTCGAGGAAAGATTCACATGAGTTTTTTTTTTTCATAAGTATTCACATGGGTTTTTACTGGAGTATATGGTTTGAATGAAGATAAGGAATGGTGTATTAGGCTCAGGAATTGCTCCAGTAACATAGTCCATTTTCCATGTAAAAAAACTTTGTTGACTGTGATCAGGCTAGGTAATTATGTTAATCCAATTTAACAGAGGTAATATTTATGATGGGGTTAGCAGTGGGAATGACAGTCCCCACAACTCTTATTTGACTAGTTTCTGATGTTAATTCAGACATTTTTTTAAAGAAAGAATGGACAACACTGGTCAATAAGCAAAAAAAGGGGATGACAATTACCCAAACAGACTCCTTTGATTGAACGCAGGTGCTAATTACTAAATAGGCCTCACATAGTTTGAAAGCATCTTCTCCAAGGGGTAGGACCCGTAATTTGTAACTCATAAAAAAAAAACTTACTTCTTCAAGCAATAAGTCACTGAGACAACTTAGCAAGTGTCACTGGGAGATCCTATGGTGTGGAAGAGTATAAAGGGAGTGAGATTTTTTCTCTAAATATAAAACGGGGATGGTAGTTAGGTGCAATTCTGGTAGGTCATTTAGTCCGGTGAAGTTGCAATGAAGGATAGATTTATGGGCTTATTCATATTAGTGGTGGATAAGGAATGTTTGGTTTACTCAGTTATCTCTTGAAGGAGTCCGACATTGGAATATCACATTTTTGCGATCTTTGTAGGTTGGGAGCTTGAGTCTGCTGATGTTGTCATGGAGCTACTTTATTCTAATCTTCCCTCGGGGGTAGAGGAGGATAGAATGGGGTGGAGCCAATCTAAGAATAGTAAATTCGAGGTACGCTCTTTTTATGAGGCCTTTCGTGGGATGTTAGCGGTTAGATTTCTATGGAAGAGTATCTAGTGTGTAAAGGTACCAAGAAAAGTCGCATTTTGGGATGGACTGCTACTTTGGGTGAAATATTGACAATGGATAATCTGAGGAAGGGAGAGAAATTATTGTGGATAGATGCTGTATGTGTAAGAATCGTGGTGAGTCAGTGGATCATCTTCTTTACATTGCAATGTGGCTAATGAATTGTGGTCATCTTAACTTTATTTGGAGCACATTGGGTGATGCCTCCGAGATTTGGGGGCAGTCCCTCTTTGCATTATGGGGACAATTTGGCGCGAGAGGAATAACCATAGCTTAACAATACAGAGTTGAGTAGAAACTCAGTTAAAAGCATTTTATTTTTGTGGCATACAGCTTTTTGAAATTTGCATATTGATTTTTTCTTAGATTTCATCGCTCTTATGAACTTTCAAATGTAACTTGATGAGAGGATGTATTATAATCATTGTATGTATTAGTTCTTCTTTGAATAATCTTTTACTTATTAGAGTAAAGGTTAAAACATTAATCTTGAAGAAAACCATTTATGTTATATATGTATTACGATTATGTTCTGCTCATAGAAACATGCATGTATGTTATCAAGATGAATCTTCTGGGAGAAAATTCATTAAGCCCCTCATATTTTATTAGTTTGCCGATTAACTTACAAATAAAAAAAAACATTGGTTAGTACATGTATGATATGTTCCAGCTGGATCAGAACCTACTTAGACTACTGGAGGCCTTTCAGAGGATAAACACATTTTAAATTTCCATATTTTCAAAAAGGTGTTACTGAGATGCTAAACGACGTGTTAAGAGATTGCTCTCTATGTGTGTGTCCTCCTGTCTTGCTGGCTTGTTAGTTGCTACTAAGCTCACATGGTTAATTCTTTAGTTTCAAATTACATGTCTTTCTTGGTGCTATCTGCTTTATCGCTTTTAATATCTTATGTTTTGAATATGGTAAATTATATTCAAATACCACTTTTGATAACTTATGTTTTGAATATGGTAAATTATATTAAAATACCAACTTATGGCTACAGGCTAAACTTATTTTGGTTGAACTAGTAGGTGGGATTAATATCTATTTTCCATTTCAGTTTGTTTTCCTCATAGAAATCTCCTGTATCTACAGGTCAAAGGTGTTGAACAAGAATTAGATGCTGACGATGAGGATGCAGCATTAACTGGCCAGATGGAGTAGGTGATTTTATTGGTTTGTTCTTGCAAGGCATAAATTATATAGTGCGCTTGAAGAGGACTTCAGGTACATGTTCTTGTACAGAAGTAAATGAAACTACATGTGTTTTTTTTTTTTTTTTTTTTGGGTAGAATGTGTTGTGGTCTTTGCTGTAAGCTAATTTGCAACTATATGTGCGGAAGTGTGAAATCATGAATTAGAGCTGTATGAACATTGTATTACTCATCGGCAATAAGGTGCCAGTATTCTGTTGATTTACCTACTTGCTTGGCATGAAGCTACAAAATTTTTGGATATCCAACAGATTATTGTTTCATTACAAATTTCTCTGATAGGAGGGTTGGTTTGACTAGCGGTTATTTGATGGTTTGAGCTTCTTTAAATACTATTTTGGTGCTAGAGTGGTTGTACAAACTTTCCTGCTTGACTGGTACACATCCCGTCTATATTTTCATGCAACTGTCCATTTAAGATAGTCCTTTATTTGTGTTGTTCATTAGTCATTTATTTGTGTTGTTCATTCTCATTTACCCAAAGCATTGCACACAATTGCCATACCTTGGTTTGTAGCACACTGGGGCATGGGATGTCTTGCTGAATAAATAAATGGGTTTTTATTTTATTTCATTTTTATGGTGTTTTGTGTGGCATTGATATGATGACTCCTTTCACCCCATGTGACAACTCTTAACAGGTGCACTGACAATGAGTTTTCTTTGAGTTGTTTTATCTTAGGTTGGCTGACATAAACCCATTAATCTAAAACAAAATTTAAGGGCCTAGAGCTTAAAGTTTGGACCCATTAAAGAATTGTGTTGATCATGTAATTGATATGGCTATTTCAAATAGTTATGTTGTAAACTATGGCTTCGACGAGAAGTGGATCAGTTGATCACTATTTACTTGACAATGCTCTTGAAATGTTTGACTGAGTAGTTAACCTTGCATTAAACCAGTATTTTTCCTTTAACGTGAACTTGAGACAAATAGTAAATGGTTTGATGATTCTTAGCGGTCATCTTCAAACCAGCTGCAGCAAACATTGCCACACTAGGCTACTTCAGTATGACAAGATACTTTTCCCTTCAATTTTATGATTATGCATTTCAGGTCATCATCCAATAAATGTTGCCCCTTGTAGCAAAAAGATAAAAATAAATGTTGTCCCAGTGAAGCAAAGTGTCAAGATTGTTCAAGAGAACTCGTAGGGGAGATGATTTATGAGATGGTTTCTGCTTTCAAAATGTCCTCATTTAAACCTTTTCGCACCTCTCATACTTTTAAAAATCGGGTTGGACAAAGAACTAGAAAATGGAGTAAGTGGTGGCGTTATAAATAATAAATATTTTAATTATATATATTGATGAACTTATTAACTTATTAGCCTGAATTACTCTTAAAAACACTTCTTTATTTTTAACCAAAGGAGGATTATTTTCAATATTTAACTAATTATTGTTTCATGACAAATTTTCTTTGATAGAAGGAATGGTTTGACGGGCAATGGTTTCATGGTTTAACTTTTTTAATACTATTATTAGAATAATGATTAAATGATTAAATTTATAATTTTCTAATCGATTAAGCTTTTGGGACAACTGAGGAAAATGAGAAAATGAATCACAGAAAAATGAAAAATTAATGAGAAAACAAAATATGAGAAGATAAATGAAAAATGAGGACATAAGAAAAGACTATAAAAAAAATAAAGATTATGAAATGGTCTCGAGGTGGACAAATCCCTAATTGATGAGGTGAATCTTTCCATCATTTCACTCACGAAGTGATCACGAAGTGAGTGTGTCATATCTATTGAGGCTTAAACTCGACCTAGGAACAACCACCCAGAGGAGAACAAAATCCAGATTCTAGACTTGAAATCCTTTCCTAAAACTAGTAAAATTTAGCCAGAACTTTTCATAAAACCAAGCTCAAGTCAATTTAAGCTGGACATTTAATCTTATGAATTGTGTTCATTGTGATATGTTTGGGTGTTGTATTTAACTACATTAAATAATGATTATTTGATGAAATTGCAAAAATATTTTCTACTTCATAGTTTAATTTACAAAAAAAAAAAAATATATATATACTTCATAGATTTTGTTGTTGTTGGTTTTCTTAGCAAATTTTTTAGTGAAAAAAAGAAGTCAGTTTTTTTTCTTCCCTTAAGTTACTTTCTTATTGGTTCTCATTTGTAGTATTTGTTTATATTGCAAAAATATTTCTTCTTCAAAGTTGTTGGTTTTCTTAGCAATTTTTTAGTGAAAAAAAGAAGTCACACACTTTTTTTTTTCCTTAGTTACTTTCTTATGGGCTCTCAAGTCTCATTTGTAGTATTTGTTTATATTGCAATAATATTTCTATTTCTAAGTTATTTATTTATTTATTTTTTTTGTTGGTTGTCATAGCTGTGTTGTTAAAAATAGATTAGTTGTGAAAATTTAGCATTAAGGGATGCTATGCCTATTGTAGTGGAATCGGGTTTTGGCAGATTCACGTTTTTGGTGGATGGTTAGGAACTTCGATGGTTATATGCTAAGAACAGGTTTTTTGGCGTGGCTATCGTTAATATGGGCTACATAAATTTCAGTTAATATGGTGCACAAATTAGTGTTGGCGGAAGTTTGGCAAATGACAGCTCAGCTAAGAAAATTTCCTATTTCATTTTTTTGTTAGCTATTTCAAGATTGTTGACCTTTTCTTTTGTTCTTTGCAATTGTTTCAGCTCTGTTGATATACCAGAAAAGAAAAGAAAAAAGTTTACCATTTGTTTCCACCTCTTTTATTAATTTGTCATTTTCATTATTATTTGACCCATTTGAAGGACTGTAGGTTTTATTTGGGTTATCTTTATTTTATTTATTTATTTTTAATTGGGTAGAAACCCGACTTGAGAGTCTGGCATGTTTCATGTTTAGAGTTTAAACTTTCGTGTAACAAATTTCTTGATAATAGTACTATAGTAGATATTTAAAGGTTTCATTTGAATTTAAAATAATTCAAATAAATATTTTGTTAATAAAGTATCCGCGCAATTGAAAGAGGAATTGCCTAGTTATTTTATAAACTCCCATATATAATTAGGGGTGTAATCGGTGAAGTGCAGTGTGGTTTTCTCCGGATTTATGCACCTACATCTTATAGTGCGGTTTTTCTATTACATACACCTGCACCTATTAAGATCGGTTTTGGCGCGGTGCGGTGCGGTTTGGTGTGGTGCGGTATAGGTGTAGTCTTGCGGTTTGAACTGGACTCATTTGGGTCGGATTGGGCTAGTCCAAATGTCAATTTGAATTTAAAAAATCCACCTTTACAACAACTCAAAAATTTGGCTAACTATAGCAATACAAATATAAATCATAGTTTCCAATCTCAACTTGAATATTTAAGAAAAAAAAAATTATAACATACATATCTCATAGAATGAATCATAATTTTAAATCTCAACCTGCACATATATATCATCCTTATACAAATATAACTCAATCTCAACCTTCACATACCATTAGCATACAAATATATTGTAACATCACCTGCATATAGCATTAGCATACAAGTATAACATACTAAGGGTGTAATCGGAGAGGTGCGGTGCGGTTTTCTTTGGAGTGCGGTTTTCCTATTACACGCACCTGCACCTATACCTTATAGTGCGGTTTTCCTATTACACACACCTGCACCTGTACCTATTAAGATCGGTTGCGGTTTGGTGAGGTGCGGTTCGGTGCGGTTCTTGCGGTTTGGTCGGTTGTGTCGGTGAAGCTTACACCCCTATATAATGGAGCAATTGATCCTTCCATTATATGTATATGGCTACATATTTTTCACTAACATATTTATCATAGGAAATATATATGCCTATAAAAAAAAATAAAAAATAAAATAAAAAGCGACAATCATGAAAATGATGATTAAATTTGGAAAAAAGAAATTCCATTACCATACAATTAACACTAATAATTTGTCACGGTGACGGATCCAAGTTTGCTGAAGGCATGATTTTATATGTTAAAAGTACAGTTTCAGTTTTTTTTTTTATTTTTTGCCATAATGTAATTATAAATTTCATTTTCAATAGAGATGCATTTCTCTAGGTTTCTTGATTTTGATTTATAAATAATAAAGTGACGAATCTATTTGTAAATCCCTTAATTTATGGGATAAATATTTCAGTTGAGCCTCTATCATGACTCACTATCTAAGGGGATACCCGAAATTCTTGATCCCCTCTCTGGTAGAGTGTTTACAAAATGATTTGTTTTTATCAAAGAAACTTGCATGGGTGGAATGGATTATAGCCAGGCCAATAAGATTCAATGCATGGCCCATAATATTTAAAGTTATATTTTTCATAAAAAATATATGATGCATATTCTCTCAGTCTTATTACATGTGTAACTATTTTTTATTTTATTTTATATTTTCAATAAATAGAAAAAGGTATTAATGAAGAAAATCTAATATTTCTTCTTGCAGCTTTCAAGATAGTTTCCAATTATCCAGTCAGCCTTCCACATCAAATATCCCTATCACATTAAGAATAACCATAAGAATATCATGTTAAAAAATGAAATTTTCTACTATCTTGAACATAAGGGCCATATTACTATATTAGACGACGTAGAACAATTGTTTGTATAATTGAATTTTTTTTCTCTGTATATATTGAATAATTTGTAATGTCCCATTAAACTTTAAAATCAAGAAATCAAGATAAAAATACTCAATAAATTTAAGTAACCCTTATTATTTAAGTAATTACTAGGACGGAGAGATTGCACGTGCCTATGAGATTAGTTAGGATGAAACTCGGATACACATGTTTTAAAAAAAAAAAAGAAAAGAAAAAAGAAAAGAGCTTAAAGTTAGTTTATCTCAATATTAATTGGGAATTTGGGATAGGAAAAATGAAGTTTATTTTGTTTTGAGCCCCCTTCTAAAGAAAGTGTTTGGGCTTTTATAAAAAGGAAATTGAACTCTATTATTAAAGTCATTGGGCCCTTTTATTAACTACTAGTCAGTCTCAGGAATTTTGGCTTTGTTACGGTTTAACAAAAAACGTGACTGGGTGTGTAATGAGTGTTAATTATTTTACAAATTTAGGAATGGAATATCATTTCTCCAAAATATAGTGTAACGAGTCTAGTTTCCCTAAAAGAAAAGAGTGTTAGTGTAATTTACCCTATTTATTATTTATTTGTCACTTTAGATAGAGCCGTAACAAGGTAACAAAAAGATAATAATTTGTGATTCAGCTTTAACTTCATGGTTTTCTACATTTTTTTTTTTTTCGTTTTTTTTTATTTCCTACTTTTTTATTTTATTTTTTATGTTACTATGACAAGATCTTTGTATACATCAAATCTAAAGGTAAGCTTCACCACAATGCATGGTAGCATCTCTATTTAAATTTTCAATTTTTTACACTTTAAATAAGTAATAATAGAGTTATTTTTGAGATTTTTGAGATTATGTACCTTAGACTATGATCATGTCACATAAGACCGTGTGTACATCAAATAAAACGGTATGCCTATTATAACCTCGTTTCTTCTTCTTCTTAATTTGGTCAATTTTGGTGAATATCTTGATCACAAATTTCTTATTCAATTAGCATGAGCCCGGCCCGTTCCATTGTTAAAGAATTTTAGTGCAACAACATAGAAACTGTAAATAGTTCAATTTACCAATTTATTACATGGTTTAAAACACAGACACAAAGTAAAAACACCATGGTTGAGGCCAGAGATGGAGTACAGGACACTAGAACAGACATGCTGGCTAAGCCAAATCAATCCAAATCACGAAACATCCACAAGCAAACAAGCCCATCCCACACGCCAAACCCACACCAACACGTGCATATCCTCGGACCACCACACTTTTTAACTCTTATAAATAGTTATCCCCTCCAACATTGCCACACCATAACAACAAGTCAACATCCAGTCAATTTTCAATTTTCACACCCACTTGTCCCACCATCCTTTCTTTCTTTCCTTACCTCTCAAGTCCCACCTTTTCTAACATTATCATATTGTTCAACAAATTATTAGCAAAACGACAACGCAGTAGCAGTAGTAGTGACAACATGGGGGGGAGGACGAGGGTGATCATGTTTCACTTGCTACTGCCACTCTGTGTCCATTGGATCGCTGAAGAAATGACTGTTTCGGTTCTTGTTGATGTTATTACTGATGCTCTGTGTCCTGGAGACTCAACCTGCACCCAAGCTATTTATCTTAATGGCCTTCAACAAACGGTAAAGCTTTCTGTCTTCTTTTTTTTTGTTTTTAAATAGTTGAAAGATGAGAGAGTTTAGTTAGTAAAGCCTCGTACCAAATATCCAATTGAAACGTGGCTTAAATAAAAAATTGTTCTTATTCTTATAATATTCTGTTAAGGTTATTGTTGGCGTTTTCTTCTTCTTTGTGACATGTTCTAGAGTTTTTTTTTTTTTTTTTTTATGGAGGTTCATACTTCATAATTCTCTTTCTTTCTTTATTTTCTTCATAATTCTCTTTTGTTATCTTTAATGTTTAAAGGAAAGAGATGGTTTAGATGTGATCATTTCTTCAGAAGAACTGTAAATGCCAAGTTTTTACTTTTGAGGTGAAGCGGTTGGAGAATTTTAATGTCTTGGAATGGACGGAAGAGATAAGTGCAATTAATTGCATGAAAAGGACCGGTAAAGTTAGATCATTCATTCTTGTTCTGCTTTCCCTTTGGGAAATAGTAATACTATAATATAGCCGAAAAATGCTGGTGGCCTAGTGAAAAAGATGACAGTTTAGATATTTATGCGCTTCAGGAATGGTACAAAATAATACAAAAACAATTTTTAAGGGTATTTTAATATTTTCATTCATTATTATAATATTAAAATTTTGCTATTTTCCATAAAGTGTAAGCATTTAATGATCCTTAACCATTGCCTTAAGGGCATCCGTTAACAAAATCCAATTAGTATATATCTTATTCGCTAATCTTTTTAATAAAGTTGTATAGGTGATTAGCAACCCATGTGCTTATTGATAATTTGGGACAGTCAAACCTATTTCTACTATAACAATGCAAATGATACAATTTTTTTTTTTCAAAACCCTTTTCATAATTTATTAAGGTGATAAATTGTTATAAGAGTACGTAACTTTATTTTCATATGGATTTATTATTAGAATTACTTTTATTATGCACAAAGATCATAATAGGTCATATTAACAATTGCAAAAACAATTTGTGATTAACAATTGCAAAAACAATTTGTGTCATTAGACTAATCGATTCTAATGGCTGAGTGGATTTCAGAACAGTAACTAATTATTCCTTGTAAGCAATGTTTACATCTTTTAA
>OU015762.1:19230887-19257683 GCA_907173295.1 Fagus sylvatica | reverse complement strand
GTAGTATTTGTTTATATTGCAAAAATATTTCTACTTCAAAGTTGTTGGTTTTCTTAGCAATTTTTTAGTGAAAAAAAGAAGTCACACACTTTTTTTTTTCCTTAGTTACTTTCTTATGGGCTCTCAAGTCTCATTTGTAGTATTTGTTTATATTGCAATAATATTTCTATTTCAAAGTTATTTATTTATTTAAAAAAAATTATTTGTTGGTTGTCATAGCTGTGTTGTTAAAAATAGATTAGTTGTGAAAATTTAGCATTAAGGGATGCTATGCCTATTGTAGTGGCATCGGGTTTTGGCAGATTCACGTTTTTGGTGGATGGTTAGGAACTTCGATGGTTATATGCTGAGAACAGGTTTTTGTCGTTGCAATCGTTAATATGGGCTACATAAATTTCAGTTAATATGGTGCACAAATTAGTGTTGGCGGAAGTTTGGCAAATGACAGCTCAGCTAACAAAATTTCCTATTTCATTTTTTTGTTAGCTATTTCATGATTGTTGACCTTTTCTTTTGTTCTTTGCAATTGTTTCAGCTCTGTTGATATACCAAAAAAGAAGAAAAGAAAAAAGTTTACCATTTGTTTCCACCTCTTTTATCAATTTGTCATTTTCATTATTATTTGACCCATTTGAAGTACTGTAGGTTTTATTTGGGTTATATTTATTTTATTTATTTATTTTAATTGGGTAGAAACCCGACTTGAGAGTCTGATTCATGTTTCATGTTTAGAGTTTAAACTTTCGTGTAACAAATTTCTTGATAATAGTACTATCCAAAGTATTTGAATTTAAAAAATCCACCTTTACAACAATCAAAAATTTAAAGCATACAAATATAAATCATAGTTTCATTTGAATTTAAAATAATTCAAATAAATATTTTAAATTCAACCTGCACATATATATCATCCTTATACAAATATAACTCAATCTCAACCTTCACATACCATTTAATAAAGTAACATCCATATAGCATTAGCATACAAGTATAACATATTGAAAGAGGAATACACGCACCTGCCTTATAGTGCGGTTTTTATTGCACCTGCACCTATAAATCGGTTGCGGTTTGGTGAGGTGCGGTTCGGTGCGGTTCTTGCGGTTTGGTCGGTTGTGTCGGTGAAGATATAATGGAGCAATTGATCCTTCCATTATATGTATATGGCTACATATTTTTCACTAACATATTTATCATAGGAAATATATATGCCTATAAAAAAAAATAAAAAATAAAATAAAAAGCGACAATCATGAAAATGATGATTAAATTTGGAAAAAAGAAATTCCATTACCATACAATTAACACTAATAATTTGTCACGGTGACGGATCCAAGTTTGCTGAAGGCATGATTTTATATGTTAAAAGTACAGTACAGTTTTTTTATTTTATTTTTTGCCATAATGTAATTATAAATTTCATTTTCAATAGAGATGCATTTCTCTAGGTTTCTTGATTTTGATTTATAAATAATAAAGTGACGAATCTATTTGTAAATCCCTTAATTTATGGGATAAATATTTCAGTTGAGCCTCTATCATGACTCACTATCTAAGGGGATACCCGAAATTCTTGATCCCCTCTCTGGTAGAGTGTTTACAAAATGATTTGTTTTTATCAAAGAAACTTGCATGGGTGGAATGGATTATAGCCAGGCCAATAAGATTCAATGCATGGCCCATAATATTTAAAGTTATATTTTTCATAAAAAATATATGATGCATATTCTCTCAGTCTTATTACATGTGTAACTATTTTTTATTTTATTTTATATTTTCAATAAATAGAAAAAGGTATTAATGAAGAAAATCTAATATTTCTTCTTGCAGCTTTCAAGATAGTTTCCAATTATCCAGTCAGCCTTCCACATCAAATATCCCTATCACATTAAGAATAACCATAAGAATATCATGTTAAAAAATGAAATTTTCTACTATCTTGAACATAAGGGCCATATTACTATATTAGACGACGTAGAACAATTGTTTGTATAATTGAATTTTTTTTCTCTGTATATATTGAATAATTTGTAATGTCCCATTAAACTTTAAAATCAAGAAATCAAGATAAAAATACTCAATAAATTTAAGTAACCCTTATTATTTAAGTAATTACTAGGACGGAGAGATTGCACATGCCTATGAGATTAGTTAGGATGAAACTCGGATACACATGTATTAAAAAAAAATAGAAAAAAAAAAAGAGCTTAAAGTTAGTTTATCTCAATATTAATTGGGAATTTGGGATAGGAAAAATGAAGTTTATTTTGTTTTGAGCCCCCTTCTAAAGAAAGTGTTTGGGCTTTTATAAAAAGGAAATTGAACTCTATTATTAAAGTCATTGGGCCCTTTTATTAACTACTAGTCAGTCTAGGAATTTTGGCTTTGTTACGGTTTAACAAAAAACGTGACTGGGTGTGTAACGAGTGTTAATTATTTTACAAATTTAGGAATGGAATATCATTTCTCCAAAATATAGTGTAACGAGTCTAGTTTCCCTAAAAGAAAAGAGTGTTAGTGTAATTTACCCTATTTATTATTTATTTGTCACTTTAGATAGATCGTAACAAGGTAACAAAAAGATAATAATTTGTGATTCAGCTTTAACTTCATGGTTTTCTACATTTTTTTTATTTTTTATTTCCTACTTTTTTATTTTATTTTTTATGTTACTATGACAAGATCTTTGTATACATCAAATCTAAAGGTAAGCTTCACCACAATGCATGGTAGCATCTCTATTTAAATTTTCAATTTTTTGCACTTTAAATAAGTAATAATAGAGTTATTTTTGAGATTTTTGAGATTATGTACCTTAGACTATGATCATGTCACATAAGACCGTGTGTACATCAAATAAAACGGTATGCCTATTATAACCTCGTTTCTTCTTCTTCTTCTTAATTTGGTCAATTTTGGTGAATATCTTGATCACAAATTTCTTATTCAATTAGCATGAGCCCGGCCCGTTCCATTGTTAAAGAATTTTAGTGCAACAACATTGAAACTGTAAATAGTTCAATTTACCAATTTATTACATGGTTTAAAACAAGAGACACAAAGTAAAAACAGCATGGTTGAGGCCAGAGATGGAGTACAGAACACTAGAACAGACATGCTGGCTAAGCCAAATCAATCCAAATCACGAAACATCCACAAGCAAACAAGCCCATCCCACACGCCAAACCCACATCAACACGTGCATATCCTCGGACCACCACACTTTTTAACTCTTATAAATAGTTATCCCCTCCAACATTGCCACACCATAACAACAAGTCAACATCCAGTCAATTTTCAATTTTCACACCCACTTGTCCCACCATCCTTTCTTTCTTTCCTTACCTCTCAAGTCCCACCTTTTCTAACATTATCATATTGTTCAACAAATTATTAGCAAAACGACAACGCAGTAGCAGTAGTAGTGACAACATGGGGGGGAGGACGAGGGTGATCATGTTTCACTTGCTACTGCCACTCTGTGTCCATTGGATCGCTGAAGAAATGACTGTTTCGGTTCTTGTTGATGTTATTACTGATGCTCTGTGTCCTGGAGACTCAACCTGCACCCAAGCTATTTATCTTAATGGCCTTCAACAAACGGTAAAGCTTTCTGTCTTCTTTTTTTGGTTTTTAAATAGTTGAAAGATGAGAGAGTTTAGTTAGTAAAGCCTCGTACCAAATATCCAATTGAAACGTGGCTTAAATAAAAAATTGTTCTTATTCTTATAATATTCTGTTAAGGTTATTGTTGGCGTTTTCTTCTTCTTTGTGACATGTTCTAGAGTTTTTTTTTATGGAGGTTCATACTTCATAATTCTCTTTCTTTCTTTATTTTCTTCATAATTCTCTTTTGTTATCTTTAATGTTTTAAAGGAAAGAGATGGTTTAGATGTGATCATTTCTTCAGAAGAACTGTAAATGCCAAGTTTTTACTTTTGAGGTGAAGCGGTTGGAGAATTTTAATGTCTTGGAATGGACGGAAGAGATAAGTGCAATTAATTGCATGAAAAGGACCGGTAAAGTTGGATCATTCATTCTTGTTCTGCTTTCCCTTTGGGAAATAGTAATACTATAATATAGCCGAAAAATGCTGGTGGCCTAGTGAAAAAGAAGACAGTTTAGATATTTATAAGCTTCAGGAATGGTACAAAATGATTAGCCTGTCGTGGACTACATAAATAATAATCATAATAATAAGAAAAAATAATCAATTAATCCAATCTATAACTGGTTAGGCTTGCCAATCAATGATTAAATTGTTCATTTCTACATTTAGAAGTTTCTTAAAGTAAATTAATATGGTTCTGTTAACGAGTGTCCTTAGGGTAATGGTTAAGAAAGTATCACACACACGTTATTGAAAATCTCAGGGATCCAAAGAGGACTTTATTAGGCCGAATACCCAAGTGGCAGTGAAATTTAAATATTAAAATAATACAAAAACAACTTTTAAGGGTATTTTAGTATTTTCATTCATTATTATAATATTAAAATTTTGCTATTTTCCATAAAGTGTAAGCATTTAATGATCCTTAACCATTGCCTTAAGGGCATCCGTTAACAAAATCCAATTAGTATATATCTTATTCGCTAATCTTTTTAATAAAGTTGTATAGGTGATTAGTCACCCATGTGCTTATTGATAATTTGGGACAGTCAAACCTATTTCTACTATAACAATGCAAATGATACAATTTTTTTTTTTCAAAACCCTTTTCATAATTTATTAAGGTGATAAATTGTTATAAGAGTACGTAACTTTATTTTCATATGGATTTATTATTAGAATTACTTTTATTATGCACAAAGATCATAATAGGTCATATTAACAATTGCAAAAACAATTTGTGTCATTAGACTAATCGATTTAATGGCTGAGTGGATTTCAGAACAGTAACTAATTATTCCTTGTAAACGATGTTTACATCTTTTAATTTCAGGTGTAGGGTCGTGATCACTTTTTTGTTTTTGTTTTTTTGGATGCTTAAATTTTAATGTATTTTTTGGGATTTTCATCTTTTGATTCTATTTATGGCTGAGTGTAGATTTCAGAACAGTAACTAATTATTCCTTGACTTAAGTCAATCTACAGATGTTTACATCTTTTAATTTCAGGTGTAGGGTCCTAGACATGCCATAGTAGTGATCTCTTTTTTGTTTTTGTTTTTTTGGATGCTTAAATTTTAATGTATTTTTTGGCATTGATTTTCATCTTTTGCATTGTTTCTTTTATCTTTAATTTAGTAGTACATATATAAAGTCTTGAAATATGAGGCAGAAAGTAAGTCGTAGTACTAGTACCTTCATCAATGTGACCAAAAATTCTTGTGCTAAAAATAAAAAAAGAAAATAAAAAAAGATCAAGTAGTAATCAAGGGTAGCCCCTGGGTCCCCCACCTTCCTCTTTTCCTCTTTCCCTCTCTCATTGGCATGTCTTTTTATAATTTGATTTTTGATATATCGCAAGCTATCGAGGCCTTCATTATGATGATACCCTTTTCTCATCATTGTGTAGCATGGCATGTAGTTTACTTCACGTCATGTTATGTAATGTAGAACCATAAAGGGTGTAGACACTAGACTATAGAGCACTGTTTCTTTGTTAACATGAGAATTTTTTTGGGAAAGGCTTCCATCCATTACACTGGAGCACTGAACGGGACACGATGCTAACATGCATTGTGGCCATTTTTAGACACGTGTTGTGTCCGTGTTTCGTCCAATGCTAAGTCAAGCCCAAATTTTTTCTTATATACTTGTGTTGTCTTTAAATTAAGGTTGGGCATATGTATATTTGATATGCATGCAGGTGGTTGGAATTTTCAAGATGGTGGTACTTCCACTTTTGGGTCAGCTTGCAGATGAGCATGGGCGTAAACCACTGCTCCTTCTTACTGTATCCACTTCCATATTCCCTTTTGGTATGTTTTGTTTGAACAACTTTCATGATTCTGTGAAGTTAAATGTACAATGCTGTTAGAGATTTCCTTATAAATCTAAGAGAATTACGGATATATGACCCCAAATATGTGGGGGTTTTATCACTTTTATGTGTGTGCATCAGCTATTTATTTGTTTAATGTAATTCTGTTTGTGAAAGTTACAAATGCTTTTGAAGACAGTGGGCGTGATACTTACCATAGACCATGTGCATATCAAAGACTGATGTTTTAGCATTCAATCCTTTTTTTTTTTTTTTTTTTTTTTTTTTGCTATAGACCATTTCTAAGGTATGAATTTGGCTTCAAGCTAAACACATTTGACAACATGATCTTTTTTTTTGGATTATGTAACATGGAAATTTTTTTGAATTCCAGAAAATTCTGATTGAATGAATGGCTACTGAGTACACCATTCATCGGAAACTAAAATTATTTCCCTTTTAGGGCCATTTTGTGTCAATAGTGCCTTTTCTCTTGGTGTCACTCTAAGCACCTTAAGTTGAAAACTTAAAATGATCTTGAGTAAAATAAGCACCCTAAGTTAATGTATGAAAGATGAGAGACAAAGAAGACTGAAATGTAATTACAGTTCAACCATACTTGTTGAAAGAAGAAAAAAAGGGGGATATTTCTGTTATAACTGTACAGTTACCTTTAAAAATTGTGAATGACATTTATTTGTATGATGCTACTAGCAGTTCATTAATGACAGTGTCAAGATTATCAAGTGAATTTACAAATTTGATTTCTCTGTGTTCTTGTTTCAGCTATACTTGCCTGGAATCAGTCTAAGGGATTTGTATATGCTTACTATGTGCTTCGTACGATATCTTATATTCTAAGTCAAGGGAGTATTTTCTGCATTGCTGTTGCTTATGCTGTAAGAGTTATTCCTCAATGATTGATAATCATGAATAGGGGGATATTAGGGGTCACATTTTCCCATCCTTTGTTAGGCAGATGTTGTTGAAGACAGTAAGAGGGCAGCAGCTTTTAGTTGGATAACAGGCCTTAGTTCTGCGTCGCATGTCTTGGGAAATCTGCTGGCACTTTTTCTTCCTGAAAAGTACATTTTTCCGGTATGTTGCTGCTCTAACTTCAGCATTAGCCATAAGGCCTTAATTCTGTCATTTATTTTTCTCTTATCAATCATTTTACCAATTAAGTTTTTTGTTTCAGGTTTCAATAGCTCTCTTGATCTTTTCTCCAGTTTATATGCAATTCTTTCTGGTTGAGACAGTTAAGCCGGCACCAAGGAGGGACCAAGATTCAGCTTGCTTGACTAGGACAATGGAGGTTCTCCATAAACGATACAAATCAATGAGAGATGCCGCTACAATAGTTATTAGCAGGTAATTCTGTCTGTAACTGAGACAGCTAAAAATATCCTCATCCTGCATTACTTGAATACCATATCTGGAATCTCTTAGACACTCTTATCATCCAAAGATTCCAAACCTTTAAACATACAAAACATTATATATTCATTGTCTTTGTCTGGCTAAAAGAGCTTTGTTTTTCTTTTACAGTCCGACATTAAGGGGTATTTCTCTGGTTTCTTTCTTCTATGAATTGGGAATGTCTGGCATCACCGGTGTCTTATGGGTATGTTTCCTATTAATTTATGAAGTCAAATCTTATTATCTTTATCATTTTAGTTATCTTTAACACACCACTGAATTGACACCCCTTGTAAGTGGAATTTATGAAAACTCAGATTTGCTCCATTCACATGGAATAGAACAGGATTGGGGGATTTATTCTTTACATTGAGAGAATTATGGGCTTATGGCATTGTTGAACAGGACTTAACCGTGTTAGAATTTATGTGGAACTTGTTTCTAACAAGCAAACAGATGGTTGCGTGCTGACAATTTCCTCTTGGTACCATGATACAACATTAGATATTTCAACAAAATCATTGCTTTCCTTTTCCAATTATTATTTTTCTTTTCTTTTTGACAAACAACATATTCTTTCCGCCTTTTCAGTGTAGTTTCAGTCAGAATCTTTAAAACAATTAGTTTAAACAAACCTTGTATACAAGTGAAAGCTTTTGTGAGGGTTATTTTTGTTGCTACCAATCTAAATTTGGCAAAAATCTGACTGCCATTATAAATCAGCAATTGGCACATGCAGTGTGTGAAACTGTGAATCCCCGGAGGGGAGGGTAGACCCTAGAGAGATTTAGTAAGGGGAGTTGAATCAGAAGAGTCATAACTTGGGTGTGTGGCAGTTGTTATTTGCAAACAGATCAAGCACATGTCTTGCACCCATCAAAGTAATGTGAGAAAGCTCAGAAACTCATGCAGAAAAAGAAAAGGTGTGAGAGCTTTGGACTTGCTAGGGACTACAAAGCCAAAGGCTTTCCTTGATTATAGTGTAGCATAAGATAGTGCTGGATTTATCTGCTCAGAAGATAATTTCAATTTAACCAATCCATGTAATTGAGTGATAATAATTTGTGAAACAATGTTTTCTTTTTGATTCAATCACTTGATGGTTATGAAACTACCTTTGCAGTACTATCTGAAGGCAGCTTTTGGTTTTGACAAAAATCAATTCTCAGAAATTCTGATGCTGGTGGGAGTAGGTTCAATTGTTTCACAGGTGAAGTGTATTATGGAGCTAAAGTTTTCCCTTTATTTACTTAATGAGTTTGATATACCTATATACTGAAGATTGTGAGTTCTTTTTAACTTTAGCCATCAATCAAGGCAGCTTATCAATATCTGCTTGTATGTTTTTTGTTTAACTTTGTTATCTGCTTGGCATATGCCAGATTTTTCTCTAAATCCTCTGCTTGGTTGCTTAGAAGTTATCAAAAGAAGAAATCTTACAGACTTACAGTTGGTGTTCTAATGGTTGTTAATGATTCATTTACTTAATTGATAATTTATCTTCTGGATAGAAACCAATGCTAAGGCTTCGTGGTTATAGAAATGAAAGTATTGTTATTGTTTATATTCTGTTTTATCGTCGTTCCTCTTAATGAGCACATTTATTTTCATTTGCAAAAATCGACAATTAAGAAGTTATTTTATGAGTTCTGGACACTATGCCTCTGAGTACTCATTTTCTAATTGCTTATAATCCTTTCAAAGTCATTGAAGTTGAGAGTACTGCTCATACTATCAGCATACATAAAACCTCTTTTGTCCAAAATATTCCATAGCATACATTGTAACTGATGTTCATGTTGAGCATGTTATTTTCCTCTACTAAATTTTTAAAATCCTCAAGAACTGTTCTTCCTATAATATGTGTGGTTTGTGGTTTTCTTCCAGATGTTGGTGCTTCCACTAATAAATCCACTGGTTGGAGAGAAAGTGATATTGTGCATAGGTTTACTTGCATCAATAGCTTACGTAAGTCACTTATAATTTTATCTTTTAAACCCCCAACACAAATCACAAAAGAAAAGAAATTCTAATGGTTCTCTTTGCTGTGCAGGCATTATTCTATGGCCTTGCATGGGCGGCATGGGTATGTACATACTTGATGAATGTGTTATTTAGTTCTATGCTAAAGGAAAAATTTCTAATACAAACAATTGAGTAGGTTTGCAAGCAAAGATCTAGCCTTAAATGATTTTTGGACATGTCAAGTTATTTCTATTTTCTTACATGATTTCATGTATAGAGACATAATTTTTAGCTTTGAAAATATTAAATTTTGGAAAGGACTCGGTTAAAGATAAAGATGAGTAAAATTTAAATCACTCTATGCTCTACGTGTTTCATGTGCATGTAGGGAAATTGATTGTTTCTTTTTAGAAAGAATCAGTGGTTAGAAAAAGCACCAGTGAGATTCATCACCATCTTTCCTTTCTTTCAATTTTTCTTTAGGGTATTTTAAATTCTATTCCTCCTTTTCGATAAGGGAAATGATATTTTCACACAATTTTTTTTTTATATTTCCACATTAATGGTGTGGAAATATAAAAAAATGGGGCGATATTTCTAAAATCAGTCATATGTTAATCATGGCTTTGTGAAAGTAAAAACTAAAATTTTCCTAGTTCTGTTAATCAATTTTCAACGGTGGATGCATTTCTCTAGCGAGTAACAATGCAACATTGCCACAATGCAGGTACCATACATGAGTGCCTCAATTAAAGTTATAGTTGTCCTTATAAGACCCTCTGTAAGTATTGAAACCATCCATTCTTTCATAAAATAATATTCAATGTGGTTATTCAGTTCACACCTTTAAATTCTAATGGTCTTTCAATTTTGCCTGTCAAATTATATGCAGACTTATGCTATTATTTCACAAGCATCGAGCTCAAACAATCAGGTTTGAAAAGTACCTATCATCCCATTACCTACAGTTCTGTATTCCATAGTTATGGATAATCTTCCAAAAAATGAGGATTTTCACAACAACAAAAAAAGGCATCTTCTACACTTACTGCCAATAAAATAAAAGACCTGGTTTCTGTATTTTCATACATTGCGATAGGCTGCTGAATTTGATTATGTTGTTTGAGAAAAGCTAATGCTATCATCTCCTAATTCACACGACTCATCTAGAACTTGATGTTTTCTACTTTAGATTAACTTTGAACTTAATCTGAAAAATTGAGGCAGATTCATCAACCTCTGATCAGTACAAATCAGTTCAGCATGACTACTTAGTGAGTTTTGAGTTTAAAGTGGTGGCTTTCTAGGCAAATTGGTCCAATTGTTTTTATTTTTCGTTCTGTAATCTATGTTATCAGTTGTTTTATGCCATGAAAATCTCCACTTTGACACCTGAAATTGCTGCATTCACTTAACTGATGGAGAATTTCAGGTGGATGCCCTTATGTCATGCAAATGTAGAGAGAAATAAAAATAGATATAGGGTTCTCCCATATCAAAATAACCTGTGTTGAGTAGCTTCTTGAGCTAAATACAGTACAAAGCTCTTAACAGTGGTCGCTTCATTGCCATGTATGCTCTATTGTTTGTGCAGGGAAAAGCACAAGGATTTGTCGCTGGTGTGGAGTCAATAGCAAGTTTGTTATCACCGCTCGCAATGAGTCCATTGACTTGTAAGTGGACAAACTCATCTTTGTTAGGTAAGTGTTATAATCAATTCATATGTATTGCTAACTAGTTAAATTGTTGTCTCAGCATGGTTCTTATCCACCAATGCTCCTTTCAACTGCAAAGGTTTCAGTATTGTATGCGCATCCATATGCATGGTAAGCTCATACCCTCTCTCCCTCGCTTTCTCTCTCCCTCTCAACTAATTTTAAATCTTAATCTCCTCAGATGATTGCTTTATGTTATGCTTGCCTTCTTAAACCTGAAGTGCTCCCAAGCCATGATTCAGAGGATGACATTGAAACACCACTGCTAAGTGATAGTTGATTGTATGTCCCAAGTAATTTTAAAATTATTTTTCTAAGCCGGATGATGTAAATTTTTGGCATACCCTTGCATAGAGTGATTTTGTAATTGTATTAGTTCAAACAAATTTTTTACATGCTTTTCCCTTCGAAAAGTTCTCTTAAAGTTGATGCACACTTGAGCTGCAGAGGATGACATTGAAGCTCCACTTCCAAGTGATATAGTTGATTGTATTTCTCAAAAGTTTTGTAATAGCTTTTCTATGCGGTAATGTAAATATTTGGCATTAGAGTAAGGATGTAATTATATTGATTTATACAGATTTTGACCATGCATTTTCCCTCAAAAAAGTTGTTCTTTTCTCTACAACATCTCTCTCTCTCTCTCTCTCTCTAAAGCAAGCTTTATTTCAAACAGGACAACTAAACATACCAGCCTAACAGGCAACTAATAAGTAACTAACAGCTACTTGTACATGACTCAAATGCAACAAGAGGAGTTCTCCATAAGCAACACAGAAATCTATTTTGGATTGTGTTCCTAACATTACAGCAGCTACACATTCTATATCTGACATCCTGCACCACAACATTTAAAAATTTCAGTTTCAGTATTAATTCTCCCCTCTATCGAATCTAGCATTCTGATCCAGCTATCAGAACGATTAATGAATTCATCCATATTTGTAGCTTTTTGTATATGTTGAACATTTAAAAGAAAAGAAGAAGATGAAGAAGAAAATTGTAAATTATAATGTTAATGAACTGTAGTCTCTATAGAAGCTGCATCCTCAAAGACATTCCAGTGATTAAGCTGGCTCAAGCCATTCCCTTCAACATAAAACACAATTTAAAAATGGACTTTCTCTATTGGTAGAATCTTTTCTATGTTTTCAAATTATTATTATTCGCTTGGAGTTCAGGTAGAGGCTATAAATCAAAGGTAGCTTCGCAATTTGTAATTAATGAGACTCAAAATCAACTAGGAAGCTACTCATACCATGATTAATAGCCAATGAATATGTGTCAACCATCAAAACAATTGAAGGGTGAAGGTTCTAAAAAATGGTACATTCTAAAATTGATTCTAGAGCATCCTGCTTCAGTTCTGTTGATAGGTCCAAATTTCATTGATGGTGGTGGTACTAAGAATGTACTTGTAAGTGAGTACCAAAAATTTCATAAAATAATAGTGTTTTTATTGTCAAAATAGCATATGTGATTCACATGAAACTATAGAAAGATTCTGATGCCTAGATAGGTTTTAATTATAGCTTATGTGAATTTCTATTAAGTAACTCATTTAGGGAGGGATTTGAAAATCTTTAGAAAATTTATAGTTTTAATTAATTATTGTTTTTTAAATTATGATTTAATTTAAAATTACCTCTAAATTATAGGAAAAATGATGTAATTCATCCCACTTTTAAAAGAAAATTTTTAGAAAAATAAAAATTTGCAAGAAAATGTTTGGACAATTTTAAATACTCTCAAAATCAAGACGAATGTATGTTAATTTGAGTTATAACTTATAATTTGACCAAAAAAGAAAAAAAAGAAAAGAAAAGAGAAGTCATGGAATGACTACGGTTTTAAAATTTAACATACAAAAATTTATGATTAGTGTGGTTCAAATCTTAATTAAGTTAAAAATAATTTAATTCTCCTTCATGCTTAAAATTTTCCAAAAATTAGAAAAACACAAACTCAAAAGAGCATATTGAATTAATTGAATGAACCCGAATTTAACTGGGAGAAAGATTCCCTCTCATTGAAAACCTTCAATTTTCTTCCAATTTTCAATTAGAATTGTAAAATATGACATTTATTTGATTGTATGTCATAGGTCTTTCAAGACCATAAGATTTTAGGAAAATTACATTTTAAACCCTATAGTTTAGGGGGTGTAATAAATTAAACTCCATAGTTTCAAAAGTAACAAATTAAACCCGAAATTTCAAAAAGTAACAAATTAAACCCATAGTTTCAAAAGTAACAAATTAAACCATAATGTTTAAAAAAGTAACAAATTAAACCCTTGTTTTACTTATATGGGTTGAGGTTTAAGTTGTTACTTTTTGAAATTTTAAGATTTAATTTGTTACTTTTGAAATTAGGAGTTTAATTTGTTACTTTTTGAAACTTTGAGGTTTAATTTGTTACACCTCCTAAACTTTAGGGTTTAAAATGTAATTTTCCCTAAGATTTTTCTAAACACTATATGTCTTATCGGGCTATTTAACCGACCCGAACACCAACCAACCCGCCCGTTTACCGTTTCACTGACAGTATTCTAACTCTAAAATATGAGAAAGACAAACAGAGGAGATAATAGCAGATTGCGTAGTTGAATTGAGAGCTTATAGACATAGTTTGCCATGAAATGAAACCATAGGAACAAGTCATGGAACTACTTCTCTCTCCCTCACCCACAATCTCTACAACACAAATATTTCCACTCAAAACCCATCTCCAAACTCCAACTATAAACCTCAAATTCTCCATTTCTTCAAAGAAAAACAACCACCTTAATCTTTCTTCTTCTTCTTTCATTTCTTGTACATGTTTCTCTAATAGCACAAATGCAACTTCAACAACAACAACAACAACAACGAAACCAACATTAACTTCCACTCCCAGTTCTGACAACCACCATTGGATGGTGCTCATGGAGGCTCCTCCACATGGGGTCAATTCCAAACCACAAGTTATTGACTACTACGTTAAGACCTTGGAAAGAGTTTTGGGCAGGTGGGTATGTTTCAAAGTTTACTTTTTTTTGTCATGTTGCAAATGTTTCTTAGCTTTTGGTCTGAATTTCTGCTTTGGTTGTGGTTTTTTGAAAAAAAAAACAGTGAGAAGGATGCTCAGATGTGTATATATGATGCTTCTTGGGATACCCACTTCGGTTTTTGCTGTGACATTGATGAAGAAACTTCACACGAGCTAGCCAGTAAGTTTCTATAGCAGATGGTTCTGAATTATCTGACTGTGCTTCAATTCTGTATCATAGTGTTGTTGCTTTTAGATTTTATGTTTGGGGAGAAACTGAAATTGTGAGAGATATTTTCATTACTATTCATGTGTAAATGCAATGAATATCTTGTAGGATTACCAGGCGTTTTATCGGTTAGGCCTGACCCGGATTATAGTTGTGTGAAAAAGGATTATAGTTCTTCTATTATTCAATCGAGTTATCTGTCAAGCTCACAAATTGGAAGTACTCTATTGTTTCCTGTGGGGAATACCAAACACTGGCTTGTTCGACTGGACAAGCCGGGGGTTGGAGTTGTTACAAAGGCTCAAATGGTCGATTATTATGCTCAAATACTGACCAAGGTTTTGGGGAAGTAAGTAAATAACATTTGAGCTTGTTGTTATTATTTTTCTGTTACAATTTATTGTACCATTTCTAGCAGAGCATCAATGCAATAATGTTCCTTTGATCGCTTTGTTTCTCTTCACCTTGAAAGTGGAATAATAAATTTTGTAGTGAGAAGGATGCACAAATGTGTATATATCACGTTTCTTGGCAGTCCAACTTTGGGTTCTGTTGTGAACTTGATGATGAATGTGCACGGGAACTAGCTGGTTAGTATTTGCATTTGGTTTCTCTTTGCCACGGCCAGGATATGTATTTTGTAGCTTGACGACAAATGCTTCCATATGGTGTAGGTGTACCAGGTGTATTATCTGTTCAGCCAGATAAGAATTTTGAGTCAGAGAATAAGGATTATGGAGGTTTGTCCCTTTGTTTAATTTAAACAAAACCTTTGTCATATATATCTATTTGTGATTTTTTTTAATCTTATTCTTAGATCAGATATAACATACTCCATGTACTTTTTATCTTTCAACTTTGCTTCTCTCTTCAAGTACTGTATGTAGTGACATCTTGATCTCAGAGATATGTTACAAATTATTAATATTGAGTTTTTTTGAATCATTGTTGCTTAAAAGGCCTCTGTGTCAAGAAAGTACATGAAATCAGCACTATGTAACATATGCTTAAACATTTGTGTCAGTGCCATAACAAATATATGTTTTAGAGACACTAATCCTTAATCTACTAATAATTTTGTGTGATCTCACTGTATGAGATGATCTCTCAAGTAATTTAGTTATGTAAATAGAGAAATCAACTTTAGACGCTGTATTAATATAAGCTTGGATTTTAGTGGAGGGGTAAATTCTGTCAATGTAGCATGGCCAGTCTTTTAAGCAGGTCAAAGGAAGGTTGTATAGTTTGGTAGCAGACATGAGTCTTTTCCTTGAAATTTGAAGACTTTGTAATGTGTAGAAATGTAGATTTTATAGTGGATGCTGTTCTTTGCAGCAGGGATGAGTCTTTTCCCTGGTTAGACTTAGGCATTGGACTTGGGAAGGCTTTGTAATGTATAGCAGATGTGTTTCTTGAGTGTGGCAGAGCATGTTTTTGGAATGGGAAGCACACAATGCTATTAATGACTTATAAAAGAGGATCAGAGTTGATACAGACAGTGAAGGTTACTGAGCTTTATCACAAGGACAAAGCCCAAGGAAGTAATTCCTGATTATATATTATTGTCAAGCTGAATGAAAATGTTGCTGTCCTGTGGAGGAACTTGACAATAGGAGAGATTTGGTTACTTAAAGGGCAGTACTGTGTCAGGTATAAGGTTAGGTGAGGAGCTAAAAGAGTAGCAATAAATTAAACTTTCAATTTCAGGTAGAAATTTAAGCACTGAGAAGTGTAGCAGTTTGTAGAATTGTACAATATATGCAGTATGAACTATAACCATGAGAAGTAAAACCATGAAAATTTTACCATATGGCTTGCAGAAGGTTTAACAAAATGAGCAGATTTGGAAGGTATCTGATGCTGGGGTAAAAAAGAGGCGAGTATAGCCAACCTCGTAACAAAAACTGTCTTGCAAAAGTCTTGAGTGAGGAAAAAAGATTTAGATGCATTAAGAAAGAGAAATGCCCAATGTGTCCATGAGAGTGAGACTGAAAAAGGTAGGCGTCCAACTTATTATATTCTTACGGAATTCATGCAACTGAGTGGAGTTTAGGTGCAGGTGATAACTATGAACAGGTTAGAAGATTCAAATGCCACTGAGGGGGAAAGTAAATTTCTTAGTCTTTGTTCATAGAATATTATTTGGGAAGGCTAAGGGGAAAGAAATTATATTCAATCGACCTTAAAAAGTGATCTGGTAGTAGAAGTTTAACATTGTAATGACATGTATAGTGGAGCATTTCGCTATCAACTTTGATAGCAATATTATTGAAGTTCATGTATAAAAGGAGGTTTGAGCGTATATTGTACAACATGCCTGAAGTCTGAAGATACTCTCGTGTTGGTACTTAAGCAAATGAGCAGGGATGCAATGCTGGAATTGGTGAAGATGTTACAATAACATAATAATTAACAATTATTTTGTTTTAATTCTTATCCAATTGCTCTGAAACATTCTGAGGCCTAGAGGGGTTACTGGTTAGTCCAACTTGGTTAACTATGATGTATGTGAGACTGCCAAGATGAATTGGTTGCACAAAACAGATATCTTCAATGGTTATTGTGGCATATTTTGGTGCTAGTTGAAGGTCTGTATATTTTTTGATACATTCACCACTCATCAGTGAGCTGAAAGACCAGACCTAGTCCTATAGAAACTACTAATTCACTTTTTCAATTTAGAATATTAATGACATTTTGTCATCTACTGTAAATAGCTGGTGAGTGGATTGGTTAAGTATTTGATAGAACTCGACTGCTTGCAGAATAGATATTAACTATTAATTACTAGAGTAAATTCTGAAACCTTCCTCAATAGAATGAATTCATTGATGCCATGTTTACCAGGTGCTAGAGTACTTGTTTAGTAATGTTTTAATAATGCTTCTGTTAGTTAGCTTAAGCATGTTTTATTCATTATGGAGAGAGGACCTTCTATTTTGAAGTGGAATATGTCATTACTCTTCAATGTTTTCTCAGTGGAAAATATCTAGGTGGTGACTTAATAACTAGGATTACTATTGCTGTTTTCTGCTGTAATAATAAACTATTGTAATTATTAATCTTGATTTGTGTTTTGTAAGAAGCCAATTCCCAATGAACCATTTCATGTCATTCAGATTTCATCTTAGGTTTACCATTTGCAACAATCCTTTCCATTGTTGAGTAAAACAAGGTGTATTTTCCAGGTAATAATCTACAGAGTTCTACAGATCTGCCAGATTCTTCAGAAGCGAGTCAAACAACCCCTATAAAAACAAAGAAACTATTTGTGACTGGTATGCTGCAAGACCTTGAATCTTAATTCTTTGCTTATAAATGTGATTTTGGAAGTTCACTTCTTTGGAATAATTTAGGATTCATAAAACAATATGCAAAAGAATCTTTTTGTGATTTATGAATTGTACGTGCTGCTTCTCCAATAAGCAATAATGCTTGTCCAGTTATGCTTTTTTGAAATTTACCCGATTAACATTTGTTTCTATCTAGTCTCCGGAAATACCATCAACCGCACTATAGTTTCCCCTTATGGGAGCATAATGTCTTCCATCGTAGTTTCCATTCATGAGATCCAAAACTTCTCATGTCCAGCAACTCTATTTCTCCCTATTTTCTTATTCGCGAATGACAGTGATTTGCAATCTCGATTTAAAAACAGGGCTGTCATTTTACACATCTGAGAAAACCTTACGTGCAGCATTTAAAGGCTTTGGTGAGCTTGTTGAAGGTATTTTTGCATTTCCATGCTCATAAATGAGGTGTTTCAATTCCTTAACCAGGCCTAACCCCCCAAAAAATCATTAGTTAGGGTATGCTCATGCTGATGCACTGCTTTCTCAACAGTTAAAATTATAATGGACAAAATTTCCAAAAGGTCCAAAGGTTATGCATTTATAGAGTACACTACGGAGGAGGCTGCTAGTGCAGCACTCAAAGAGATGAATGGCAAGGTAAGTTTGCATGCATCTTCCTCCTGAAAAATATTTCTTCTCTGCTTAATGTTCAAACATGGGTTTGTTTTACTTCAGCTTTGGTTCATAATTGTATATAAATCAAAGATAACACTCCGAATAAGAGAAAGGGTATGCTCTACTATTTTGTTTCTGGTGCTTACAGATTATTAATGGCTGGATGATTGTTGTTGATGTTGCCAAGACTAATCCACCAAGATACAGCAGCGGCCGCCCCAGATAGGAATTTTGACAAGAGAGAGAGAACACTGATCCACTTTCTTCAAGGTCAAACAAGAGTTTCAGGCTACTGCTCTCAAGGTGTTGGAGTATTCTGACAAGAGAGAGAGAACACTGATCCACCTAAATTTTCTTCATTGAGGACCTGCAAGAGCCTTTTTCAGCTCCAAATTTTCTTTTGGTGAAGCACTAGCGGTTCACATTGAGTTTTTATTCATTAATATTTTATGGTTCTCTCTCTATCTCTAATAGTAGAAACTTAGTATTCTAAGCTTCTATCATGTGGCATGCTCTTTGAAAGGGGAATTGGATCCACTCTTTCTTCAAAGTTTCATGTTAGCATTACATAATACATTTATTTATTTAGTGCATTTAATACTTTAATTTTGAAGAATGTATTCATTATTCAATTTACCATTTAATTTGATATTCACCAAAGCATCAAATTAAATATCTTTTAAGCCGGGAAGTGTCTGTTTGTCAATGCAATGGTTTTTTCTTGAAGCTTTTTAGCTTATTTGCTTATGTCTAGTTCTTTAAAGTCTCAGTTTTTAGGTACAACTATAAGGTACAAATATATTTTAAACCATTTTCAGCAAATAAGCAAATAAACTTTTAGCAAAAAGCTACATCCAAACGCAATCCAATGGATTCTTAAACCGATTTTAATATACTTTTTTATTGGTATGTTACATTACATACACATTCAATGGGGGATTAAAAAAGGCATGTCTTATATTTTTTGAGGATTAAAAAATATTATATTTTACAGATTAAAATCGAATTTGAACCAAATTTTAGAAATCAAGTATATATTTTTAAAACATAAAAAAGTCATATCGATGTTTCGTTAGTTACTAAAGCAATCAATATAACGGAAAGGGAATGGAATGACTAACTCTGTATATTTTAATTTGCGTTAGGGTCTAAAATAAAACTTAGACCAAATTTTAAGGACTAAACATATATTTTTGCTTTTAGAATTTTAATTTCTTCTATTTTAATATACAAGATTAGTCACCAACACTTGGAATTCGACACGAATTAATATAGTACATCCAAAGCTTGTGCTTTATATTATTGAATACATTTTCTTATCATCCATGGATGGATACTGATACTTTTGTATGTTATTTAGACTTCTTTTGCTTCGAAAGGTAAGAAGATCTATATTGGACACATTATTTATGGATGAGATTTACCGGATTAGGAATTATACTATCATTGCTGAAAGCAAATAATTAAATTAAAAAATGAATAGATAATAATAATTAATAAGAGTGAAAATATATAAGGGAGTTATAATTTATTATATTTAAAAATAAAAGGTCTAAAAAGGGAAAAGCACACTATATGCATCACAAGCTGAAAGTTCATCAGTTATCTTTTCAAACAAAGAAAAAAAACATAATTCTGGCTACATGCCAATTAATTATTAAAGGGATACGATGCATCCTGTAGCACAATGAATAACTTACGACCGCTTCACTTTCTTGTCCAAAATTCCTGGTCTATAAGTTGAAATGAACATGTCAATAAGAAGGCCAAATTGCATCCATGCGAATACGACAACTGGAACACCAGCAAGGCAAACAAGAGGAATGACCATCCTTGATTTTCCGGGTAGAATAATGAAAAGAGAAGCACAAAAGGTTGTCATCATGGATGCTATGGAGAAGATAAGGGTGGAAAGGCCTATTATCATCTTGTTGGGTAAGGATTTAAGGAAATCTTCCTCTGCATAACGTGCTGTGAGGATGCCAATAAACATCAATAATGAAGTTGAGGCAGAAAGTAGAGACAGTGCATCAGATATTATAAAGAGCATAAACAGCTTCTCATTAAGAACATTGGCAAGCCTGTATTTTGATTGTTACCACCTGGAACTGTAATTGCTGCTGCGAACATAATGGTAACAATTAGAGCACCTGCCACAGTACAAGAAGTTGCTGTCTCCTTCATCCATTTTTCTCCTTCTTTCACCAACTCTTTATGACTCTCCCTAAACAATTCTTGAGGAGTTTGACCTTTATGGTTTTGAGCTTCTAATAAGGAAGGTTGGACAATGCTCTCCACCTTCTGCGTTTATCAAACAAAACCTCATTTTTCCCTAAGCAAATGTTTTCAAACTAGTGTCAGATATAAATAGAACTAAAAATAACTCTTTTTTGCTAAAAGAACTAAATATAATTTGTACATCAAAATGATATGAAGTGAGAGATGTTACCTTGAACCATTGTACTTCTCTTTGCATTAGAAAAGCTGCGCCTGGAACGGTATTACGTCTAGCAGAAGGTTCTAAAGTCGCTGCCATATGTAATATGTTATTGCCATCCATGTTTACATAAGATAATATTTTGTTCTTTAAAAGAAATCCGCATAAGAACATGAAATACTTCATTCTGACGATGTACAGCGGCCAGCATAAATACGTTATTATTTGTGCGAGGTTCCTCGGTCCACACAAGTGTATAATTTGCATTCATAACAGCAGTAACAAACTCAACCCTCCCATTCTTGACAGCTTTCAAGAGGGCCGTACGAACAAGAGATGCTTCTTGACTACTTGAATTTAGTAAACTTTGGCACATGAGAAGTAGAAGTTTTTTGGATTGGCGATGAAGCAACTTCAATTCATATATTTCTTTGATTCCTGATTCGATAATTAAAACAAATTAGTATAGACAAAAAGATAGATGAGGAAAAAGGAATAAACATAACAAAATGAATACGAAAGAAATAGTTGAACACAATCAATCATTAACATATGCTATGTATCATACCTAAGGGTTTAAGGAGATTTGAAACAAATCCACGAGTTGCAAATTCAAAAAAAATAAAAAAAAAAATTCAAAATCGGTTACTTAAAAATTAAAAACAGTGGAGAGTTATTGTAATAGAGACGAATAATAAAGTATTTTATTGACTAAAGTCCACTTTTTACCCCTACCTTAGGGAGTGTTTTCATTTTGACCCCCTAACTTCAAAAGTTTTCATTCCGGTACCATAGGTTTGAGTAGTTTTCAAAAAAGCCCTTCCATCCAACTCTGTTACCAAGATTCCGTTAAATACCACATAACCCATCCAACTCAGCATTTTTTTATTGATATTTAATTCAATTCAGAATTTTTTAATTAAAAATTAATCAAATATTTTTTATTATTAAAAAATCCAAAAAATATTGAAAAATAAAATAAAACTAAAAATATTTTTCTTTTATGGAATTGATTTGAGGAAGAATATAAAATTTGATTTGGTAAAAAAAAACACAGAAATTAGAAAATCACATTCCCAGAAAATCAAACTAATGTGTAATTCTATGTAAGAACCAAATCTCATCCAAAGGCATAAAACCAGGGGTGAAAGTGCCCCTCTCTCAAGAAATTGGAGTAAGCCCAAAAGTATTCCACTCTCCTTAGATACGGTTCTAAAACCCATAATTAAGCGAAAAAAATTATACAAGGGTAGAATTTTTTTTTGATAAGTATTATACAAGGGTAGAATTTATACCCTAGAAAGCCTTGGGCCTTGGCTCCACGGGCCCCTCAATCAAAACACAAAACATGCTAATAGAATGATGCTGCTCAAGTAGTTGATCCCATCATACTTGAGATATTTAATTCAATATAATAAAGTAAAAGTAATAACCATAGGGTAACCACTACAAATTAGATGTTGTAGATCCCTAACACCTTTCCTGTGCATAATTGAATCACCGAACCTATTCTCTAGTTCGTATACATTTATTGCTCAACTTAGATTAGGAGACTTCACACTCTTCTAGTCTTAGATTTATATGTAAGCAATAGGTGGCCAATCACACATGTAAATCTTATGAGTGGTGGGGACTCGCGGATCCATCACACATAACCACACATAACAAAACCACCATGTGGTCTAACCAAAAAAGGCTCCAACAAAAGTTACAAATAGTGCTAAACGTGGCCAGTTTAAGCTAATTAGAACTCAACATTTTTTAAATAAACAACCCAAAGACTAAAAAAATTCTAACTAAATTAGGTTTGATCTTCTCTAAACATATTCTATTTAAATTAGGTATGTTTTTGTTTGCAAATTCTCTAATTTGACATTTTATAAATATTTCTTATCAAGCTTTCTCATGTTGTGCATAGTTTAACAACTACTTATTATTTATCACGTGAGACAAAATAAAATTTCCCTAAATATGAGTTCATTGTGATTTGTGACACAATAAAAATCCCAAGAGAGGGTTTAGTTAGCAATGCACCTGATTGGATATTTCTTGCTTGACCTTTTTCTCCCTTTTCTAACTCATTGATGCTTATAGGAATTTCATTGGTGGCATAAACTGATGGAATGGGTATACCTTGCAGTAGAATTCACCACCAATTTAAAGTAAAACACTAGGTATTTATATAATCCATGTCTATATAATAAAATAAAATGAAAGCCTTTAACTTTTTATTGACTTCATTTAACTTTTAACTTTTTATTAATTTTTAATTTTGACAAATAAGGTTTTGAAAGCTCAGAGTTTTTTAGGTCATAATTTTAATATATAATTTAAACTAATTAGAACTCACCGTTTTTTATTTTTTTATTTTAAAATTTATAAAGCAACCCAACACCATAAAACACAAAATAATTGTATGGAAAGTAAGAGAAAAGAGAGTGATACTCACTGTTGTAGATCCATTGTTTCCAAAATATTAGCTGATTTCCACTTGGATATGCAAAAGATACGCTAGCTAATGCCAACAAAGGAGCCTGCTTGTTGGCATCTAGAGCCAAAGCCAAAGTAGGGTAACATCGAAGCAAATCCAAAGCCAAATCTATTGAGTTTTAAATAGAAGCAATTAATTAAAAGAAAGGGAATTATAGGGAAGATTTAAAAGAACATAAATAACAACGAATGTATTGTCAAATCTAATTAAAGTTGTTACCAAAAGCTTTGGCATAAATGCACTGGGTAATAAACGTAGCACCATTGACGCCATTTCCTGGCATTAGATCTTCCTTAGGAGTTTCATCATAGAGATAGTGAACCATGTCTATTGCATTGGGATTATTCTCGATAGCCAACACGACTGGAATGAGTTGTTCATTGTAATTTCCAATGCTAAGTAAGGTCTGGCACTTTCCTATTATGCATTTTGCCATCTCGATGTTTCCAATTTGAGCACAAATACCGAGAACCGTAGCACCACAATTATTTTTCATTTTTAAGATTTCTTCTGACATTTTGTTCACCAACTCTTTCACAATATCCATATGTCCACCAAGGAAAGCAATGTGTAGAGCCATATCTCCATCATTTGAAATTTTCTCACTCAATGCCTCTGGATGGGAACTAAGGAACTGATTAGCAGAGTCCCAATTACCTTCATGGAGATTCTTACGAAAGGACGCATATTGGCTGAAGTCCTCCATATCTGTCAAGTTTTCATACTTTTACTATACAAATCAAAAGATGTAGAGTATATAACAGAAATTACCAAAAAAATGAGCAACTAAAACCCAGGGAAAATGGGAAAAATAATTAAGGAGGGGGTGGGGGTAGGTGTAGGTGTGAACGTGTGGTGGGGAAAAAGTAGGAAAGAAAAAAGAAAAATAAAGGAGGAGGGGAAAAAGTAGGAAAATAAAAAGAAAAATTAAATTTCACCACACTGCCATGCATTCAAACGAAGAATTTGATCTAAAACATAAAGTAATTACTTACAGGACTTGAAAGTTGTGTTTTATGATATTGCTAGACATGTGATCTACATTATGTGATTCTTTTGGGGACTGAAAAGTATGTGACTTCAATGGGTTCAACTGTTTAAATCACATTTGGAACTCAAACTTGATTCAAATTACTTTTCTTTTTTTATGAGTTGATTCAAATTACATTTGAATAATTTGTAATTGATCCTTTTTGTGTTTATGGGGAAAAGAAATTGAAGTCTATATTGGGCCTCGACTCTTGTAGCAACGGATTAGGTTACATTTTTACATTCAACTCTTCGTTAGTTTAGATTAAAGTTAAAAAAGAAACAGAAAAAGATTGAAGTTAAAAAAGAAAAGAAAAAGAGAGTTTATAACAAAATCAAATGGTGAAGATTTTTCCATTAGAATACTGTCATTCAGGAACTCCTGAAGAAAATAAACGAGGAGCTACAAATTGTGTCCCATGAACAAGCAACTGCAGTGGAAGAGCGTGATAAATTACAGAAGGAATTGGTTGGTGTCTATAAAAAAGCTGAAAATGCAGCCAATGATTTAAAAGAAGAAAAAAAGGTAGTTTCTTCCTTAAATAAAGAGCTTCAAACCTTAGAGAAGCAAATCTTGAAGGACAAAGAGTCCCGAAGATCTTTTGAAACAGACCTGGAAGAGGCTACCAAATCACTTGATGAGATGAACCGAAATGCGTTTATACTTGCTAAAGATCTAGAGAAGGCTCATTCTCGAATTTCTGACCTTGAAGATGAAAAGGAAGTGCTTTACACTACTTTTACACAGCAAAAGAATGTATCAAAAGCAAAGTATAATGTAAAGGAAGTGCTTTACAATTTCAACTTGATTCCACATAATAATGTAGCTAAGTCTATAGCAAAGTTATCAACGAACTCTGGTTTAGAATGGAGTTGACTCTCTCTAAAACTGTTGTAAAACTTTACAAAATGATTTATAATACAAAGTCATTATCCTTAACTTTTCTTCCTCACCAATTTAGTACATCAACTTTAGTATTGCTGCAAATAGGCTCTTTATGTTCATTCTTATTTTATTTTTTTTTTCACCAATTCATTAAAAAATGAAAAGGAATGGGTCTTAATGCAACAATATAAAATTTTAGAGGGTTCTAATGCATTTTTTTTTTTTTTTTAACAAAAAAGTTAAAAGGGAGTGTTAATACATTTTACCCTTCTTTAAATATCAAATTTAGTAGTATATATAAAACTCAAGGCATACATAGAACATTTTTTTTTTTGAAAAAAAAAAATTATATTATCATAATTTTAATACTTCCAAGTTAATTTTTTAGAATTAATTTTTCATTAATGTTTTATTTTAATCTCTTTCTCTCCACCCTCAAAACAAAAATCTTGGCTCCACCATTAATATTACATTACTTACATTACCACAAATTCTTAACCTTAATTCTATGATTTAGAAAGTAACATATCTCACACGCGTCCGTTAAATTATATCATTAAGGTTTAACTATACATAATTTCTCAACCTTTGTCCCATAGTTTATTTGTGATTGAAACAACATTATTTTTATATGGGTCTACCACTAACTTCTCTTTTATTATGCAACAATCACAATATATATGTAAACCCTTATAAAAATATTTGTAAGAAAATATTGTATCCTTACACGTATTGTATATTGATGTAGAGACTATAACATTACATAATATTACCTTCAAATTGGTAAGTTACACATATACCTTTATCTAACATAGAGATGCCATTTGAGCTCAATGGTCACCAGCCATCACACAACATCAATTTGACTAATTTTGCATAAATGACTCGTGATTTTCTTTTCATTTCTTTGGTTATGGACGAGAATTAAAAAATAAATAAATAAATAAATCAAATTTGGGGATATCTATCACTTTCATGGCCAATTAACATTGCAATATTCACTTAAATAGCAGCAAGGATAACAATCAATCACTATATAATGGCAAATTTAAACACAAGCAAGTAATAAATTAACACATCATACGTGAAGGATTTGGCTCGAACCTCATTATACTAATCATAGCAAGCTATCAAAAGTTATTAAGCCATTTCTTCAATTAGAAAAATATAAAGATAAAGAACTCTTATTTTTATTATTGCTGTATTAATCACAATGTGACAATAGACATTGATTGAAATAAAAATAAATGAACAAATAAAAGATGAGTGACTTAACATACTTAATTTCCCATCTCTAAAGTCTAATTACCAAAACAAGAAGCTTACAGATCAATTTGAGTTGTACACAAATTAAACATTTGAGAATAAATTAAAGAAGAATAGCTGGATTCCTTTCACGCATAATCAAAGCTCTCCTACATTTGGATAATTTCTGTTCTACCAATTAAAATACAGAATCATATCCAAATATCAAGCACAAGCACTGCATTATATGCACAAAAGGAATTATTTTTAAATTCAAACTTTTCAAAGTACGTAACGCACAATTATTCGAGCACAAGAGACTCAGCTCTCTTATGAATTCATGATAAATCCGCCACAAAGATAGTCAGCCACTTCTCTCCATTGCATGCATATGTGTTAGTCTTTCATAGTTTACAAAAGGGATCAGCTATGAAATAAAGTAGCTTCTTTGATCAC
>OU015762.1:19199794-19230787 GCA_907173295.1 Fagus sylvatica | reverse complement strand
ATGATTCCTGCTTGAAAAGAAACAAAGATATATGGTCCACATTAATAAGCTTGTGTATTGTAAACATAAGCCAACATACTAGAGGCCAAGAAAAAAAAATATCTTCATCTTTGCAATAATACCTTAACTCTTTTCAGTAGCTCATAGCCTGTCATTCCTGGCATACAATAATCTGTAATAATCAAATTTACCTTTGATGCCTGCAACAGAATATTAAAGACTTCTTAGGAATCAGAAGACAATTTGTGAATGCATTGGTCATTGACTCATCTCAAGTCTCAACTGAAAATGCTCTGAATATTTATTCTGTTTGTAAGGGAAAAAGTCTGGATTGGATAATGTCCAATAGGTAAAAGGGATTAAAAAGTTCATAATTATATCTCTCTTTTCAGAGCAACTTACTCTGCCCTCCAAGGTGTTATGTTGATTGTCTCCCAAGCCTAAAATTTCCAATGCCCTCCTCCCATTTTCTGCTGTAGTCACTGCAGCCACATGAATTATTATAAGCACTTTTGAAAACCCAAGTACCATATAAAAACCTTTTCTTTTCTTATTTAAAGTAAATAATACAAAATATATATATAGCACATTAAAGTTGTGTTTTATTTCATCATCCATGTGTAACAGTACAAGGCTTTCTATGTGCCAAATGATGCTGCAACATTACTTAAATTATAAAAAAAAAAAACAAGAAATTATTGCATCCCAAACAGAAAGCTAGAAAGAGTGAAAAAGAATAAAAAACGGTTGCAAGAGTATATATTACCTTTGCAGGAGTTAATGAGTAGTTTTTCAATGAGTTTGCGATCAATGAGATTATCATCCATTGCTAACACATGGGGTTGCTCCACATTAGCCTAAGGTTGAAAAAAGAAGGATGCAGGCGCCTGCATCAGGGGTCCAGGCGACTGGATCCTTGATCCAGGTGACTTAAACTGTCCCAGTCGACTGCCCAAGAGTTTCTGTCTGATCCAGGCGCCTGCATCAGGGGTCCAGGCGACTGGATCCTTGATCCAGGTGACTAAAACTGTCCCAGTCGACTGCCCAAGAGTTTCTGTATGATCCAGGCGACTGGTACCCTAATCCAGTCGCCTGGATTAGTGAGGTATGTACTAATACAGTCGCCTGGACTTCCCAATCCAGTCGACTGGATTGTGCTGCAATCTAATATTTTCTGCATTCATTGTGCAGACAGCTCCAACACCATACATCTGGATATAGAACAACACTAAGGTGAATCAAGTTGTCCTCATTTCAAGATTATATAATTCACATTAATACAAAGTTTAAAATTACAAACACCTAGGGGCAATTGTTTCAAATACTAGTATTTTACATTAATACAAAGTTTAAAATTACAAACACCTAGGGGCAATTGTTTCAAATACTAGTATTTTACATTAATACAAAATTTAAACTTACAAACACCTAAGGGCAATTGTTTCAAATACTAGTATTTTACATTAATACAAAATTTAAACTTACAAACACCTAAGGGCAATTGTTTCAAATACTAGTATTTTACATTAATACAAAATTTAAAATTACAAAAGCCTAGGAATTGCTATGTAGTTGCCACAAGTGCTCCACAAGGTCAGATTGGAGTTGTGAATGAGTTTCTCTGTCTCTAATTTGATGATGACGTTGAATGAAGTCCATAAATTCAAGTGTAGGAGCGTGTGACACTGGATCAAGGGTAGTTTCATTGAATTGCTGATAATCACCACGTTCAACTTCATCGATATGACGCTCATCTTCAATGATCATGTTATGTAATATTATGCAGGCCGTCATAATGTCTTTAAGTGTTTCAATTTGGAAAAAACGTGCAGGTCCACGAACAATTGCAAAACGTGATTGAAGCACTCCAAATGCACGCTCCACATCCTTCCTTGCTTCCTCTTGCTTTTTAGCGAAATGAGTTTTTTTTGGTCCTCGTGGAGATGGAATTGTTTTAACAAATGTTGACCACGTAGGATATATGCCATCAGCAAGATAATATCCCATTGTATAGTTGTTACCGTTGATTGAGTAATTGACTAAAGGAGCACACCCTTCAGCAAGCTCAGTAAATACGGAAGAACGTTCTAACACGTTGATATCGTTATGAGATCCGGGTAACTCAAAGAATGCATGCCATATCCATAGATCATATGATGCCACAGCTTCCAAAATAATTGTTGGTTCATGAATATGACCAGTAAAGTTACCTTGCCATGCAGTGGGACAATTCTTCCATTTCCAGTGCATGCAATCAATACTCCCTAACATCCCAGGAAATCCACGGCTTTCGCCCAATGCTAGCAATCTGGCAATGTCATTATTGGTTGGTGACCGTAAATACTCTTCAGAAAAATTTGAAACCACAGCTTTAACAAATTTTTTTACACATTTCATTGCGGTTGTTTCTCCAATACTTACATATTCATCATACAAATCAGCCGTTGTTCCATAAGCTAGCATTCTTATGGCGGCGGTCATCTTTTGAATGGAAGACAACCCGAGCTTTCCAGCAGCATTCCTTCGTTGGACAAAGTATGGCTCAGTCGCTTCTAGTGTAGACTTAATACGTAAGAAAAGAGAACGACTCATTCGAAACCTTCTTCGAAATATGTTTGGAGGATATAATGGTGGTTCAGCAAAATAGTCACGGATAATCCTTTCGGTGGCTTGCACAAAATCACGAGGAATGAACGTGCGGCGTCGACGTGGTCTTGATCCTCCACCACTATTCAAACGTTCTTCTTCAATAGCAAAACGTAAAATCATCTCCATCTCATCATCAGAGGAGGATGAGGAGTCGTTAGCAATTATGTCAAATATAGGATGACGATCCATTGAATGACCAAACCACCTATTCTTCAATTTCAAACTTTTTTTCACAATACTCTGAAAAGATTTAACCAAAACATCATACATTAGATTAGTAATACAATATTTCAAATAAATTAAGAGCAAGTATAGAGCAAGATAATTTTTTTCTTTGAAATTTCAATAGTGTTAAAGATAAGGATGAGACATTCAATATGTAAATGACTACAGAATATTCCTTTTGTGTGTGTGCTTGCACAATGTTCACTTCTTATGTTAAAATTGAGATACATAATACATTTGGCATACATAATACATTGATAGTTCAATGAGATGTGACTTTATAAATTTTCTGTGGTTGTTTATAAGTGAGGTTCTAGTGGAAATTAAGGGCTTTTAACATATAACTTTCATTTATATTTATGAAACATCACTTATCCTTAAATCAATATATATTAGCATTTCTTTTAGCAGTATTTTTAGAGCATTCTCATCAGACTCCTCATTTTTTTTGCTAATTGGGTTCTAAAAAACCCACTTTTGCTTAAATAGCTAAAGCACTACTACACCAGACTCCCTATTTTAACTTTATTATTCCATTTTTTAATATATCTTTATTATTATTATTATTTTTTTCACAACTCCCGAAATACTACACTACAAAAAACACTACTACACTAAAAAAAAAGTCTTTTTTATTCCCCCAATTGATGAACAGTGGCTCCTCAAGGTGGGAGAGCCACTGTTCATCAATTGCCCATTTTCGTTGGTATAGGGAGGCTGATGTTTCCCTTTTTCTGCCTTTTCCTTTCTTCACTTCAACGTATTCCAAATTAAAAAAAAAAAAAAAAAAAAAAAACACTGCTTAGTAGCTACAGAAGCATCTGGCCATTGAAAATCAGAATAGGTAAACAGTCTCCCAGCAGTGTTAAACACGCACGAAAAGAAATCCATTTGTTTTGTCTTATTGTATTTGTTATGGCAATGAAAATCCTAATACAAATAAGTTTCGGACATTAGGATTATGGCTGTAAAGGATAAAAAGGTGTGAAAGAAAAAGAAAGTAAAAAAAAAAAAAGAAACAATGTCTGTCTAGAAACATACGGTGGTTTAATCAAGCTTGACAAATCCTGAGACCCATGGGTGTGGGTGGCGGCAATGGGAGGTCGCTGATCGGGAAAGAGGAAAAAAATGGGTACAAGAAAAAGGGATGGAGGAGCGGGGGAGAGTATTCCACAGGCGGGGGAACAGAGGGTGAGGGAGAGGAAAGATAAAAATGAGAAAAAGGGATGGAGGAGAGGGGGAGAGTATTCCACAGGCGGTAACAGAGGTGAGGGACGGTAACAGAGGGTGAGGGAGAGGAAAGATAAAAATGAGAAAAAGATGGTATTTTGGGAGTTGTGAAAAAGTAAAAATATATTAAAAAATGGAATAGTAAAGTTAAAATAGGGAGCCTGGTGTAGTAGTGCTTTAGCTATTTGAGCAAAAGTGGGTTTTTTAGAACCAAATTGGCAAAAAAAATAGGGAGGCTGATAAGAATGCTCTAAGCCCTAGTATGATATATTGATATGTTTCGCCAAGTCATAATGACTTTTCATGAAACTCCTATAAAGTTTAGAAACTAGCCCAGGACTGTTTGAGAGTATGTCATACCTTTAGAGATATCTTTGTGGAAGTATTGAGTGATGAAATAAAGATAAAATGGGTATTTAGAGCATTCGCACTAGAATCATCAAACCGTATATACACCAAAATAATAGCTACAAACCCACCACACCAGCCTCGTCAAATAGCCATAGCAGAGAAGTTTTTCTACAATAGCTCGCCCAAATGGTTGAGCTACTATAAGCAAACCTTATTCTTCCCTTTAAATAATCTTTTTTATTCTCTCCTTCATTTTGTCTAGCACGCTCTCTCCCTCAATTTCGTGCTAAGCGGTTTGGACCACAAACGGTGTTGATCTCACTAACGAGAGGAAAACCAGTAGATCTACCCCCACTCCGACCGATCTTGAGGTATTTTGCTTCTATTTCCCCAAATTTCTTGTTTATTTCATGATTAGAGTGAAATTTTGCTACATTGTGGTGATGGGTATGATACTCGGTTTTGTGTGTGTGTCTGCCGTGTAACGGCGAGTGGCCGGTGGCTTTAGGGTTGGATTTGGTGGCTTTGGTAGTCGGGGTTTGATGATTAGAAGGAGGTCGTTGATGGGGAAACAGAAAAAGAATAGGTAAAAGAAAAGGGGGGGAGGGGGGAGAATATGAAATCGGGAACAGAGGGAGAGAGAGGAAAAGGAAAAGGGGGGAGAAATGAGAATGAAAAAGGAGGTATTTTGGGAGTTGTGAAAAAAAAAATATAATAAAAATATATTAAAAAATAGAATAGTGAAATAAAATAGAGAGTCTGATGTAGTTGTGCGTTAGCTAAACTAGTAAAAATGGGTGTTTTAAAGCCCATTTGATTAAAACTTTGAGGAGACTAATGAGAATGCTCTTATAAGCTTCCCAAATGTTGGTGAGCGTGCATACAAAGTATGATTGACCACTATTTTTCATATTTGCATGGTTGGCCTAGATATTTGCTAAACCAAGAAACTTTTCATATAATATATACACAACAAGCATCAATTTTTTTTATGTGGTCAAAGGTCTTTGTGTCAAAAACCAGAGCGAATCATTGACTGGCAACTTGGCAAGCATTAGGGGCAAAGCATACATTGTATGCACGACAAGCTTTACATTTTTACAAGATAGTGGTCGGTGTGCGGAAAAAGAGGGATGAATCCTTGTTTGGCAAACATTGGTGGTTGCGCATATAATATACGCTCTGCTACCTATGTTCATCTTGAGGCCAGATTGGGCTTGATTGTTAAGTCAAAGTAGCATTGGATTGTCACGAATTTAGTGTACGCTCTACCATTACTATTCAATTTTGGGTCAGACTGGGCTTCATCAAATATTGAAATACAATACCCAATCCCATTTTCATTTATTCTAATACAAGTCGAGATGTGTACATGAGTAGAGAAAGACTTATCTTACCCCTAAACATGAATTGTTGTAAGTTTCTCTCCTCATCACCATAGCTGCTAAACTGAGTTGGGTTTCAGAGGCCAAGCTTGACGACATGTGATGTCCTGGTACATCTAACTCCTATCCATTTACAACCATCTTCACCAACCCAAGAGGCGTTTTCCTCTCCATTTGTGAGAATATGAGAAGTGGGGCTGTTGGTGCATGAAGCTAGTTTAATAAATTATCGGTATGTAGGTTCCATAGCCGAAAGAATTTCACCAAAACGGAAATTGGGGCTTACATATGGTTCGGGGTAGGTAAAAATCGGTTCCTTCATTTATCCGTTAGAAGCCTCGTTTTAAAACAGGCCAAATTAGAGGAGAAATTGCACTTTCTCCCCTTTAACTATTGCGTCCATCTCAATTCCCTCCTTTATCTATAAAACTGAGCAATGTCTCCCTTTATGTATTGAAAATATACAAATAACCCCCATTGTCTAATTTTATGTTAAATTCCAACAAAATTAATGAAATGTTTTTATGTATTTTGTCAATTTTTAGTCATAATATTTAAAATCTATCATTATATATTAATATACTATAAAAATATTCCATTATTTTTGGCTTGGATTTAACATAAAATTAGACCGTGGGAGCAATTTGCATATTTTCAATACATAAGGGGGGACATCGCTCGGTTTTATAGATAAATTGAGGAATTGAGATGACTCAATAGTTAAAGGGGGAAAAGTGCAATTTGTCCCAAATTATAAATTATACCCTCTAAGTTTGATTAAAGTTCAATTCAGTCCTCTAAGTTTTGACCGTTTCGATTTAGTCCTCTAAATTTGGTTTGATTCCAATTTAGTACTCTAAGTTTTGACCGTTTTAATTTAGTACTCTAAGTTTGTTTTCGTTTCAATTTAGTCCTCTAAGTTTATTTTTTTTTCAAAAACTTAAAAACAAAAACTAATAAAAATTATTTTAAAAAAAAATCGTGAAAAAATTAAAAAGTTAGAGGACTTAATTGAAATGAAATCAAATTTAAATGACTAAATTGAAACGGTTAAAACTTAGATGAATGAATTGAATTTTGATAAAACTTAGAGGACTAAATTGAGTCGGTCAAAACTTAAAGAACTAAATTGAACTTTAACCAAATTTAAAATGTATAATTTGTTATTTAGCCTTTAAAACATGATAGATTAAAATTTAAAAGTGCTCGACGTGTGAATTTTTAAGACCAACAATATATTTTAGTCCAAAATTGGTAGCGAATTTCATCACACGTGTGTGGATCAAATTATGATAAAATCTGTGAAAATTGTAATTAAAAAAAGAAAAGAAAAACCCCGCATAAAACACCTTCTAAAACATTCAAAGATAGAGAGAAACGTTAACTGAACCCAGAGAGATAGAAGGAGAGGCAAATTACGATTAGCAGAGAAGAGAAGCCGCCAGGATGAAGGGATTCGGAAGATTGATTGGGCGAGCACTTTCGTATTCATCCCAACAAACACAATTAAAACCTTTATCATCTCGCCGGCGCCTCATTCACGCCGCTTCTTCTTCAGCCGCGACGACGTCGTATCTCGACAACAAAACCACTTCCTCTTCCTCATATTCATCACCGCTCAGATCTTCTCCTATTCCTTCCTTACACTCCCGAAGGAAATGGGCCGGCCCATTCGGAGGTTCCTCTCATTTTTCATTCTCAATTTGAATGAATCTCTTTCATTTCGGAGGATATAAATATTCTTTAATTTTTCAATTTTTTAGGGCAGAGGAGGACCATGTTTATACAAACGCAGTCCACACCGAATCCTGCCTCCCTGATGTTCTATCCAGGGAAGCCGGTTATGGATGTTGGCAGTGCCGACTTTCCCAATGCGCGTGCCGCCATGAATTCTCCGCTCGCTAAAGTGCTTTTCGGTGTCGACGGTGAGCTTGTGAATCACTCTGCTCTTGTTATATGTTGTTATTGTTCGCCTGCTTAATTTCGAAAATTCAGTAAGAAATTAAATTTAGTAATGATCATTCATATGTCGTTTTGGGTATCCAAAAATTGAACACAATAATCGAAGGACGGAGTAACTAGTTTATGTGGAAGCAAAACTTAATTGCCTTATTATTATGTAATAATAACCTGTCATAGTTAGTACTTAATGAAAATCGATCCAATCCGTCATTTTCAGCATTCGTTTTTCTCTTTTGGATAAATAATATAGTTTTATTGAAGAAAGGAAACATGAAGTACACTAGGCATATACTTGATGATCAAAAGAATTACAAGAATCTAGAAAATTTTGGAGAGAAGAGAAAGAAAAAAGCCCTGTCGCAATTATCCAATCATAAAGGGTCTGGAAGAATAATAACTTCAAGTCCGGAAGACCCAACTCAGTGTCTTCAAAACTTATCATATTTCGTTCCCTCCATAGACACCACATGAGACAGTGTGGGACAGTTTTCCAAATCAAGGAATACTGATGCCGTGCCAACCCTCCCTGCCAACAATCAATTGACTCCTGCACTTGTGAGGCATAACCCAAGAAGGTTGTGAAAGCCATTGAACAGAAATTAAATAGTATTTTCTGTGGAATGGTTTGGATGGCTCGGAAACTGGTGCTAAAGTTGCTTGGAAGAAAATTCGCTTTCCGAAAAAGGCTACTATTATGAAGTTTATCTTGAATTTATTCACCGGAAGCTTGGTTAATATGGGTTGCATGAGTAAAAAATGATTTGCTAAAGAGCAAAAGTTTTTGGTTTGTCAAAATCACTTTGGATTGTTCTTAGGGTTTGGAGGAAGATATTGAAACTTAGAGACTTGGTGAGGGCTCATATAAATTCTAGGTGGGAGATGGTTCTAATATTTTCTTGTGGCGTAATGATTGACATCCAGATGGCTCTTTGTATCAAAAGTATGGCCATCAAGTGGTCTATGATGCTGCCAGCACTTTAAATGTTAAGTTGTCCAGTATGCTTCGAGATATGACCTGGTTTTGGAATACTACAAGATCAAATGATCTTGTCATGATCTGGAGTAAGCTTCCTTTAGTGGTGATAAGGGAATCAGATTAGGTTGTGGGCTTCATCCAAGTTATGCTATTATTTGTGTGTAGAACCTTGGGATCAGATAACGTACAGAGCTCTAGCGGTCAGGTGGTGGAGGTTAGTTTGGTTTGCCAAGTCAATCTCTTGACATGCATTTATATGCCGGTTAGCGGTGAGGGTCAAGCTAACAACAAAGGACAGAATGGCAAAATGGGGATTTGGAGGTGTTCTGCTGTGTGTTATGCAAATTGAAATTGGAGAGCAGAAATTGGTGCCCAACAGTATCAAAATGCCCTTCTGAAACATATCGCTCCAAATTCCGGCCAAAAGCGGACATACTGGCCATTTTGGTCAATAAGTGGAAACATTTTTTTTTTTAATAAGTAGTCAGTAAATGGAAACATGCCAATACAAGAACTTGCCTACATCTCCCTCTTTGTCTTCTTCTTCTTCTTGGTTACTCTGCTAGTGCCAACCACTTTTCCTTCATTTTTTTCTGCAATGCACACAGCCATAGACCTCCCCCCTTCTTCTTATTCTCTCTCTCTTAGTCCCCTCTTTGTTTTGTGTTATTAAGTTTTAAGGTAATTTTTTATTTTAAGAAAGGTACTTTCAAACAATCAGTGGCTGGACAAACCAATACATTGTTTTGTCTGCCTAATTACTCCTGCTATTAAGTTTCAAGATAATTTTTTATTTTAAGAAAGGTACTTTCAAACAATCAGTGGGTGGACAAACCAATGCATTGTTTTGTCCGCTCAATAACTCCTTATGCTTTACAACTTGTAATGATCACTTAAAACCAAAATAAGCTTTCAATCAGCTTTTTTGTTTTTTTTTGTTTTTAGCCCCCAACCATCATGAAGATTGTTTTTTGTTTTTTTAGCCCCCAATTGTGAAGGGAGGTAGATTGAACCCCAACCTTTATCAGTTCCAACATGATGGTGAGCACTTGACTGAGCCCACGCCATCCCCATAAGTCTCGACCTTCAGGGATAACCACGAAGCCCCTGCTTCTCGAAGCTCCATATTCCGCCACCGAGAAATACCGACCCCACTCATTCTACCGCTTTTGGACCACGAACACCTTTTTTTTTTAGAACGTTCTGGTCCGGTGGAGTGGTGGCGGCTTGGTCCATCACAAACCGTAACCAGATGACTCCCTCTCTCCCTAGGATAGCGTTACTCATGTGATTCTTTCCATACTTAATAATACACAGCCCATTCGTGCATGCATCCTTAATTAATTCAAATGACTTGGATTCTATGTGAAAATATTGACTGTCGCCCATGACTGAACTAAGTATTGAGAATCTACCCCCCCGTCCCTTTACCCAGTGGACCTCCTGACCATGAAAGACAGCGGTGGAAGTTTGGCAAGGTGGCTAGTGGTCCCTTTGCACGAGGAAATTCTTTGCATCTCTCTGAAGTCAGTCCTCTAGAGAAAGGAGACGGAGCATCTTTTAAAATTTGGGACAACTGTTAATTTATCAACAAGAAAATGTGAAATATATATATATATATAGTGTCAATTCCAAAATGGTACACAAGTATTGATTGATGTCAAAATATTTCGTTCCTTTAACCAAATTGAAACGACTTCCGGTATGTGGAGTTTGTGTCTTATGTGGTGTTTGTAGAGTGAAAGGAATGCTTAATGTTTTTAAGGGCAGGAATTAAGTGTGGTGAAGTTGGAAGTACTTATTTCTGAAGTCTTTGTTTGAATGGACTACGTTGTCTTTTTACCATAGGGTTTTTGGAATTTCTGGATTCGTTGAGTCTACACTAATCCCTTGTAGTAGTTTTTTCTTTTTTCTTTACATTTTTATTGTCTGTAGCTTTGCCCGGTGTATACATCCTGTGTACTTGGGTAGTTTTTGCAGTTAATTTTTTAATTAAATATTTACTTATATAAAAAAAAGTACTTAATGACATGATTGATAGAATTGGCTTGTAATGCACTCTGTTTGAAGGATGGGTAACTTTTTAGTAGTAGATTTCCAAAGATATGGCATTGTCATAGTGCAGCAAAATAATGATTCATTACCAAAAAAGGAAGAAAGCATTGTTATCTAGTTTTCTTTTCTTTTATTTGTATTTTTTCTTTTGGTACGATGAACAGTTATTTGGTTTTCACCAATTTCTTACGAACCCTTTTTTTTATATATATATATAAAAAAATCTGAATGGTTATAAATAACTGAATATTTCAAAATTTTGGACTGAGTTATTACCGCTTTTAAGCTTATCTATGTTGTTTGAAAATCACATAGGGCCACTTGCTTATGACAAATCATTGTTTTGTTTATAATGGTATTTATTTGAGTGGGCTAGCAATGGGTACACTAACTTTGTTTCCTTTTAATATAGGTATTACTCGAGTTTTCTATGGTTCTGATTTTGTCACTGTGACGAAGTCAGAAGATGCTTCTTGGGATTTTCTAAAGCCTGAAATCTTCGCAGCAATCATGGATTTCTATTCTTCTGGGCAGCCACTGTTTCTAGACTCAAAAACTGCCGCAGCCATGGACACTGCTATTCATGAGGTATAACTCATTAGCATAGATTTAAGAAAATGTGTTGATTGGTGCTATACTTTGCTCTTTATACTATTTCCTTTAATCTTAAGGTTGTTTTGATTTGTAAGTTACACAAGCACCCATGGGAGGTGTCATTTGAGCTAGTTTAGTATGCATGCAATTGTATTAGCATTTGGTTTTATAAATTAAATAATGCAATGTTAAATGTCCCCCAGAAATCAAGCACTCCAATTTATCAAGATCGTAAAGGCATGCCTGAAATACTAGGATTAAAATGCTACTTGAATTTATGCCCTAAGGTTTGAGGCACTCATTTCACAAGGCCTTCTGTTTTTAAGACTTGCATTTTGTCTAAACATGTGCCTTATACTTTACAAGAAAACGGAGCACTATATTACAAAATGACGACCTAATGGCCTCTTTATGTTTATGTTTCTTCATTTCATTAGAAACTTTTCAGTTTTGAGTATTACTTTAAGAGCTATGAGCCTGCTCTAATCTTCCCCTGAGTTAAACCTGTATTCTGAAAGATGGCATATCTGTCATTAACTAACAATTTCTATGTGAGATGCTAATTTCAATCAAACCTTATGCATACAGCATAAGGCTTAGTTAAGCTTTCCTTGTAATGTCAATTCTTCTTTCACCATCAGTTAACTCATTTAGATAACTCATTTAGGAAGCCTATACTTAAAAAAAGAGAAGAAAAAGATCAGAGGAGGTCCAAGAGGGCTTCAAAAGTAGAAAAATATGTCTGATTATTTTTTTCTCTTTTTAATTAGTAATCACAGTTGCTCGCTGAACAGGCCTTCAAATTTCTTTGTGGTCTTCCTGCTGTCTGTTATTTATATACTTCATGTTCTTCTTTGAGATCACAGATTGAAAATATCAATTTTTAGAAATATGGATGAGTTTCACTGTTCCTCACTACCTATTTATATACAAAAAAAGGTTCCAATGTTTTCTTGCTAGTAGAAAAATCATAGGAGCATATCACTTGAAGTGTCCTTTCTTGTGTATCTTTCAATTTTTTTTTTCCTATTCTATTTTTCAGTTTCGCCTCTATGCTTTAAAACCATCTTTTCAGGTCTTCTTTGAAACTCTGATTTAGTATTGTTTGTTGTGCGTTATCTTGAACATTTCGGGTGCTTTAAAAAAAGGAACAGGTCGACATGTTCTTTGTTGACTGGCTTACGACCAAAAAATGTTCATTATTAATAAATTTCAGAATATTAGAACATGATAAATAGATGGTGTTATTTGTTCTATTTGATTTGTTTTAAGTTATTTGAAAATATCCTTATCAAAAAGAAAAGTTATTTGAAAATATCAATGAGGTGGCATTTTGTGACATCACCTAGACGCAATGTAGTGAACAAGGGCAGAGTGCTACTGTGCTAGAGAGAACCAGAGACTGAATTATTGGAACTTTGTGTTTTGAGGAAATTATTGTTATTTTTAATTATTGTACTCAATTAGTTTGGTTATACATAAATCTCTTACATGTGAGCATTTTTGCTTGCTGATGCAGGATGATTCTGAAACTGTAGCAATGATCAAAGAGCTATTGGAGACTCGTATCCGACCAGCAGTGCAAGATGATGGCGGGGACATTGAATATCGTGGATTTGATCCGTATGTTTTCCTTCATTTGGATATTATTTCATGGATTTTTTTTTTTTAATATTTCCATTTTTATGTGTTCTTATTTAATAATATTAATTGAAGCTCATGGTTTTGATTTCTTTAGAGAAACTGGAATAGTTAAATTGACGATGCAAGGAGCATGTAGTGGCTGCCCTAGCTCTTCTGTCACACTCAAATCTGGCATTGAAAATATGCTGATGCATTATGTTCCCGAGGTAATGGGTCATAATTATTTGGTTGGAGTTAAGTTTATACATTTGTCATTGTTGTTGATACCTCGGATCCTTCTTTGGCCACAGATGGTAATAGATACGTGTTTTTTATTTGTCGATAGAGTTTATACACCTATTATTGTTGTCTGACACCTTTGCATTCTTCTTTAGCCATAGATGAAAATAGATGTGATGCAGGATAAAACCAAAACTTTGCAACAATAAAATAGAAGAACAGAAAAATAAAGGATAGATGATCATTGTCTAGAGAGAGTTGTGTAATCCATAATCATTGTGTGTGCACAGGTTGCACGTATGCACGTTGAATGCTATTGCATCCTACATCTCGATTTTCTTGTTGGAAAGCTGGGAAATTTTTATCATGCATATTGATCTTTTAGTTTTAGGGAGTGGGTATAAGGGAGTTAATATCTTGTTTTTAGTTCAGCAGGTGGTGCCAAAATCATTGCTACTACAGTGCCTTTTCCCCACTTAAAAGTTTCTTTTTTTCTTTTCCCCATAACAGTTACCTTTGTTCTTTTCCCTATAAGTTTTTTTCTTCTTTCCTTGTCCCCCCGAGAGGGGGGTAGAGTCTGATTATAGAACAGTATATGGAAACTGAATGATCAACTTTGGCTGGAAACAGCATATTCTGTGGGATGTATTAATGTAGAGGATCAATGTCGAGGAAAGATTCACATGGGTTTTTTTTTTTTTTGATAAGTATTCACATGGGTTTTTACTGGAGTATATGGTTTGAATGAAGATAAGGAATAGGTGTATTAGGCTCAGGAATTGCTCCAGTAACATAGTCCATTTTCCATGTAAAAAAAACTTTGTTGACTGTGATCAGGCTAGGTAATTATGTTAATCCAATTTAACAGTGGTAATATTAATGATGGGGTTAGCAGTGGGAATGACAGTCCCCACGACTCTTATTTGACTAGTTTCTGATGTTAATTCAGACATTTTTTTAAAGAAAGAATGGACAACACTGGTCAATAAGCAAAAAAAGGGGATGACAATTACCCAAACAGACTCCTTTGATTGAACGCAGGTGCTAATTACTAAATAGGCCTCACATAGTTTGAAAGCATCTTCTCCAAGGGGTAGGACCCGTAATTTGTAACTCATAAAAAAAAAACTTACTTCTTCAAGCAATAAGTCACTGAGACAACTTAGCAAGTGTCACTGGGAGATCCTATGGTGTGGAAGAGTATAAAGGGAGTGAGATTTTTTCTCTAAATATAAAACGGGGATGGTAGTTAGGTGCAATTCTGGTAGGTCATTTAGTCCGGTGAAGTTGCAATGAAGGATAGATTTATGGGCTTATTCATATTAGTGGTGGATAAGGAATGTTTGGTTTACTCAGTTATCTCTTGAAGGAGTCCGACATTGGAATATCACATTTTTGCGATCTTTGTAGGTTGGGAGCTTGAGTCTGCTGATGTTGTCATGGAGCTACTTTATTCTAATCTTCCCTCGGGGGTAGAGGAGGATAGAATGGGGTGGAGCCAATCTAAGAATAGTAAATTCGAGGTACGCTCTTTTTATGAGGCCTTTCGTGGGATGTTAGCGGTTAGATTTCTATGGAAGAGTATCTTAGTGTGTAAAGGTACCAAGAAAAGTCGCATTTTGGGATGGACTGCTACTTTGGGTGAAATATTGACAATGGATAATCTGAGGAAGGGAGAGAAATTATTGTGGATAGATGCTGTATGTGTAAGAATCGTGGTGAGTCAGTGGATCATCTTCTTTACATTGCAATGTGGCTAATGAATTGTGGTCATCTTAACTTTATTTGGAGCACATTGGGTGATGCCTCCGAGATTTGGGGGCAGTCCCTCTTTGCATTATGGGGACAATTTGGCGCGAGAGGAATAACCATAGCTTAACAATACAGAGTTGAGTAGAAACTCAGTTAAAAGCATTTTATTTTTGTGGCATACAGCTTTTTGAAATTTGCATATTGATTTTTTCTTAGATTTCATCGCTCTTATGAACTTTCAAATGTAACTTGATGAGAGGATGTATTATAATCATTGTATGTATTAGTTCTTCTTTGAATAATCTTTTACTTATTAGAGTAAAGGTTAAAACATTAATCTTGAAGAAAACCATTTATGTTATATATGTATTACGATTATGTTCTGCTCATAGAAACATGCATGTATGTTATCAAGATGAATCTTCTGGGAGAAAATTCATTAAGCCCCTCATATTTTATTAGTTTGCCGATTAACTTACAAATAAAAAAAAACATTGGTTAGTACATGTATGATATGTTCCAGCTGGATCAGAACCTACTTAGACTACTGGAGGCCTTTCAGAGGATAAACACATTTTAAATTTCCATATTTTCAAAAAGGTGTTACTGAGATGCTAAACGACGTGTTAAGAGATTGCTCTCTATGTGTGTGTCCTCCTGTCTTGCTGGCTTGTTAGTTGCTACTAAGCTCACATGGTTAATTCTTTAGTTTCAAATTACATGTCTTTCTTGGTGCTATCTGCTTTATCGCTTTTAATATCTTATGTTTTGAATATGGTAAATTATATTCAAATACCACTTTTGATAACTTATGTTTTGAATATGGTAAATTATATTAAAATACCAACTTATGGCTACAGGCTAAACTTATTTTGGTTGAACTAGTAGGTGGGATTAATATCTATTTTCCATTTCAGTTTGTTTTCCTCATAGAAATCTCCTGTATCTACAGGTCAAAGGTGTTGAACAAGAATTAGATGCTGACGATGAGGATGCAGCATTAACTGGCCAGATGGAGTAGGTGATTTTATTGGTTTGTTCTTGCAAGGCATAAATTATATAGTGCGCTTGAAGAGGACTTCAGGTACATGTTCTTGTACAGAAGTAAATGAAACTACATGTGTTTTTTTTTTTTTTTGGGTAGAATGTGTTGTGGTCTTTGCTGTAAGCTAATTTGCAACTATATGTGCGGAAGTGTGAAATCATGAATTAGAGCTGTATGAACATTGTATTACTCATCGGCAATAAGGTGCCAGTATTCTGTTGATTTACCTACTTGCTTGGCATGAAGCTACAAAATTTTTGGATATCCAACAGATTATTGTTTCATTACAAATTTCTCTGATAGGAGGGTTGGTTTGACTAGCAGGTTATTTGATGGTTTGAGCTTCTTTAAATACTATTTTGGTGCTAGAGTGGTTGTACAAACTTTCCTGCTTGACTGGTACACATCCCGTCTATATTTTCATGCAACTGTCCATTTATAAGATTCTAGTCCTTTATTTGTGTTGTTCATTCTCATTTACCCAAAGCATTGCACACAATTGCCATACCTTGGTTTGTAGCACACTGGGGCATGGGATGTCTTGCTGAATAAATAAATGGGTTTTTATTTTATTTCATTTTTATGGTGTTTTGTGTGGCATTGATATGATGACTCCTTTCACCCCATGTGACAACTCTTAACAGGTGCACTGACAATGAGTTTTCTTTGAGTTGTTTTATCTTAGGTTGGCTGACATAAACCCATTAATCTAAAACAAAATTTAAGGGCCTAGAGCTTAAAGTTTGGACCCATTAAAGAATGTTGTTGATCATGTAATTGATATGGCTATTTCAAATAGTTATGTTGTAAACTATGGCTTCGACGAGAAGTGGATCAGTTGATCACTATTTACTTGACAATGCTCTTGAAATGTTTGACTGAGTAGTTAACCTTGCATTAAACCAGTATTTTTCCTTTAACGTGAACTTGAGACAAATAGTAAATGGTTTGATGATTCTTAGCGGTCATCTTCAAACCAGCTGCAGCAAACATTGCCACACTAGGCTACTTCAGTATGACAAGAAACTACTTTTCCCTTCAATTTTATGATTATGCATTTCAGGTCATCATCCAATAAATGCTTGCCCCTTGTAGCAAAAAGATAAAAATAAATGTTGTCCCAGTGAAGCAAAGTGTCAAGATTGTTCAAGAGAACTCGTAGGGGAGATGATTTATGAGATGGTTTCTGCTTTCAAAATGTCCTCATTTAAACCTTTTCGCACCTCTCATACTTTTAAAAATCGGGTTGGACAAAGAACTAGAAAATGGAGTAAGTGGTGGCGTTATAAATAATAATTATTTTAATTATATATATTGATGAACTTATTAACTTATTAGCCTGAATTACTCTTAAAAACACTTCTTTATTTTTAACCAAAGGAGGATTATTTTCGATATTTAACTAATTATTGTTTCATGACAAATTTTCTTTGATAGAAGGAATGGTTTGACGGGCAATGGTTTCATGGTTTAACTTTTTTAATACTATTATTAGAATAATGATTAAATGATTAAATTTATAATTTTCTAATCGATTAAGCTTTTGGGACAACTGAGGAAAATGAGAAAATGAATCATAGAAAAATGAAAAATTAATGAGAAAACAAAATATGAGAAGATAAATGAAAAATGAGGACATAAGAAAAGACTATAAAAAAGATAAAGATTATGAAATGGTCTCGAGGTGGACAAATCCCTAATTGATGAGGTGAATCTTTCCATCATTTCACTCACGAAGTGAGTGTGTCATGCTATTGAGGCTTAAACTCGACCTAGGAACAACCACCCAGAGGAGAACAAAATCCAGATTCTAGACTTGAAATCCTTTCCTAAAACTAGTAAAATTTAGCCAGAACTTTTCATAAAACCAAGCTCAAGTCAATTTAAGCTGGACATTTAATCTTATGAATTGTGTTCATTGTGATATGTTTGGGTGTTGTATTTAACTACATTAAATAATGATTATTTGATGAAATTGCAAAAATATTTTCTACTTCATAGTTTAATTTACAAAAAAAATATATATATACTTCATAGATTTTGTTGTTGTTGGTTTTCTTAGCAAATTTTTTAGTGAAAAAAAGAAGTCAGTTTTTTTTCTTCCCTTAAGTTACTTTCTTATTGGTTCTCATTTGTAGTATTTGTTTATATTGCAAAAATATTTCTACTTCAAAGTTGTTGGTTTTCTTAGCAATTTTTTAGTGAAAAAAAGAAGTCACACACTTTTTTTTTTCCTTAGTTACTTTCTTATGGGCTCTCAAGTCTCATTTGTAGTATTTGTTTATATTGCAATAATATTTCTATTTCAAAGTTATTTATTTATTTAAAAAAATTTTTATTTGTTGGTTGTCATAGCTGTGTTGTTAAAAATAGATTAGTTGTGAAAATTTAGCATTAAGGGATGCTATGCCTATTGTAGTGGCATCGGGTTTTGGCAGATTCACGTTTTTGGTGGATAGTTAGCTATGTCATGGTTTTGACTTTTTTGTTCAATTTGCACATTGTTTCAGTGTTGGCTCAAATGTTGTTAGCTATTTCACCTTTTCTTTTGTTCTTTGCAATTGTTTCAGCTCTGTTGATATACCAGAAAAGAAAAGAAAAAAGTTTACCATTTGTTTCCACCTCTTTTATTAATTTGTCATTTTCATTATTATTTGACCCATTTGAAGTACTGTAGGTTTTATTTGGGTTATATTTATTTTATTTATTTATTTTTAATTGGGTAGAAACCCGACTTGAGAGTCTGGCATGTTTCATGTTTAGAGTTTAAACTTTCGTGTAACAAATTTCTTGATAATAGTACTATAGTAGATATTTAAAGGTTTCATTTGAATTTAAAATAATTCAAATAAATATTTTGTTAATAAAGTATCCCGCGCAATTGAAAGAGGAATTGCCTAGTTATTTTATAAACTCCCATATATAATTAGGGGTGTAATCGGTGAAGTGCAGTGTGGTTTTCTCCGGATTTATGCACCTACACCTTATAGTGCGGTTTTTCTATTACATACACCTGCACCTGCACCTATTAAGATCGGTTTTGGCTCGGTGCGGTGCGGTTTGGTGTGATGCGGTATAGGTGTTCTTGCAGGTTTGAACTGGACTCATTTGGGTCGGATTGGGCTAGTCCAAATGTCAATTTGAATTTAAAAAATCCACCTTTACAACAACTCAAAAATTTGGCTAACTATAGCATACAAATATAAATCATAGTTTCTAATCTCAACCTGAATATTTAAGAAAAAAAAAATTATAACATACATATCTCATAGAATGAATCATAATTTTAAATCTCAACCTGCACATATATATCATCCTTATACAAATATAACTCAATCTCAACCTTCACATACCATTAGCATACAAATATAATGTAACATCACCTGATATAGCATTAGCATACAAGTATAACATACTAAGGGTGTAATCGGAGAGGTGCGGTGCGGTTTTCTTTGGAGTGCGGTTTTCCTATTACACGCACCTGCACCTATACCTTATAGTGCGGTTTTCCTATTACACACACCTGCACCTGTACCTATTAAGATCGGTTGCGGTTTGGTGAGGTGCGGTTCGGTGCGGTTCTTTCGGTTTGGTCGGTTGTGTCGGTGAAGCTTACACCCCTATATATAATGGAGCAATTGATCCTTCCATTATATGTATATGGCTACATATTTTTCACTAACATATTTATCATAGGAAATATATATGCCTAAAAAAAAAAAAGCAACAATCATGAAAATGATGATTAAATTTGGAAAAAAGAAATTTCATTACCATACAATTAACACTAATAATTTGTCACGGTGACGGATCCAAGTTTGCTGAAGGCATGATTTTATATGTTAAAAGTACAGTTTCAGTTTTTTTATTTTATTTTTTGCCATAATGTAATTATAAATTTCATTTTCAATAGAGATGCATTTCTCTAGGTTTCTTGATTTTGATTTATAAATAATAAAGTGACGAATCTATTTGTAAATCCCTTAATTTATGGGATAAATATTTCAGTTGAGCCTCTATCATGACTCACTATCTAAGGGGATACCCGAAATTCTTGATCCCCTCTCTGGTAGAGTGTTTACAAAATGATTTGTTTTTATCAAAGAAACTTGCATGGGTGGAATGGATTATAGCCAGGCCAATAAGATTCAATGCATGGCCCATAATATTTAAAGTTATATTTTTCATAAAAAATATATGATGCATATTCTCTCAGTCTTATTACATGTGTAACTATTTTTTATTTTATTTTATATTTTCAATAAATAGAAAAAGGTATTAATGAAGAAAATCTAATATTTCTTCTTGCAGCTTTCAAGATAGTTTCCAATTATCCAGTCAGCCTTCCACATCAAATATCCCTATCACATTAAGAATAACCATAAGAATATCATGTTAAAAAATGAAATTTTCTACTATCTTGAACATAAGGGCCATATTACTATATTAGACGACGTAGAACAATTGTTTGTATAATTGAATTTTTTTTCTCTGTATATATTGAATAATTTGTAATGTCCCATTAAACTTTAAAATCAAGAAATCAAGATAAAAATACTCAATAAATTTAAGTAACCCTTATTATTTAAGTAATTACTAGGACGGAGAGATTGCACATGCCTATGAGATTAGTTAGGATGAAACTCGGATACACATGTATTAAAAAAAAATAGAAAAAAAAAGAGCTTAAAGTTAGTTTATCTCAATATTAATTGGGAATTTGGGATAGGAAAAATGAAGTTTATTTTGTTTTGAGCCCCCTTCTAAAGAAAGTGTTTGGGCTTTTATAAAAAGGAAATTGAACTCTATTATTAAAGTTATTGGGTCATTGGGCCCTTTTATTAACTACTAGTCAGTTCAGGAATTTTGGCTTTGTTACGGTTTAACAAAAAACGTGACTGGGTGTGTAATGAGTGTTAATTATTTTATAAATTTAGGAACGGAATATCATTTCTCCAAAATATAGTGTAACGAGTCTAGTTTCCCTAAAAGAAAAGAGTGTTAGTGTAATTTACCCTATTTATTATTTATTTGTCACTTTAGATAAGCCGTAACAAGGTAACAAAAAGATAATAATTTGTGATTCAGCTTTAACTTCATGGTTTTCTACATTTTTTTTTTTTTTTATTTCCTATACTTTTTTATTTTATTTTTTATGTTACTATGACAAGATCTTTGTATACATCAAATCTAAAGGTAAGCTTCACCACAATGCATGGTAGCATCTCTATTTAAATTTTCAATTTTTTGCACTTTAAATAAGTAATAATAGAGTTATTTTTGAGATTTTTGAGATTATGTACCTTAGACTATGACCATGTCACATAAGACCGTGTGTACATCAAATATAACGGTATGCCTATTATAACCTCGTTTCTTCTTCTTCTTAATTTGGTCAATTTTGGTGAATATCTTGATCACAAATTTCTTATTCAATTAGCATGAGCCCGGCCCGTTCCATTGTTAAAGAATTTTAGTGCAACAACATAGAAACTGTAAATAGTTCAATTTACCAATTTATTATATGGTTTAAAACACAGAGACACAAAGTAAAAACACCATGGTTGAGGCCAGAGATGGAGTACAGAACACTAGAACAGACATGCTGGCTAAGCCAAATCAATCCAAATCACGAAACATCCACAAGCAAACAAGCCCATCCCACACGCCAAACCCACACCAACACGTGCATATCCTCGGACCACCACACTTTTTCACTCTTATAAATAGTTATCCCCTCCAACATTGCCACACCATAACAACAAGTCAACATCCAGTCAATTTTCAATTTTCACACCCACTTGTCCCACCATCCTTTCTTTCATTTCCTTACCTCTCAAGTCCCACCTTTTCTAACATTATCATATTGTTCAACAAATTATTAGCAAAACGACAACGCAGTAGCAGTAGTAGTGACAACATGGGGGGGAGGACGAGGGTGATCATGTTTCACTTGCTACTGCCACTCTGTGTCCATTGGATCGCTGAAGAAATGACTGTTTCGGTTCTTGTTGATGTTATTACTGATGCTCTGTGTCCTGGAGACTCAACCTGCACCCAAGCTATTTATCTTAATGGCCTTCAACAAACGGTAAAGCTTTCTGTCTTCTTTTTTTGGTTTTTAAATAGTTGAAAGATGAGAGAGTTTAGTTAGTAAAGCCTCGTACCAAATATCCAATTGAAACGTGGCTTAAATAAAAAATTGTTCTTATTCTTATAATATTCTGTTAAGGTTATTGTTGGCGTTTTCTTCTTCTTTGTGACATGTTCTAGAGTTTTTTTTTTTTTTTTTTTTTTTTTTTTTTTTTTTTTTTTTTTTTTTTTTTTTTTTTTTTTTTTTATGGAGGTTCATACTTCATAATTCTCTTTCTTTCTTTATTTTCTTCATAATTCTCTTTTGTTATCTTTAATGTTTAAAGGAAAGAGATGGTTTAGATGTGATCATTTCTTCAGAAGAACTGTAAATGCCAAGTTTTTACTTTTGAGGTGAAGCGGTTGGAGAATTTCAATGTCTTGGAATGGACGGAAGAGATAAGTGCAATTAATTGTGAAAAGGACAATTAATTTACAAATTTGATTTCTCTGTGTTCTTGTTTCAGCTATACTTGCCTGGAATCAGTCTAAGGGATTTGTATATGCTTACTATGTGCTTCGTACGATATCTTATATTCTAAGTCAAGGGAGTATTTTCTGCATTGCTGTTGCTTATGCTGTAAGAGTTATTCCTCAATGATTTTCAGATAATCATGTTTAATAGGGGGATATTAGGGGTCACATTTTCCCTTTATCCTTTGTTAGGCAGATGTTGTTGAAGACAGTAAGAGGGCAGCAGCTTTTAGTTGGATAACAGGCCTTAGTTCTGCGTCGCATGTCTTGGGAAATCTGCTGGCACTTTTTCTTCCTGAAAAGTACATTTTTCCGGTATGTTGCTGCTCTAACTTCAGCATTAGCCATAAGGCCTTAATTCTGTCATTTATTTTTCTCTTATCAATCATTTTACCAATTAAGTTTTTTGTTTCAGGTTTCAATAGCTCTCTTGATCTTTTCTCCAGTTTATATGCAATTCTTTCTGGTTGAGACAGTTAAGCCGGCACCAAGATAGGAATTTACAAATTTGACCAAGATTCAGCTTGCTTGACTTGGACAATGGAGGTTCTCCATAAACGATACAAATCAATGAGAGATGCCGCTACAATAGTTATTAGCAGGTAATTCTGTCTGTAACTGAGACAGCTAAAAATATCCTCATCCTGCATTACTTGAATACCATATCTGGAATCTCTTAGACACTCTTATCATCCAAAGATTCCAAACCTTTAAACATACAAAACATTATATATTCATTGTCTTTGTCTGGCTAAAAGAGCTTTGTTTTTCTTTTACAGTCCGACATTAAGGGGTATTTCTCTGGTTTCTTTCTTCTATGAATTGGGAATGTCTGGCATCACCGGTGTCTTATGGGTATGTTTCCTATTAATTTATGAAGTCAAATCTTATTATCTTTATCATTTTAGTTATCTTTAACACACCACTGAATTGACACCCCTTGTAAGTGGAATTTATGAAAACTCAGATTTGCTCCTTTCACATGGAATAGAACAGGATTGGGGGATTTATTCTTTACATTGAGAGAATTATGGGCTTATGGCATTGTTGAACAGGACTTAGCCGTGTTAGAATTTATGTGGAACTTGTTTCTAACAAGCAAACAGATGGTTGCGTGCTGACAATTTCCTCTTGGTACCATGATACAACATTAGATATTTCAACAAAATCATTGCTTTCCTTTTCCAATTATTATTTTTCTTTTCTTTTTGACAAACAACATATTCTTTCCGCCTTTTCAGTGTAGTTTCAGTCAGAATCTTTAAAACAATTAGTTTAAAAAAACCTTGTATACAAGTGAAAGCTTTTGTGAGGGTTATTTTTGTTGCTACCAATCTAAATTTGGCAAAAATCTGACTGCCATTATAAATCAGCAATTGGCACATGCAGTGTGTGAAACTGTGAATCCCCGGAGGGGAGGGTAGACCCTAGAGAGATTTAGTAAGGGGAGTTGAATCAGAAGAGTCATAACTTGGGTGTGTGGCAGTTGTTATTTGCAAACAGATCAAGCACATGTCTTGCACCCATCAAAGTAATGTGAGAAAGCTCAGAAACTCATGCAGAAAAAGAAAAGGTGTGAGAGCTTTGGACTTGCTAGGGACTACAAAGCCAAAGGCTTTCCTTGATTATAGTGTAGCATAAGATAGTGCTGGATTTATCTGCTCAGAAGATAATTTCAATTTAACCAATCCATGTAATTGAGTGATAATAATTTGTGAAACAATGTTTTCTTTTTGATTCAATCACTTGATGGTTATGAAACTACCTTTGCAGTACTATCTGAAGGCAGCTTTTGGTTTTGAACAAAAATCAATTCTCAGAAATTCTGATGCTGGTGGGAGTAGGTTCAATTGTTTCACAGGTGAAGTGTATTATGGAGCTAAAGTTTTCCCTTTATTTACTTAATGAGTTTGATATACCTATATACTGAAGATTGTGAGTTCTTTTTAACTTTAGCCATCAATCAAGGCAGCTTATCAATATCTGCTTGTATGTTTTTTGTTTAACTTTGTTATCTGCTTGGCATATGCCAGATTTTTCTCTAAATCCTCTGCTTGGTTGCTTAGAAGTTATCAAAAGAAGAAATCTTACAGACTTACAGTTGGTGTTCTAATGGTTGTTAATGATTCATTTACTTAATTGATAATTTATCTTCTGGATAGAAACCAATGCTAAGGCTTCGTGGTTATAGAAATGAAAGTATTGTTATTGTTTATATTCTGTTTTATCGTCGTTCCTCTTAATGAGCACATTTATTTTCATTTGCAAAAATCGACAATTAAGAAGTTATTTTATGAGTTCTGGACACTATGCCTCTGAGTACTCATTTTCTAATTGCTTATAATCCTTTCAAAGTCATTGAAGTTGAGAGTACTGCTCATACTATCAGCATACATAAAACCTCTTTTGTCCAAAATATTCCATAGCATACATTGTAACTGATGTTCATGTTGAGCATGTTATTTTCCTCTACTAAAATTTTAAAATCCTCAAGAACTGTTCTTCCTATAATATGTGTGGTTTGTGGTTTTCTTCCAGATGTTGGTGCTTCCACTAATAAATCCACTGGTTGGAGAGAAAGTGATATTGTGCATAGGTTTACTTGCATCAATAGCTTACGTAAGTCACTTATAATTTTATCTTTTAAACCCCCAACACAAATCACAAAAGAAAAGAAATTCTAATGGTTCTCTTTGCTGTGCAGGCATTATTCTATGGCCTTGCATGGGCGGCATGGGTATGTACATACTTGATGAATGTGTTATTTAGTTCTATGCTAAAGGAAAAATTTCTAATACAAACAATTGAGTAGGTTTGCAAGCAAAGATCTAGCCTTAAATGATTTTTGGACATGTCAAGTTATTTCTATTTTCTTACATGATTTCATGTATAGAGACATAATTTTTAGCTTTGAAAATATTAAATTTTGGAAAGGACTCGGTTAAAGATAAAGATGAGTAAAATTTAAATCACTCTATGCTCTACGTGTTTCATGTGCATGTAGGGAAATTGATTGTTTCTTTTTAGAAAGAATCAGTGGTTAGAAAAAGCACCAGTGAGATTCATCACCATCTTTCCTTTCTTTCAATTTTTCTTTAGGTTATTTTAAATTCTATTCCTCCTTTTCGATAAGGGAAATGATATTTTCACATTTTTTTTTTAATTTCCACATTAATGGTGTGGAAATATAAAAAAATGGGGCGATATTTCTAAAATCAGTCATATGTTAATCATGGCTTTGTGAAAGTAAAAACTAAAATTTTCCTAGTTCTGTTAATCAATTTTCAACGTGGATGCATTTCTCTAGCGAGTAACAATGCAACATTGCCACAATGCAGGTACCATACATGAGTGCCTCAATTAAAGTTATAGTTGTCCTTATAAGACCCTCTGTAAGTATTGAAACCATCCATTCTTTCATAAAATAATATTCAATGTGGTTATTCAGTTCACACCTTTAAATTCTAATGGTCTTTCAATTTTGCCTGTCAAATTATATGCAGACTTATGCTATTATTTCACAAGCATCGAGCTCAAACAATCAGGTTTGAAAAGTACCTATCATCCCATTACCTACAGTTCTGTATTCCATAGTTATGGATAATCTTCCAAAAAATGAGGATTTTTCACAAAAACAAAAAAAGGCATCTTCTACACAATAAAATAAAAGACCTGGTTTCTGTATTTTCATACATTGCGATAGGCTGCTGAATTTGATTATGTTGTTTGAGAAAAGCTAATGCTATCATCTCCTAATTCACACGACTCATCTAGAACTTGATGTTTTCTACTTTAGATTAACTTTGAACTTAATCTGAAAAATTGAGGCAGATTCATCAACCTCTGATCAGTACAAATCAGTTCAGCATGACTACTTAGTGAGTTTTGAGTTTAAAGTGGTGGCTTTCTAGGCAAATTGATCCAATTGTTTTTATTTTTCGTTCTGTAATCTATGTTATCAGTTGTTTTATGCCATGAAAATCTCCACTTTGACACCTGAAATTGCTGCATTCACTGAACTGATGGAGAATTTCAGGTAGATGCCCTTATGTCATGCAAATTTAGAGAGAAATAAAAATAGATATAGGGTTCTCCCATATCAAAATAACCTGTGTTGAGTAGCTTCTTGAGCTAAATACAGTACAAAGCACTTAACAGTGGTCACTTCATTGCCATGTATGCTCTATTGTTTGTGCAGGGAAAAGCACAAGGATTTGTCGCTGGTGTGGAGTCAATAGCAAGTTTGTTATCACCGCTCGCAATGAGTCCATTGACTTGTAAGTGGACAAACTCATCTTTGTTAGGTAAGTGTTATAATCAATTCATATGTATTGCTAACTAGTTAAATTGTTGTCTCAGCATGGTTCTTATCCACCAATGCTCCTTTCAACTGCAAAGGTTTCAGTATTGTATGCGCATCCATATGCATGGTAAGCTCATACCCTCTCTCCCTCGCTTTCTCTCTCCCTCTCAACTAATTTTAAATCTTAATCTCCTCAGATGATTGCTTTATGTTATGCTTGCCTTCTTAAACCTGAAGTGCTCCCAAGCCATGATTCAGAGGATGACATTGAAACACCACTGCTAAGTGATAGTTGATTGTATGTCCCAAGTAATTTTAAAATTATTTTTCTAAGCCGGATGATGTAAATTTTTGGCATACCCTTGCATAGAGTGATTTTGTAATTGTATTAGTTCAAACAAATTTTTTACATGCTTTTCCCCTCGAAAAGTTCTCTTAAAGTTGATGCACACTTGAGCTGCAGTGGATGACATTGAAGCTCCACTTCCAAGTGATATAGTTGATTGTATTTCTCAAAAGTTTTGTAATAGCTTTTCTATGCGGTAATGTAAATATTTGGCATTAGAGTAAGGATGTAATTATATTGATTTATACAGATTTTGACCATGCATTTTCCCTCAAAAAAGTTGTTCTTTTCTCTACAACATCTCTCTCTCTCTCTCTCTCTCTCTAAAGCAAGCTTTATTTCAAACAGGACAACTAAACATACCAGCCTAACAGGCAACTAATAAGTAACTAACAGCTACTTGTACATGACTCAAATGCAACAAGAGGAGTTCTCCATAAGCAACACAGAAATCTATTTTGGATTGTGTTCCTAACATTACAGCAGCTACACATTCTATATCTGACATCCTGCACCACAACATTTAAAAATTTCAGTTTCAGTATTAATTCTCCCCTCTATCGAATCTAGCATTCCGATCCAGCTATCGGCACATGCATCTCCCTTTGTTTACTGTGAGAACGATTAATGAATTCATCCATATTTGTAGGTTTTTGTATATGTTGAACATTTAAAAGAAAAGAAGAAGATGAAGAAGAAAATTGTAAATTATAATGTTAATGAACTGTAGTCTCTATAGAAGCTGCATCCTTAAAGACATTCAGATGATTAAGCTGGCTCAAGTCATTCCCTTCAACATAAAACACAATTTAAAAATGGACTTTCTCTATTGGAAGAATCTTTTCTATGTTTTCAAATTATTATTATCCGCTTGGAGTTCAGGTAGAGGCTATAAATCAAAGGTAGCTTCGCAATTTGTAATTAATGAGACTCAAAATCAACTAGGAAGCTACTCATACCATGATTAATAGCCAATGAATATGTGTCAACCATCAAAACAATTGAAGGGTGAAGGTTCTAAAAAATGGTACATTCTAAAATTGATTCTAGAGCATCCCTGCTTCAGTTCTGTTGATAGGTCCAAATTTCATTGATGGTGGTGGTACTAAGAATGTACTTGTAAGTGAGTACCAAAAATTTCATAAAATAATAGTGTTTTTATTGTCAAAATAGCATATGTGATTCACATGAAACTATAGAAAGATTCTGATGCCTAGATAGGTTTTAATTATAGCTTATGTGAATTTCTATTAAGTAACTCATTTAGGGAGGGATTTGAAAATCTTTAGAAAATTTATAGTTTTAATTAATTATTGTTTTTTAAATTATGATTTAATTTAAAATTACCTCTAAATTATAGGAAAAATGATGTAATTCATCCCACTTTTAAAAGAAAATTTTTAGAAAAATAAAAATTTGCAAGAAAATGTTTGGACAATTTTAAATACTCTCAAAATCAAGACGAATGTATGTTAATTTGAGTTATAACTTATAATTTAATCCCCCCAAAAAAAAGGAGAAAAAGAAAAAAAGAAAAGAAAAGAGAAGTCATGGAATGACTACGGTTTTAAAATTTAACATACAAAAATTTATGATTAGTGTGGTTCAAATCTTAATTAAGTTAAAAATAATTTAATTCTCCTTCATGCTTAAAATTTTCCAAAAATTAGAAAAACACAAACTCAAAAGAGCATATTGAATTAATTAAATGAACCCGAATTTAACTGGGAGAAGATTCCCTCTCATTGAAAACCTTAATTTTCTTCCAATTTTCAATTAGAATTGTAAAATATGACATTTATTTGATTGTATGTCATAGGTCTTTCAAGACCATAAGATTTTAGGAAAATTACATTTAAACCCTATAGTTTAGGGGGTGTAATAAATTAAACTCCATAGTTTCAAAAGTAACAAATTAAACCAAATTTCAAAAAGTAACAAATTAAACCCATAGTTTCAAAAAGTAACAAATTAAACCATAATGTTTAAAAAAGTAACAAATTAAACCCTTTTTTTACTTATATGGGTTGAGGTTTAAGTTGTTACTTTTTGAAACTTTTAAGATTTAATTTATTACTTTTGAAACTATAGGTTTAATTTGTTACTTTTTGAAACTTTGAGGTTTAATTTGTTACACCCTATTAGGAGTTTAAAATGTAATTTTTCTTCTAAACGCTATATGTCTTATCGGGCTATTTAACCGACCCGAACACCAACCAACCCGCCCGTTTACCGTTTCACTGACAGTATTCTAACTTTAAAATATGAGAAAGACAAACAGAGGAGATAATAGCAGATTGCGTAGTTGAATTGAGAGCTTATAGACATAGTTTGCCATGAAATGAAACCATAGGAACAAGTCATGGAACTACTTCTCTCTCCCTCACCCACAATCTCTACAACACAAATATTTCCACTCAAAACCCATCTCCAAACTCCAACTATAAACCTCAAATTCTCCATTTCTTCAAAGAAAAACAACCACCTTAATCTTTCTTCTTCTTCTTTCATTTCTTGTACATGTTTCTCTAATAGCACAAATGCAACTTCAACAACAACAACAACAACAACGAAACCAACATTAACTTCCACTCCCAGTTCTGACAACCACCATTGGATGGTGCTCATGGAGGCTCCTCCACATGGGGTCAATTCCAAACCACAAGTTATTGACTACTACGTTAAGACCTTGGAAAGAGTTTTGGGCAGGTGGGTATGTTTCAAAGTTTACTTTTTTTTGGTCATGTTGCAAATGTTTCTTAGCTTTTGGTCTGAATTTCTGCTTTGGGTTATGGTTTTTGAAAAACAGTGAGAAGGATGCTCAGATGTGTATATATGATGCTTCTTGGGATACCCACTTCGGTTTTTGCTGTGACATTGATGAAGAAACTTCACACGAGCTAGCCAGTAAGTTTCTATAGCAGATGATTCTGAATTATCTGACTGTGCTTCAATTCTGTATCATAGTGTTGTTGCTTTTAGAGTTTATGTTTGGGGAGAAACTGAAATTGTGAGGTATTTTCATTACTATTCATGTGTAAATGCAATGAATATCTTGTAGGATTACCTGGCGTTTTTTCGGTTAAGCCTGACCCGGATTATAGTTCTGTAAAAAAGGATTATAGTTCTTCTATTATTCAATCGAGTTATCTGTCAAGCTCACAGATTGGAAGTACTCTATTGTTTCCTGTGGGGAATACCAAACACTGGCTTGTTCGACTGGACAAGCCGGGGGTTGGAGTTGTTACAAAGGCTCAAATGGTCGATTATTATGCCCAAATACTGACCAAGGTTTTGGGGAAGTAAGTAAATAACATTTGAGCTTGTTGTTATTATTTTTCTGTTACAATTTATTGTACCATTTCTAGCAGAGCATCAATGCAATAATGTTCCTTTGATCGCTTTGTTTCTCTTCACCTTGAAAGTGGAATAATAAATTTTGTAGTGAGAAGGATGCACAAATGTGTATATATCACATTTCTTGGCAGTCCAACTTTGGGTTCTGTTGTGAACTTGATGATGAATGTGCACGGGAACTAGCTGGTTAGTATTTGCATTTGGTTTCTCTTTGCCACGGCCAGGATATGTATTTTGTAGCTTGACGACAAATGCTTCCATATGGTGTAGGTGTACCAGGTGTATTATCTGTTC